>KB671704.1:58959-129014 GCA_000349105.1 Anopheles epiroticus
TTCAAATGTCTCTTGCATGTAAGAATTGTATAAATCGAAATGAAATACGAGTTAGTTGATTCTCTAACAATATATACGTGTGATGCAGCTTGATTGATTAATTAGAAAATTAAATGTCACCAATTCTAGAATACCAAAAACAAGTTTTTGTCTTTTAAATGTTGATAAGAGAATCGTTAATGCCATTCAATAGCTTCTGTACTAAATTATATCATATAAAAATTAAAAAAAATAACTCTATACGACCCTTCGTTCTGGTTCAACTAAAAATTAATTTATCCTAAAATAGAGGGAATTCCAAACAACACCTCCTAAGTACATCAATAGCACACTGAAGACGATACTAAGTTTCACCATAGTACGATGGCATCGATTCCACTACAAACGTATACTCACCTTCAACTCGGGCGCCACAAGCGATGTGTCCAGTTCCCGCTTGGATATGTGCCGGATCACACAGTCCGGCGGATGGTACACCAGCTTCGTTACCGCCTCGATCCACAGTATGTAATGGGGCACCTTCGCGTACACGCCGGGCGTTGTTGCACCGCACGGAACGCCCAGCGCCGAAACACCCACCACGAACGGCGTGTACCGTGAGCTGGACAGCAGTTTCACCTGCAACGGACCGCCAGTATCGCTGGGGCAGCTCTTGAGCTGCTCATCGCCCGCACACATCAGCATACGATTGATGCCCTTGCGGAACGCTTCCTTGTTGTCACGGTACCAAAACTTACAGCGATCCTGATTGATCGGATTGAGCGGTGTGGTCAGAATCGGTGGAGATACCTCTGCATCTGCAATAACAATAAATAGATAAATAAAGAGCCTTCCCTTCCAATGCGAACGCCTCACTCACAAAAGTCCCAGCCCGTTGCGTGCAGCTTGTCGAACGTTAGGGAATCGTTCGTGTACAGACATGCCGGTGTGACGAAGTCGGTGACACTGAAACGCAACGCTCATGCGTGAGTAAAACCGGTTAATGGGTAGGCGCTGTCGCCGCGACGGGCATGCTCCACTTACGTCACGGATTTCTTCAGCCGAAGCAGCGCGATGTCGTGGTATGCGCTGCTAAAGTTAAACTCCGGATGGCGTATAATCTCCTCGATTTCGACCTGCTGCGCATAACGATCATCCTTCGGGCTGTACAGATCGAGATCACCCAGACGGACCACGGTGGGTTCAACACTGTAAAAGCAACCGGAACGTTCAACACCGGAAAACACACACTTTTCTAGAACACTCCAGCACACTCACCCTTCGTCTTGTGTGCAGTGGGCAGCGGTTAGGACAAAGTTTTCTGCTATGAGACTTCCGCTGCAGCGCCACTCAATTTCGTCGCTGCTTTTAGCCTTCCAGCCCAATGCGGCCAGGTGCGCAAAATCTCGCGAAAATGATGGAAACTCTTCCAACGGTGCTGCCGGTGGCTCATCGTGAGCGAGCTTTTGTAGACGCAGTGAACAATCTGTCCCGCAAAGAGAAGGAAAAGAGAGTTTATTACTGTATCGTTTTGCTGTTTACCTCCACTACTTACCCTCTAGCGAACCGGAATCGGGAAGTGTATGAACGCTTAGCTCTAAAAAAAAAAACACACACAATAAATAGACAGTAGTAGGGAAAGGCGGAATCACTGCACCGCAACCTTGGCACTACTCCCATTACGAGTTCTTTCCAAAAGCAACTTCCTCCCAACGGTTATGGTTAGGACCAACTACAACTACACGCTCACTAACTAACCTTCAAACGATTTGCGAAATGCCAGCACGGCCCACCGATCAGCTGGCGAGACGATCACCAGCAACAGCCCGAGCAGCGTTAGCGTTCCGCGTTCCAGCATGGTGCCCAAGCGACTGAGCGCCGGTCGAACGTACCGAGCATAAAACGCGCACCCCAACAGCTTATGCAATCGGTGTCGAACGAGCCGAAACCAAAATAACGCACGAGAAACACGAAAACGCACACCGAACGGTGTTGTGTTGATCGAGCGCGAGGGTTCGTCGTCTGTTGCAAACGGCGATCACCAAGTCACCACGCGATGCGAGTCAGTACGGCGTGAAGGGGGGAGGGGGGGAGGGGGGTGTCAACTTCGATGCCGGTTCACTTTCACTTTTTTGCGGCACCGAAGACACCAACACAGCCGAGAGAACTGTAGGTGTGATACGTTGCAGCGAAGGTGCACACATTCAGTTGTGTTTCTGTTGTGCGACATGCGAAAGGTGGTTTTGGTGAAGTTCGGGTGAGCTGCATCTGCATATATATTTTTCCTGGTGCACTGATAACAGTCGCAATGTACCGCAAGCTGTGGTTCCAGGTTCATTGACAGCGAGTTGTTTTCGTAAATGTATTTGTGTTCTGGGCAATTGTGAGAAGTTGCAAGACACGGATGACAAGCAATGAAAGTTTCGTAAAAATTTGAAAGTACTTAAACAAGCTGTGGCAGCGGTTTAAATTAGTTGTATAGGAGAAATCGGGACAATGATAATGACGTGCAAATCATAAAACATAAGCAAGGTATACAAACATATAAATTTCCAATTAAAAATGTTTTCGTTATGTTTAATGGGTATTTGGCAAGTTAAACAATAGTTTGATTTGTGTTTTGGCAAATATATTTTTGAAAAATATATTTTTTTATGTGTGTGATTTTTTAGAAAATTGGTTTTATAATAAGATTTAAGTTTCGTTTAATGTAATAAACAGCGAAAGTTTCAGTACCGATTATGCTAACTTGGACTTTGTAATGAGAAAGAGACTAATCGTTACTAAGATCTCCCCTAACAAGATCATTAGCTACTCCCTTAACAACAATATGCTTGCTAATCTCTCTTGAGCACTTTTGAGTGCTTTCTCACAGCGCTCTCTCGGTTTCCTGCCCCTCGAAGCTCTCCCTCTCCCCTTACAGCCCCACACCCCTTTCTTCTTAAATCTTTCTTTCCTTTTATTCTTGGGTCAGAATATCACGACGAATAGTTGCTTAATTACTTGAAAAATGTTCAGGGTTTACTGCGCCAAAGAAAAACTATGTAAGCTAGTCAAAAAATTAACATAAACTTTGCGCTAATTTTAGTTTACAACAAAATGCAATACAGCATACCACTCTGTCTCAAACTGTTTTAGAACTAACAGCATGCCCTTTAGAAGTTCAATTCCTAGATAATCCAGATGGTAAAACACATTTGCTAATTTGCCTCTGATTAAAAATATTCCATGAACTACTTCAAAAATATCACTTTAAGAAAACGTGGGCGTGATTAAGATTCTAACAAATTTTATTAACCATCAATGATGGAGTGGTGATTTTTCTCCGTCCCAATGTGATTAGTAGGAAAAGTCGTTGAAATACACATACATATTTTATCTACAGCAGGCGCATTCCAAATTTTGTCACTAACGAGATATTGCATTGTTTTTATTTTGTACTAACAACCAGGCCGTAGTGGTTGTTATTAGTTTTTAATTCTATTTTAATCTATATCTTTGTTGTTATTTTTACCATGGCTAATCAGTTGAGTATTTGGGAAAGTTGTTCTAGCAGTTTTTAAGAACAGATTTCATAGATTTTTTTGTTTAGAAATGAAATGGAATTTTAGAATATGAATAGATTCAAAACCTAATGTTTCTTCTTCCGTGAACTAGGTCTGGCCGTATGAACGTATTAAAAAAAGTGAAAATTGGTAAGGGCTAAAGTCGAATAAAGTAAATAGCGTCCTCAGATCATTTTAACACTCTGTAAAAATGTAAACAAGTACTTCACATCCTAGCTTACTTTAACATACTAACACCAATTTGAAGGCATTTATTTTGAGGTGATACTCGTAATTAAAAAGTACCTTGTAATTTTACCATCGACAGGGGAAATCAATTTTCCACATGAATTATCCAGCGCGCCACAGCCGGAGACGTGTTGCCACGCGATCATGCTTCATGTCCACGACCGCATCCACTGCCTTGAATGCTACCACACGTGCACACGGGCTCGGTTGTGGCAGCCCTTCGGTACCCGGAATCTAATTTCAGGAAAGTGATTTTTCCCATACCGTTCCGCACCAGAAACGGGACACCCGGCAAGTCCTGTGACGAAACGCGCCAACCTTCGCACATTCGTGAGGTGATAAAAAAAACTCCACGCTCGCACGGAACTACCGATGTAAAAAGGCGCACTGGCAGCACTACTAGTACACGCTCACTTCCGTTCGTGCGCTATAAACACGGGCCGATTTCCGTCGAAAGTTCGGTAAAGTTTGAATAGTTACAGAGCGTGCCATAGCGTACCATCGTCAAGCCGTAGCCCGGGGTCGGGAAAGAGGCGGGCCGGTAAGTGTGGTGTCGGATCCGCGTGAAGGTTTTCGAGGGAACACTCCACAATCAGATGTTGTTTCCGGTTTCTGCACGGTCGGTAAGGTTCATCCGCTTTTTTGCTTTAATTTTTCTATATACACTCTCTCTTTCTCCCTCTCTCTCTCTCTCTGATAGTCTTTTCCTTTCAAACTGCACTTCAAAGCTGGAATATTCACTACAAAAGATTTCTTAACGCTCTTGTTGAAGCATTTTTGACGAGAGAAAAACTGAGCGCTGTTTCGTTCGCAACGATGCAAAAGTGAGTAAAAAGCGAAGCAGCACTTGTTCACCATTCTAAGGAGGAGTTTTTGGAAAACCAGGCAGCAGAAATTTAGTGATGTGTTGTGTACAAGGTTCATGATAGAAGGTCGTTCGACGTTTCACTCTACTCCACAGGGCTGCGTTACTTACCAATTACTAGAAAATTACTCCAACAATGATCAAAGTTTGCAACCGCACAGTGTAGTTTAAGGAACGCGAGATTCACTGGGTTGAGAGTGCATACCGGTCGTGTTGGCTTTTTACTGCAGTTAAGTGCATGTGTTTGCAACAATTAACTGCAAGTTGAAGAGATTTTGAAGTTTTATTAGCTTCGCAGGAGCTGTTTGTTGGTCATTAGGAAGGCAGTTAATGCAATACTGGTGAAATATAGACAAGTACTTAAAGTGTGTAATTTGTCTTTCTATTCTGTTTTTCGCTATGTATATTTTTTAATTGTTACAGCCCAGTAAAAAAGCAATCCACAGCCATGATACTTCAACTATGGAGCAGGCAACTAAAGATATATTATGTCCTTTGTCAAATTTCAGGAATTCTAGGACACCAATCGTTTCGTAGTGTCTCAAGTCTTCAACATTACTTTTTTTTTACAAACGGTTAACTAGAGTAAACTTTATCTTATATGTTTCTAAGATCTTTTCTCCTTATTCCTTTTCATGAGAACCTGACGAGGATTTAATTAAAGCAAATTCCAATTTATATTTCATCGTCTTAACCATATAATTACATTATGCAAAATATACTGTTTCTTACAAATTTGCGAAAGGTTTCCTTTGTGTAACAATCGATTTTTGCCATTTTTTTGTAATCATGTGAATTGTACTAAGAAAAAAGATCAAAACGAGACAGAATGTATCGGTTTGGAACCTTTTCCATTTTACTCTTTTTGTCAACAACCGGACTCCTTTTTTCCACAGAAAATGTGGGCTAATTTAAATCTTTTTCTACATCATTTTATTATAATTCAGCCATTTATAATTATAATTGTTCATTATAATTCTTTGGAACATTAAAGCAATCTTCATTGGGTGTCTCGTAAGGCGAGAACAAATCACATTTCTCTATCATATTTTAAACCAATCGGGTTTTAGAATTATATGTTGGACATACAGTTAATTTATAGTTCCAGTCGTTTATTACAATATGTGGTATCACTACACTTTTAGCGTCCTTTAAAAGTCCTTTTAAACTCCAAGCAATGGTAATTTCCTAGCACTTCTCACATGGATTTAGATTTACATTAAAAATGAATTATTTTACTTGATTTCTAATAAAATCATCATTTTTCATAGAACATAGCTTTCAATGTCTAAAAATTCATACAAATGTCTATGTAATTTCTTATCTAAAAATGTACACAACCAAATGACTATTGTTGGATATTGCATTACATCTTGATGCATTCCAAAACGAATCAAACAAGCTTACATCCTACTGCCAGTGTGCGCACTTTCTTGGTACTTTCAATGGCCTCTCCACTCTGTTCACTGGCGAATCTTCACAATCTCTCATATCTATCATGCAAAAGTCAAGAGTATGGCTTGGCATGGTGCCGACCGCAACCTTGAAACACATGCACTCACCCGTCCAGTTCCATAGACATCCGAAAATGTAACACAAAAAAAAACAACAGCGACAGCAGCAGCAGAAAACACAACTCTACACACAACAACGACGCCACTTTCGTCCCAGTGCAGCACGTTCCTCTTATTATCCTTGAACTTCCTGCGACCTCGCATGCTGGCATGCCAAACGCCACCGCACGGCCAACCGAGCACGTGTGCGCAAGACGCGACCTCTCGTAGAAAATGGAATCAAATTGCTCTTCCAGCTTAGTGTTTCATCTGTCACAGTTGAGCCAGCACGGCACGGCACACAACAACCCTAGGAAATGGGCCGGCAGCAAACGATGGCGGGTTGGAAAAGTATTTCGCATCCCGCAGACTCGGAACTCTGCCGCTCTGTCGCTGGAAGGCTAGAAGTACCATTCGCGTGTACTTCATCTCAAAAGAGGGTGGGAGATGGTCTACAACACAAGTAGAATATTGTGCGCCAACCGGCCATGACTTGTGAAGTGAGTAATAGGAGCCGGGCATGACGCCGTGGCATGACGCTGATAAGGCCAGGTAGCGCAAAAGGCACTCACGTACATTCCTGAGCCACTTTGGTGCATCAAAACATTTCCATACGCTCGGTAACACTCGGTTCGAGATAGTATGTCCCGCGCGATGAGTGATGATTTTTGTCCCGTGTGTAGTACTGTTAGGCGATTTAACAACGCTCTTTCTTACGTCTGCTGTGTGTGTGTGTTGGTGCAAATCTCTGAAGGAGCATGAAATTACCCTCATGTGTAAGAATTGCCAACTTTCATTTGTATTTCAAATAAAAAAACGAAAAGAAAGGCAACAGTTGAGAGGCAAATTAAAAGCTTCAATTAACTGTAGAAAGGCCCACCGAGAAACCTTTAGTACAGCGTTTAACGTGTCATTCATAAAAGTAATTTGCTGGATCTATAGCGTACAAGATGATTTTCAACACCCTTCGTGCATTTACCTTATACGCAGTGGTGTACCGTTGGGTAAATATCTGCTTACGCAATATTTAGATTTTGAATTTGATTAAGTTTAGTTTAGTTACATCATAAAAAACATACAATACGGTGCAATACATAAAATACAAGACGCTAATCACGGAATAACACGTCAGTCAGTCACACGGAAGCTCGCATGGTGTTTCGGCGAGTTATCAACTCCGACGTCGATAATCTCGGGTTAGAACACCTCACCCGTTGCGTTGAGAAGGCAGCACATACGTAATACAGGGTTGTGAGACCCAAAGGAGCATTGAAGAGAGTAGCGCAGGACAGTCAATGGCCCTGTTGAGAAGCCCAGCGATTGTCTGAGGAGTGTCTGGCGTGTTGGACACGGTCGCTGAGAGCTGGAAACCCTGAGGAGCAAGCATCTGGTCCTATAGTCTAACTGGCCATCCCAGGAACCGAGTGTGAAGCGCGTTACTCTACGTTGAATGGACTCGAGCCATGCCAAGGCCCGAGTCGAGAATGGTCACCACACGATGCTGGCGTACTCCATAAGCTATTGAATCAACGAGCAGAGCAGCGCCTTGGTGCAGAGGGGGTCACGAAGCTCTCTAGTCATGCTGATGACCAATCTGACGAGTTGGCTGCATCTTACTACGATGGCAGCTTGGTACTAGGGTGGTCAGGCTGCTCCTCGAAGGACTGCTTAGTGTCGATGATTATTCCTAGATCCTTCACAGACTCTTTCCTTAGAATGATGCGTTCATTCAGTTAATAATTGAAGAGAGTGGGAGCTCGTGTCCCGCTGAGGGTCATGGTGACATATTTATCAATGCATAGTTGTAACGCGTTGCACTTGCACCAGGAATCAAACTCGCTTGGTTGTTGATGGTGGTGATGGTCTTCCGGAATATTTTGGCATCAACCGCGTAGAACAAAAAATTGCCTTGAGGGCATTAAGCACAAGCCATTGATGTACAGCAGGAACCACAATGGTCCAAGATTACTGTCTTGAGAGATATCGGAGATTGGACGGAGAACTCTGGAAACATGCGAACCTCATCGTACAGCGTATCGACGATCCACCGAATACGAGCGCAGAGTCATGTCACAAAGGGCGTTGGTATACCGAGCCTGTCGAGCTTAGCAAGTAGTACAGCTTGAGCCACACTGTCACAGGTATTTAGTAAATTTAGTATTTAGTTCTTGTTGTTTACCCGTTTAAGTTTAGTGTTAGGATTTTATCGGGTGTTTAATTTTTGTTTTTAATCCGTAACCAAAAACCATCAAACAAAAACAATATTCCGCATTACCGACTAAAAAAACATAAAATTATTCCTGCTGATATATTAAAATTGTTAAATTTTAGCTTTGAAATTTCCATGACTTTCTGGTTCACATGGGGCTTTTGTTAGATTTCCTTCTATCAACTTATTTCTTTATAATATTGAAAATCATTACTTCACCAACGATACCAGCAGCGTTATATGGAACATTTAAAAGCGGAAAAGTTGACTTAAATGTGACAAGCAAAAAATATCAGTGGCAATAAAGCTGACGAGTTATCAACTTCTAAACATGATAAGCTTATGAGAATTTTATATTTAAACAGCAAACCTCTAAATGAAAATTAACAAATAAAAATATCTTATAAAATATCTTTTTTTACGTACTCATTAAATACTCAAAAACTTTTATCCATAAAATCGGTACATATGCTTCTACTACATTGGAAAACCCATACTGAACGGGTAGAAACCATTTGTAACCGGGTAAATACCCATGAACAATTTTCCCGAAATTTCAAAATATCCAATTCGATACATCATCACTGGTTACACCACAATTATTTTCAAATACAGTGGTGGGATTTTTTTACAAAATTCAGACTTGTATGCTTACAAGGATTGCCAAGGTATGGTCGGAACAGTAGGTTCGCTTGGAACGAATGGTTTGGTATGAACAGTACGAAATAGAAATCAAATAAAATAAACCTGACCATACTCCTCGCCCGCTCGTCCACAAAACTCATAAAACTCATATTTAAACTTAACTGCACAGTTCAACTACACGTTCAGTTCCGTGTAAACGAGTTCGGGATTCACAAAAAAAATGGAGTTTAAACAACTTGTTCCATTTTGTTCTCACTTCTCATTCAAAATTTTACAAACACTAATATTCAACCGATTCTGTATCGAAAAAAGCCTTTTAGTGGTAACATTGAATTTATCATAATTCAATAAATAAATCAAATTCTTTCAACGAAACGTTAACTACAATTCATACATATTTTGAAAAGCGATGAAAAGCATTATAAACAAGAAAGCAATGTTATATGAATGTTTTAACCAGGTGTGCTCGGTTTTAAAATCAATTTAATTAAAATATACCTCTAATTCATGATCGAACTTAAAATCTATAAACCGATGAAAATAAAATTCAATCCTATGTCAAGTATGTTTGATTTCCAAATGAAAATTTTATTGAATATAAATGTTTTTGTTAAATCCGAAGCACTCAACGGGTCACTTTCCAATGTGTAGTTGCGTTTTATATTTAAATTAAGGGAAATAAAATGAGTACTGATGCTTCAAGAATACCTCGCGACCTATGTATGAAGCTTTTCACAGACAAAAGTGAACCACTAACCTGTGTAATGTATGTCACCGGCATGGAACACACTTCATTGTCTCCCTCTCACTGTGTGTGGTAAGCAATTTAATTCAGAACGCAGTTCACCTACAGCTGTTTCAAGCACCCAAATTCTGACGCAGCGCAGAAAACGCCCCTTGAAAGGGCTCAAGAAAAATTATTCAGTGTCAGTTTGGGTGTACCCCTGTGCACACCAGGACAAACACCATGCTTCCTCGGGAATTAACGAACGAAGGATCCCACGCTAACCGTTTCGCAAAGCATCGGTGAGACTGGTGCATGAGAAGGGGAGGCGTGAGGGTCGTGTCGTTCTACAATGTTGTTTGTTTCCTTCAATTAGTTACCCAAGCCACTCGGAACACGGAACACGGGAGGATCCTGCCCGCCTGATAAGTTGTTCCATTACGCTGGCAACACTTCCACGCGCGACTGGTTGTACTGCACGTGCGCCACCACGCGGCCCATCGGACGCCACGCTTAGCGGCAGAAGTGGGCCCTCCGTGGCATTTGCTCGAGCGCTGCGCTAGGAAGAGGTATTGCAATTAATGTTTAACCTTATTAGAAAATCACGAGAACAAGCGGCATACTTGCACGCCCCGGATCGTAGACGGATACCGCAGCGGCTCGTCCTCGACAGCCAGTTGATTATGTCGCAAAGTGAGGACACCCCTAGGTATGTAGTGCGAACGAGTAACTTTTGATTACCTGCGCACGATGAGCATACCCAGCGCGGGCCAGACTTTCAACTTCACACACGAGTTAATCGACGGCCGCGCGGCTCCGTCTTACAAGTTTCGTCCAACACAATCGTGCGAGATCGATCCTGTTTGATGGAAAATTAATTTATTTCTCATAAACTTCCCCACCACACACACACACACACACACACACATACAGAGCATCGTAGGCAAACGGGACACAATTTGCCACAGGTGTCCAAAATCTATGCGACGCGTTCTTGTCCGCTGCCATGGTGGCAGTATGGTCGGAAACAATTCTTCCGCTTGGTGCAGCTCAAGCACCATCGTAACCACCGCACAAGGGTTCGTTCGAATGCTCGGGAAAATTCACCGATTGCTTCTAGGAAAGGGTAATTTTTGTTCGAGCACTGTGCACCGTGCACACTCGAGCAACTTCGAGGAAAAGCTTTGTTTCAGCATTGGAGTCTTCTGCTTCTGCTCCCAACTTCAATCAATGCACAATGCTCGTGGAGCGTGGCAGCATAACAACGCTCGCCTTGCCAAAGTTGCCCCTCGAGAGCTAGCGACGGGGTGAAGACAGGGCGAGAGCTCTCCAGCTATTGAAGTCGGAAAACAAATCGAATCCCATGCCACACTTGAAGACGTGCGCCACAGCATCCGCGCCCGTCCTCCATCACCATTGGTGCAAAACCGTGCACGACTAATCTCGGGACGCGAATCGTGTCGCGCTATCAGGAATCGAATCAATTTCGTTCCCATGACGGGCTTCACGAAACGTGCTACAACGGGCACGTGACTGACAACGGTGATAAGTGATTTTATCGCACTCGTGCGAAGGCCCGCACACACACAGGGTTCCTCCCGGTGCCACCAAATGTGCGCCCGGCGTTGCGCTCCTCAATGCAACGGGGGAAGGGAAACCCCCAGAGCGGAATGGATCCCGGGTTGTGGAGTGGACGGGGGAAGAAACTTTGTTTATCGCAACAAGATGAAACGCTATCAATTTTCTTACACTTTTCCATCGCGTTTCCTGCCCCGTGGGTGGTTTTATTCGTTTGCTGAACTACCACAACGGAGCGGACGGACGGGCAGGAACAGGGGGGGGGGGGGGGGGTGCTTGTTTGAGTGTGGCGCAGAGCTTGAGCCTCCTCGAGAGTTCACTTCGCTGCGCCGTGGACCAGGGAACGAAATGAAAGTTCTTGCCACGAGCGGTTGCAGACGGATGTTTTCTGTCCGTGCTGTGTTTCCCTTTTTACTAGCTTGCCTTATTCCTCCCACGGCATGGTAAGCAGCATTATTAATCTTTTCCGCTTTGCCTTTGCGACAAACCGGCGCGTACTAATAAACTGCTTCAAGTGCGTTTGTTTTGCGAGATCTAAAAATATTGAAATACAACAATCGATGTTTTGCACACTTTCAGCTAGGGATGTTTGAGCAGTTTTGCGTTGACGTATTGACGAAGTGTTGATGAAGCATTGACGTCAATGATAGTTTTTTTATGGACATAGAATTCATCGTTTTCATCTTTAACGGTATTCTGTTAAGGATGACTGTATTATGCTTTTACTTTTATCCCAAAATTGATCTAATATGTGTTCTGCAGCCTTTTAGCTCTAAACCTATAAAACTGTGGTGCATAACAAAGTCCAGCGTTGTTCATATCTCCTTCAAAGACTAGCTGATGATGTGCACCACCAGCTCCTTACCTTAGTAACAACAAAAATCAACACCAAAAACTTAAATGCGACAACCACTTGGACGGCGTCGTTGCCAAGGGAAACCAACTGGTTGGGACAGGTGGTGAATGACACCATTTTGGCGGTGGTTGGATCAAAATACTCACATGTTAACCATGTGAGAAGACCAACCAGTTTGTTTCCCCTTGGTAACGGCGCTGTCTAAGTGGCTAGAGTGCTCGTGTTTGCATCTGAGAGCTGGTAGTCTAATTCCTATCAACCACATGCACGGCTTGAATCAATTTTTGCGCAAAGCCACCCGTCACGCATGACGCTACTGGAACTACATGGACTATTCCACACGTAACAACTTATTTGGCCTCGAAACCCCTAGAAAAAAGGACGACGTACCGCACTATGTGTCTGCATTGCGAACCTGCTCAACAACAACATCGAGACTCCTGATCTGCTCTCTGTAATCAATCAATACGACCACACTACCACCCCTTCAAGCCTGGTATATCACGCGCTGTGCTGGTCAACCGTTAGCTACTTCAACAAGTGCTAATCCACTGTCAATCCACTGTAAAGCTTGTAAATTTAATTTTGTTTCTCACCTTCCCTCCACACTACTTGTCCGTCGAATAAAAGTAAAATACATAAATAAATAAACAAAAATTTCTTGCGACAAAACAGAAGACAGAAGGATTAAAAATAAATTGCGGTAGCTTAGAATTCTGCTACGTGACTGGAAAAGGTAGATTATTATTTAGATAATGGCCATAGCTTTGTAAATGTGTTTCGCATAGAGTGAGTTGTACATCACAGTTGTGAAATCACTAGAAATGTTGTTTACTTTCAACACAATTTCTTAGTAAATATTCACCTGATACTTTTAATTACCATTCTTCGTCCTGCCAACAAGCTTCAATTTTAAATTCCTCGGCAGTCATAGAGGGATGACATATTCGATATTTTTTATCCTTTCTTATGGTGTAAAAATTTTTATATCGTTAAAATAACAAAGGCATAAAAAATGAAACTCAATCAAATTTTTTTTTTTAATAATCAAAAATAAATATAATAAGCAAAATGAACAAGTAAAAAATTAAATAAACAAATAAACACAAAAATGAATTAATTACTGAGAATATAAAGTGTTTGTTTATAACTCCTTGTTTATTGTTGATTTGATTTTGGCCGTAGGGTTAACATTGGCCTTTGTACTGCCACCAGTTCCATAAACGGATCAAACTAGTGTCAAACCATCTGAATGATTGGGAATGATCTGGAACCAGTTTGAGAATTCTGCAATGCATGACAACTTGTATAGAAGTCTTTAGAACAAAGAGTATTCTAGGCAGGCAAGAGCTTACGTTAGATATTAGGTCTGAGACGAAGATAAACTCAGTGCATAATATGTCATGGGATTTAAGTAAAGCCAAATTCAGGCTAATACAACACAAGCTTGAACAAGACCATCAGGAGGATGGTCTGGACTGGAGGATGGAATTCCTAACTCATAAATTGGACAAATATCTGCTCTTTTTTATTTCAGGAGTAACTCAAAAATTTCAGGAGTAGGAAAGATCTGCTATTAGAGTTAATGTAACTATGCACTTCTTTACAACTAAAACGTTTGTTTAAATTTAATGTTTTCTTGAACAACAAGTCATTGTATTGCACTTTACCATTTTCTGATATTCTGAGCCCCGTTACAAAACAGTTAAAAGCAACGCCAATTAAACACACTTATGAAGAATTCAAAACTTCATTTAATAATAAATATTCCCTAGAAATGGATCAAATAGGCTACACTGCGTTCGTATTTATTCCAGTGCAAAAATTTAAATAGCTGCCACATACAATCACTCACTGAGTAAATACTTTCTTTTGCTACTTCCAGCAAAACCCACAACCATCCATTTGTGAGGACACTATGCAAACTTGCTCGATTCAGCAAAACAACAACAACACAAAAAACCATCATTTACATCACTCTTCAGAACAATCCTCCACGATTAGCTCGAACGTTTGCCGCTCAAAGAGAGAACAGTCATAAACATTCGAGATTGCCATTTTTATGATTCCCGCTGCCGGGATGCTTTCTGTCAGAAGCAGCACGCTTTATGCAAAAAGCATCCTCCCTTTTCCTCCCCTCACTAGCAGCTCCCCTCCCCCACCAATTGGTTCACTTCGCGGTTCGCCCTTCCCGGTAGTTAGGCAAATTGAAAATAACTACTTTTCCATTAACTTCCGCCAAACTTGCTGAACTTGCTCTCCGGGCCGTCTGCAGTGGTCCGAACGGTCCGGCACTGTAGCAAACAGCGACAAAAGAACAATCTGCAGAATGGCCCAACTTACGAATCGTGCGAAGACAATGCGAATCTTGTATCTCGGTCGCGGCATAATCGGCACACAAACCCACGAGTGTGGCGCCAAGCGCGCCAGCAAAAGACGCAAACGACGGAGACGAACGGGCGCAACGGAAAAAAAAGAAAGACATAGCACCAGACCACAAATAGGCGAAATTAATCATTCAGATTGAGAAATGAGCATTGCACATCGGCCAGTCGGTCAGTGGTCTGTGCTGAATACGAAATGCCAATCTCTTGCCACCAATTAGGGCCGGGGCAAAAGTTGAAAAAGCCGAACGACCATTTCGGCACACCGCAATTTCCCCTACCGCCACGGCCCGGGTTCTAGCATTCAATTCATGCTGCTGCTGCTGCCGCCGCTCCACTCCATCCCGGCCTAGCCATTATAAATATTCAAGCACTTTCTTCGTTCGCAGGAAAAATCATGTTTCTTCAAACAAAAGGCAGATCGTCGATGGGGCATCGGGCGGGGAGGGGCACAGCATCGCTTTCGCTCCTTCCGGGAAGTGGTACAGGGAAGTTTTGGAAATGATGTTTCCCAAAACCGGTCGAACCAACTTGGGAAGGGTCACGATGGACTTCTCGTGAACGTCAGAAACTGTCGGTCATTGTGAGTCGATGCCGTACGCTTGGCTTTATGACGTTCCATTTTCCATAAAGCTAACGAATTTTGGTATCGTAAACAAAATATAACTAAACTAGCATATTTCGATAAGCCGATATGTGGGTTTGAATACTTAAAAAAATTAAATATAATAATTTAGTGAATTTACCAGCCCAACTATAAACACTTCGCATATCTTCGAAAACCAATATTGTACAACTTTAGATATCTTCATTCTTCTTGCTTCGCGTTTTCCTCGCAAACCCGTACCGTCATCAGCAAAGATTTCACATCTTTATTTACATACATTTATTGTACCACTCTTTCCAAAAAGTTACAACCTTTGCAAGCTTCGTGGAGAACGGTGTAGAGTCTAACAAGGGGTGCCTCTATCAAACAGGGTTAGAGCACTGGTTGCAATCTTCCATATCCGGTTGAAACTCCTCTATCTGCAGGGTGGTTTCGAAAAAATTGTACTTGGCGTGTACCGTCTGTGTGGCTTCGCGCAACACCTGCTCGGTGTTGGTGGTTGGCTCTGAAAATTAAATAATATAACATTAATCTCAATGGGTAAAAGAAACTTCAAAATTTGTTATTGAAAAGTGTTTGTTACAAGCAAAACCAAAACCCAAGTTAAAAAGCTTTATTTATTATTATTATTTATATGTGTTAAAAACACACACTAAAACTAACAAGACGATGAGAATTAATTAAATCAAAACTAACTAATGTATGAAGGATACACAATGAAACTGAATTAATAGCATATGAAGCATAAAAAAAAATAAAAAAAAATAATTGTTTTTATAGCTAAAATCGTATCGTATCGTATTCTTTCAAAAGTTATGCAAACATTTTTTTTTATTCTGAGCCTAGATTTTTTATCAACGTTTGATTTAGAACTATCAAAAAACGACTTATTTTATGTTAAATGTATGAAAAATTGAAAAAAATTAAAAATTGAAACGGCCCAAAGCTATAACATTTTTCGATCATTAAAAAAATGCAATTATGAAGGTAACACAAAGCGAAGAGAATGTTTTTGGGGCGCAACATGCTTCATTTCATTACAATTTGCTCGTATTTAAAAATAAACAAAACACTATTTTCATCAGTTAATATATAAAAAGATTTATATTTATAAAAGACGTTTATAAAATTAAATTAGCAAATAGTATCAAAAAGAGCAAAACAATCCCGATAAGGCGAAATAGTTAAATAATAAAACTATAATAACATGATAAAAATGTAACAAAATATTATCACCGTAAAATGGAGTTTACAAAATCAAGGAACAAAACATTTCATGCTAAAACATACAAAATAAGCCTTCTTACACCAACGCCTGTCCCATCTTTTCATTCCACAGCAAACCCCTTTTAAAAGCATCAACTAACTACCTAGCACACAGTGAGAAACAAACCCCTCCCCCTCCCCCTCTCCTCCAAACACAGTATCGCACTTGGCCCGTTGTTGTTGTTGTTGTTGCTTACCGACAGCTAAATGAGCAGCGAGTGCTATCTTGTTGATACTGAGTGCCCAAATGCGCAGATTGTGTACCCGTACGACGCCCTCAATTTGCAGAAACGTTTGCATAACTTCGGTGTAATCGAGATACTTCGGGGTGCCCTCCATAAGAACCTGTGTAGTGTGGTAGAAAAAAGCAAAATCGGAGGGGTGAGAAAGAAGCAAAGAAGAAGAAAAGGAGAAAAACACGGTACAGATCAGGCTCAGTGGTGAAGCTATGATAATAGCGCAACCGACACATATCTCGTCCAAACCTCGACGATAAGCAGGGAGGAACGTGAAAATGGATGTGAAAACGGCGAGAAGGGAGGAGGAGGGGGGGGGGTGTAGAGAGGAGTAGGGAAGACAAATAAAGTGCGTGAGTAAGTGTGAAGTGTTATTCCGGTGTGGCGCTGGCGTATGAATGGAAGCCGGAGCTGTTTCCGGTGCAAAAGTGGTTAAGGAATCCTTCGCGATTGAACGCGCAGAAGAGAGCCGTCTTCTGTGTGAAGGGGGAGGAGGGTAAAGCATACAATCCTCCTTCTCCTCCCCAATCAACCGCGCTATGAAGGCTAGTAAAGAGCCCTAACTAAGGGCTGGAGTGGAAAATGCGCAAAAAGAGGGCGAGAAAGAAGAGAAAGAAATTGAGTTCCAGGAGCAGGACGCTCCGGCGGAGGGACGGATGGATTCGGCGTGTTGCGTGAGCTTGGTAATGGAAATAAAATCAGTAAGTAAGTGTGCAACCTTAAATCGGTTCCCATTTTATTGAGCCTTTCCCCCTGGTGGCCGTCCCGTACTTTTTTAAGACGGTGCCGAAGCGGGCAGGTAGAGACGGCTCAGGCACGCCCCAGGATGTGCTTAGCTACAGCCAAAATTATGAAGCGGGAGTGGAAAGCGAACCAAAAGCAAGATGGTGGCTTAACTGTTTCAAATTGAAATACAATATTCATTAGGATGTGCTCGGCTGCTCTGCTGGCTCGGGTGAGACGAGGTGAAAGTAAAAACCCTGCAACGAACCGGCAAACCTTCTCGCGCGAGGATAGTGCCTTGCACCCTTCCCTTTTACTATACTCTTATCTCAATGCTAGCGGCTTACCGGACGATTGATAAAATCGTTGCTCAATAACAAGCAAAAAAGAAAAAAAAACACACAATGTACAACCGATCGAAAAGTTACGAACAAATTAAGAGCATTAAGGCGCGTTGTTGTTGTTGCGTAGGCTACACGCGGCCCACGTAGCAAAAATTGAAATGAAAAAGTAGCAGCAAGGCTTTCTTCGATCGATTTGAGTCCCCAATCCAATTTGCCCGTAAATGCTGTCAAATCTTGCCCAATCCAATCAGGGCGCAAGTAGCAGGAGAAGGAGCTTATGAATAACGGAAACTGTTTGCTGGCGAAATACGATTAAAATACTGATTCTCTTTACCGTGAGATAGAGATCTGTTTTAAAACAGTTATGCTTGGTTTGTACTTTAAATAATTTACAAATATAAAAGCTCTACCGGCACTGCTACACAAGCTACAAATGAGAAACTGTTTACTATTGCGATGGATATGTTTGTTTGCTCATTCAAACACTTAACATTTTTAAACCTTTTAAATTAAAATATTGTTGGCTGCACATTTAAAATTTTTAAAATCAGAAGATGGATCTGGATGTGAAAAAGCTAGGTATTAGTGATGGGCCATACGACACTTTTCACGGATCTACCCGGAGTCGTGTCCGACCCTTTATGAATCGAGCTCAACCCGTGGGTGCAATAGGTTCGGATCGACTGGTGGGAGAAGCAAACGTGAATCCAAAGAATTCTGGTTGACCCGTTGGTACAGTAAACCATATGCGAGTTCGACTCGTTGGTTCAGATCGACCCGTTGGAGCACGAAAGCATAAGCGATTCCGACCCGCTGGGGCAGCTAGTTCGGGTCGATCCGAACCATGGTTGACCCGATCCGAACTCGCTCCGAACTCGCTGCACCCACGAGTTGACCCTAAACAACGACTCGAAATCGCATATGGTTTGCTGCACTAACGGGTAAACCAGAACTTGTTGATTAGGTATACGACCCAAACTGCTGCGGGTCGCTTACGGATGGCTACGACCCGATAGATTTGGTTCAACCCGCCCATCACTACTAGGGATGCTTTATGGATCTTTTGATAAGCTTTCTATAAGTCTGCTAGAGTATTCATTACAATGTTTAAAGTCGTTATACAAGTTTGGACTGACTGCAAAATTATTGATCCTGCTGTTTATTTAAATGAAGCGTTGTATACAAATTTCTACTTCTTTATTTAGCCACACGGGTCAATATTGTCTATTTAATTTCAGAATTTGTCAACACGTTTAATGAAAGACTATAAAAGCGGATAAGTATTTTGTTGCTGAAAGGTTTGTACAGTTCAGCTCAAAAACAATTCCAACTATTAGTATATAATTATTATGAATTAATTTTGAATGACTTCGTTTAACCGTTAGCGAGAATATAAACCTTCAAATTTTCCTGAATTGATCGGTGTGGTGTATGATACAATATTAAACAAAAATCAATTTTATTTATAATCCAGTGTTTGTAAAAATAAACTAGCGCTAAAAACAATAAACCAAATAAATAGCATCGCCATTACACTCCAGCTGTTGAGATCAATATTAGTCGAAACTACAAAAGATTGCAGTGCATGCATTAGTTGAAATTCATAGTATTGCGCAGTATTTAAAGTATTTTAAAGTATTTAAAAATACTCATTTGAGATTGAAGTTGGCAACGAAGATAATATATCACATTATCTTTACCTGTGGTTTTAACAATTATTGAATAAACCTTAGTAAAAGTTAATCGTTGCCAGTAAAACTTATCAGACAGATAGTTTTCAAAAGAATGTAAAAAGCATGACCTGTACACCAATAAGCTCCTTAAAAACACGCTTATATCAAGTACCACGCTTGATTAAGGATAAACCAATCAATATTCAAAATACATTAAAGGGCTTAAACCTTGAACATTAACTCGCTAAGATATCCCAGCAAGGTAATGCTTGGCTACTCCTGTTTAAAACTTGGTATGAATTTGTTAATGAAATTATATAAACACTTAAAAGCTGTGTTAAAAATATTGTTTCAAACTCCCACAGTTTCCCTCACATACGAATCTAGATAAATTAATAAAAAATCAAAAAGAACCTGCTGATAGTGATGGAGACGCCTGGTCGTCGATGAAACCGCAAACAACTTGATAAAAACCCCGTATTTTTCATCACCCACGCTTACCACAATCGCATCACGCATGATGGCCAGCGTCGTGACGAGCACCAGCACCGAAAACAGGAACGTGCAGATCGGATCGATGATATTCCACTCGGGCTTGAAATAAATCACCAGCGCCGCTATAAACACACCCAGGCTCTGCACGAAATCGCTCAGCACGTGCACGAAGGCGGCCCGAACGTTGATGTTTTGCTCCTCGTGGTGTCCGCCGCCACCGCCATGGCTGTGCCCGTGATGATGCAGCGTCGCGCCCATACTGCAAAAAAAAAATGAGGAAAACAAGAAAATCCATAAACGTCGCTAAAACCTTCGTGTTAGAAAATGAAAGCCGCTTTGCACCACCACCAGTGACTTTGCATTGGAAACGAAGACACACACACACACACACTCTGGATCCCTGCGCATTGTAAGATTGCATCAATAGTCTGCGGGGATGCAGGTAAACCCTTTCACAGTATGCTGCTAAAGCGGATTCAACGGAAAGAATGTTAGGGAAGAAGCAAAAGAGTATCTTTTAAGTAGAAATCGCAATCGTCACCATCTTCCCCTGGGGCCTTTTTTCCCTTTCCCATGCCCACACAGATTATCACACACCGCTCCAGGAAGCAGAGCAACTTCAGAGCTCGTTGGATTAATGCTCTGAGGAAGGAAGGACCGGTTCACCGTGAGCTCATTACATTCGCCGAGCTCTGAACGGTGGTCCAACAGTGACGGTAGAAATCAATAAGCTCCTTGTGGCAGAGGCAAAATTCCTCCACACTCCGACCAAAGTGACTCTTTTCGCCGACGGATCAGATCCGTTCGTGCACCTACACTATTGCTATTCCGACTGGGGTTTCAATCGCCCCAATTCAATTATCCCGGCTCGGCTTTCGGTGACCGTTGGCAACAGGAATTAAGGGGTATTCCCCCAGTTGAAAGCAGCTTAACTGGCTGGAAGAAACCATTCTACCGTACTGTCGCTACCCAACGCCTACGACTACGTTAAGATAAGTTCCACGGGAAAATCACTCAGCAATGTCGGTGTAAAAGCACCGGTGTCCAATAAATTCCACCACGCTGCTGCTGCTGCTGCTACTTTCAAGCCAAACCCGGCACCAACTGCGCCAAGTATCGAAACGATACGGGTGCGACCTCTCCACCCGACGAAGAACTATCGTCCTTTAGCTCGGCGTTAAGAAACGACTTGCAGTGCTTCCGCCGTTCCGGTGAAGAAAGAACGCCACTGCGCTGGATTAAGATCGGAGATGTATAATACCACCCATTAATTCTACGAATGAAGGATTATCTGCCACAATCAAATGACACTGACGCAACACGGGATTACGCGGGACTCGTGTGTCTTCTGCTGCGAAAACTGCGACTACGACCAGTCGGCCTCGGCACGGATGCACTGCCCCTGACAGTGCTGTATGCTGCACTCTCCGAGCGCACCCAGTGGCAAATGCTTACAATTTAGTGGTGTCGCGCTATGAGCAATGAGAAGAAAAAAACTACACACAGCAACAGCAGCAAAAACTTCTCGAACGAACCGCACAAAGCGATGGTGCGTTGTACATCGAATATCTGTTTCTGATACCGCAAATGATTTAATGTGATTAGCACTTGCGAACTAGATAAAGCGTGATTGTGATATACGATACCAACAGCAAAAAGGGAGGGGGGGGGAGGGGAGGGAAGGAATGGAGTGGATTGGTGATCCGGATTTTAGACGGATTATAGCCGGTGTATCATGTTTCGATTGTTTTTTCCGCAGCGCATTGAAGCACCCTGTTACATCGATCAATAAGCTCTACTGTCTTGCACACTCACGCTGAAGGACACTTTTAGCGGGCAAACAGTATGAACCACTTTTTGAAAGGATGTTATTAGCCCTTGCTCCCGATGGGATGCAATAATCGGAGAGGGAATTTTGTTTTTTTTTTTTCATTTGTTAGTGTTAAGGGTTATTGAAATTGAAGAGGAATACAATAATAACGTAATTAAATATATCTCTCTGGAGGTGAAAAGCTTCGTGTGCTTTGTAAATGAATGAATGTGAATTCTTTTAATACTTTCCCATAAAAAAAACTGGTAATACTATTTACTGACACAAGCCCCACACGGTTACTGAGGACAGCCTACCTGTCATGTTGATGACAGGCGAAAATTTAAAGATACGGGCGAAATCGGGCGAAACCGTGCTATTAAGAGAACGGATGGTGCCATTCTGGGTAAATATTTTATAGACAAAAGGATAATACGATAATAGAAAAGATGCCATTTATTTCCGGAAAAAAATACATCTCATAAAAAGGCGAAATTGGGCAAGGTCGCGTGAGATCAAGAACGTAAAAGGACTGGTAAGAAAATAAACTCTCTCACAGTTTCAGACTTGACAAAAAATACAGGAATAACATCAGACGAAGTAAAAGCAATAGACTAGGCAATAGAAATAGCAGAACAAAGTAATATAACAAACCCAGTTTTATATGTAGATAGCCAAGCAGCATGTTATATTATCAAAACAATAACAACACAACAACTTGGTCGAACAAACGACACATGATGTTGTTAGAAGCTGCCAAAAATTAAACGCAGGATAAAGGTGAATGCCTGGTCATATAGATATAGATGGTAATGAAAGGGCATATAAATTAGCTAAAAAAGGAAGACCATCGAACTACCTGATCAGAAACAAACAAAGAATAGAAGATCTCAAAAACATATTAAAACCAAAAACTGTAAAGGACACAAAAGCATGGTATAGGTTAAAAAAAACACAAAAAAGAGGGGAAAAAATGCTGAAGACTAAACGAATTTGAGGAAACGCCATGGCACGCAAACAGAAAGGTAACTGCAAATGAAACAAAAACTATGAACCGCATATTAGCTCGCCATAATTTGTCCAAACATGGATTGAGTGAGATAAAAATAGATGAAGAAGGGAAATGTGAACAGTGTGGAATACCTGTTGAAACCGAAAAACATTTTATATTTTTTGGAAAAAGCTCATAGAATTGTCTCCCTTTTGTGAAACACACAAACATAACAGAAGATAGTCTAAGATCAGAAAGGAAGAGTAAAACAGAAAAAGTTATTAAAGATATTTGTTATCAAAAAAGTTATCAAATTTGTACAACAAATGAAAATTGTATTTCATGCAAAAGACTATTAACATAAAAGTTTTAACATGTTACGTACACATAGGTATATGACTCGTGGAATCGAAAACCTCTAAGAGTGGTGAATCTTTGATTATGTATTGAATTCAACCATAGAAGATAACAATTCATTTGATAAAGAAGTAGAAGAGCAAGAATAAGAAGAAAATAAACAATTCAAGTATTAAGGAAGAATCGGTATGCTTTAGACGATTTTTTGGTGACAAAAAATATAACAATTCTCGCTGCTCAAAATGTTTATACTTCATATAAATACTTTAACGCTTTAGCGTTAATACTAATTTTACGTAAATACTATTTTTCTTTTTTTTTATTCTGTAGAGACGGCCAGGCTGTATTGTGCCAAGCCGTAAATACTATTTCGTGGTTATACTTTATAATATAAACCACTATACTACCTCATGTTTTAAGCAAAGGTACATAAAACCGACTAGTAAGCAAAGGCATCAAAGAGCAGTAGAGTCGGTCATAAACCATAAAAGACGTGTATTTTATACATAGACTGTACAGGTATTTCCCCGAGATACGCTATCAATGCGGACCGGAGGTCTATGGCGTATCTCGAATATTCGCGTATATTGAGGTCTTGGTGACGTTTTGTATGTACCTGAATGTAAAAATTCGAACCAATATAAGTACCAAGCTATAGCACATTTCATTTGTTTTTTTTATTAATAGTTGAAACCATCATAGTTATGTTATATTGGGTAAAGTTGTTGCTACTCCTAGATTGATACACGTTACGAGAGGCTTTAAAGAAAAAATCTTTGAATTTCTTGTATATCAAGTTGTGTTTGATTATTCAGTTTATACCAGTATGTAGAATTCTTCATGACTTACAAACTCATACTGGAAGTATGACAAAACTCGTCAAAGAGAATTTAACCCGTTGCATCCAAAGTCTTGAAATGTCAGTATCAAAAAATTGAGTACGGCGAAATCGCGTATATCGAGTATGGCGTATATCAGGGAATATCAGTATACATTGTTGAGTTAAATGTTTTCAACGAATAAAACTCCTTCACCGTAGTAACAACATTCACAAGGGGAACTTAAAATAGAACTGAAAAAAAGATACAACAAAGCATAATAAATACTTACATTATGTTCACCAATATTCCCAGTCCAGACGTAATCAGCATCACTTCACCATCGAGCTCAAAATCTTTGTTGATCGTTCTCAGCACGGCCAGATAGAACAGAATCGCCGTTACCACCCAGATCATCAGCACGGACAATAGAGCGCCGATTACTTCCGCCCGGTACCAACCGAAGGACAATCTGTTAAAAGTGAAGAGAAACGGGTTTGAGCAAGCACCAGCATTGCCACAAACGATACGCCGAAATCTTGCACATATTTCCATAGAACCGGTCACAAACTATGCTCCCTTCAGGACAGATTACTGCAAACCTTAATGTTTCAATAACTGGTTTAGCCTTGGCATGCAGCCCATGCAACACACCGAGCTAAACTTCACCGGAAAAGTGTACCTCAATTTCAAAGTTTTCTTCGTAATAGACAATAAACTTTAACCGAGCGCCCGGGCGCTCACTTTATCTTGTCCGGGGCGGGTTAAATGCATCCTCTTGGACTCTGCCTTTGATGTGCGCTAGCGGGGCAAAACTTCTTGCCAGCTGCACTCACCGGAAGCTTGCGTACAACGGCGCCGTCAGCCCGCGATAGCAACGCAGGGAGATACACACACACACACCCCTTGCCGATCCTTATCGTCGCTATTACACCCTTTACAAAGGAGCGAAGCAAAGGACTACTACTTCACCCTAATTATATTACAACGAGTTTCGGTCACTAAGGCAAAATTGGTCATGCAAAAAATCTATCACTTGTCCAAGATCACGCTCACCGAACGGGGGAGCCGCTATACGCCGGATAACGTTAAACCTTTTCCCTTTGATCCGGCTGGTTGGTGCTGGAAGAGCTCGGGGACTCCGGTAAACAAGACTGCATATACACCCGCCAGGAGGAAGAACGATGGAAGGTTATTAAAAGTTTTTCCCAACCCCGACAATCTTTGCCCATCCGGGAAGAAAGCGAGAAGAACGCTTTGCAGCGACCGGACGACCCTGTTACGTTGTCTGGTTGATACAAGAGTCTCCACTTGGAGGGATTTTTCCCGCTACACTACACTTTCTCCATATTTTTGCTGTCGCGATCAACATTGCCGCTCCTACCTACCGCTTTGTCGAAGGTCTCGCCGCTATCCACAGCGCGAACAGGGATATCATAAAGCTGGCCAAGTCCGCCATGAGATGGGCTGCATCTGTCGCGATAGCGAGACTGTTCGAGTAAATACCACCTGAAAATGGAACGTGCAGGAAAATGGAAAATGTGTGGCAATGAGGTTGGGCAACCGTGAACGTTTGCCAGATTGCTGTTAATCAGGGCAGGGCAAAAGAAGTGCATTTTGGCTCCCCCTGCTGCTTTACGTTTCGTTCGGTGGTAAATCCCGGTACCAAACTTGACCGGCAATTGCGTCCAACAAGTGGAAACAATAAAGCATTTCCGTCCAGTGCAAACCATTTGCCGACCCCGACAGTGGTCCGTGTGGACGACGTTGTTCTAGCCGTAAAAGCAAACCCTCAACAGTGTGCACCACCATTGCTCGTTGTAAGCTCTTTTCGACCGGCCGACGAACGGCCTGCACTGGTGGGAGCCTTTCGAAAGTGAGCCACACACCACCGATACGGTTCCTACCTATTATCTCGGCAATCATAAAAATGACGCAAAGCATGCTCGCTAGCATGAGCTTCTTCCGTGCTATCTTATCGATCCCTTCCGTCCGGGGTTTGTGACAGTGCGCTGAAACGGGAAGGAGAGTAGAAACGCGTTAAATAAGGTCAGGAGCATTTGGGCAGGCACGGGTTGTGCAATGATGGGTGAACAATTAGATGTACGTGCATGTGTTTGACACGGCGCATTACAATGGATTATAAATCAAAGTTGAGCCACTCAAGTATGCAGATCGCTACGACCTCGCTACCAATGCCGGTGCGTGATTATTTGGTGCTTAGGTGCTTCACTGGCAATGGCTCTGTAGCTAATTGCTACATGTTGTTATGCCTTTTTTTAGTTCAACAATTACAAGAAAAAAAAACCCTTTACTTACAATGCATTTCCTTCTGTAAGCCTACGATTTCTCGAATTAGCAATGGAAGTTCAAAGTGATGTGAAAAGGGAAAACTGAGTGAAGTGTTACAGCACAGATATTTAGTGTTAATTTGAAACATGTAAGAAATATTAGGAAAATGTTTAAAATAATTTAACATTCTCAGGGATAGTTTTATGGATCGAATCACTATCAGAGGACCAATATTCTGGTGGACATCGTTTCTCTGCTTTTTATCAAGAAACCGAAACTTTTCTAAAGCAATAATTCTATTCAATATCCAAATGAATTTTCCTACAAATACAAACCTAGTTACAAAGTTTTATGCTTCGTAGGGCTTTCGCATTGACGATGCCAACATCCTTCAACATCCTGTTCAATAACATCCTTTTTAATTCATAGCCTAAAGATATTTCTAAACATAAAAAAGTAGACAAGTTCAGAAGACCAATGCAATTTGATGAAAAAATAAAAACGATGCAAATATGTAATGTGGGGGATTAAATAATTTTGATTGAGTTAATTAAACAAATAAATTAAATTTTGTTGAGTAGTTACACCATCGATAGAAAGGTAAAAAATTGAATGATTTTTATACATAAATTCCCAAGCGAATTTTAAGGCGGTTTTAAATGATACAGTTTTTACAAATTGGTATGCCTAACCATTTAAATAATCATTGCAATAAAGCATTTTATTTTTTTGAATCTCCTTCCAAGGATTTGGTTCGTTGCATCGATATGTGGGGTACGTGAATCAGACATAGACTTGATTAGCAGGATAATGAGGTCATTTCTATGGAATGGTTCAGGAGGATTTCAACTTCCATTAGAACAGTTGGCTCTCCCTAGAAATCGAGGGGGAATTAATTTTCATTTTCCTGCTGTCAAGTTGAAAACACTGCTCACGAGCCGTTAAGTCGCGTAACAGACATCTCTGAGGATAGGAGCCCAGCATATCACTCATGCTGGGAACCCGCCCAACTTATCGAGAATCCCATCAAACTATCCTTGCTTAAAGAGGAGTTATTCAACAACTAGCACATAAACCGAAACTAACGACTTCTACCATTTCAGCTAAAGCCTTTTATAAGGTACATATCGAGCGTCTACCACAGGCGAAAGTAGTGCGAGAGCTACCGGGCATAAACTGGAGAAAGATTTGGTGCATTATAGCTAGACGTCAACTAACATCTTTACAAAGATCTACACTTTACCTTTTGGCAAACAACAAGGTGCAAAATGGAATGATTATGCAGAGAATAAATCGATCTTCCACTTGATGAAACACTTGTGCACAAATTCGTGGACTGCAGGAGAGTTTCGCCCGCTTGGAAAGTGTTTCAACTAGCTCTAAACAAAATTGTTCCTGGATTTACCCCATCTTTCCTGTCCCTCCGATTTCCTGAGCTATGTAATATAGTCTCAAGCCATCGGAATCTTACCCTACGCCTGTTTGCTAATTATATCATCCATATCGTTGGAAACAACAACGATGTCATTGATATAGAAATCCTAGAATGTGCAACACTTGTAATATGTAAATATCCCACTTTTCTATGCGTTTAAATTATGTTTATTTAGTCTATAGTGATACGTTTGAAAAAAAAATTTATAAAAAAAATCAGGCACATGAAGCAAATGTATTTTCAAAACGCATGCCAACAACGTTACTTTTTAAAACTATCAAACCCCTTTTTCATTGTTATAATTGTGTTTTTATTCCATCAATCCGAAGGTATACCAAAGAACTTAAATAATTTTTGAATATGAATTCGAAAGTGAATTATAATGTGAATTTTAACTGAAATTGTTTGTTACACATTGGCATTTTTTTATTCAGTAGAGACGTCCGTATTGCTTAAAGACACATTGGCATTACTAGCCGTTGAAATAATAATCGCTATAATTTTTTTTATTTATTCCAGCTTATAAAAGAAATGTACTTTCAGAACAGATGTCCACAGCGTAACTTCAATTCTCATGTATCCCTCTCAATTAGTAAAATTGGACTTGGATTGGTGAAACCAAACTCCATTCATTCCATGACAAAGAAGTTGTGTGTGCTTAATAAATTTTGTCTTTATAATAAAGCCTTCTTAGCAAGAAAAAAAAAAGAATAACCTTGAAATTTATAATATTAATGATTTAAAAATGGCATCAAAAGGAATGAACTGATCATAAGCAAACGAATAAAAGCTGTCAAATGTGAGTTCGAATATCTCCTTATCCGTACTATATGGCATCGTAATCAAATGAGATACTGTTTCTGAAAAAAAAAACTCAATAAGGTATGTCTAAAAAAACTAAGCAATTAGAGACAATGGACTTGATGCTACTGTTTGCAATAACCATTCAAACGGATTTTTCTATCAAACCGATCGCTGCGGTAATTAAAACTAAACCATTTCGCACACAAAACTAACCCCGGCGACTGCTGGTGAAAAATTTAATTTTCCCCTGCAGGGTAACACTACGTTGATAGCGCCGGCTGCTCGGTTCCAACAATTGCAAAGAGAAAAAAATACCTTTCTTTTTCAAAAAAAAAAAATGAAACGCATTCCAACACAATCACACAAAAGCGCACATTTAACCGCAATCCGAAAACTTCAATCACAAAGTCTCGATCGGTTCTCTGCATTTCTATTGCACCCTTGCGATACCCCGTACGCCAATTTTCCACCCTCCACCGGACCGGCCACCGTCACCACCTGCTCAGCAATGTGTCCGCCTCGGCCGGGCCTTTTGTCGCTGGCTGGCTGGCTGGCTGGCTGGTTGGCTGTGATTTTCCCGCAACTTTGGCACTGCAACGGTTCCAACTTTTGCTGCACGTCACGCTCTGTGATGGAAAATACTTTTCCCGATCGTCTTACGGTTCCGATTTTCCATACTGCGATTCGCTTTTATTTCCTCTCTCGCGGCATTCGGACCGCCCGTCTTTTTTTTCTGTCTGTTGCCTTGCTGTTGAATTTTCACCAGCCCCGTTTTGGTTAGTTTCCCTGCTTCGTGCATACGGTACGTCGTTTGAAACGCGCTTCTTAGGGAAAATAACCATCTTTTTGCCCCATTCCCAACAGTATTCAACAACCGGGTTTGAATCAAAGCCATCGTCGCCATCGTCGCCATCGTCGTCGTCGTCATCGTCTTTGTCGTCTATTGCACACGCGTCAGTCTTGGTTAGCCCGGGGAAAAAAAGAATTTGACACGCGGTAAGCAACGATTTTCGGATAGCTCGTTTCGATCGTGGGAAAAGAAGGATTCAACAACAAAAAAATGCTGTCTACAAAATTGCATACTGTCTATCATCGGTGCCGCTGGTACAGAACTTTTGCTCTGTTGCATTTTAGAATAGCAACGGAAGAACAGAAGAAAAAAAACACACACACTCACACAAATCGGTGAAGATAACCAGAAGCAAATTAACACCATTGTTGTCGAGTCAGGAAAGTTTAGTTGCGGAAAGTGTTATTCCATTCTTTGCGGCGTTCAAAGGTGCTTAAAAGCAATCCATTTTGTGGGAAGCTTATTCAACGAGAGAGAGAGAGAATCGGTGTTTAAATCAGAATCAATCCGCCTCTCGACAACCGCAACAAACTTCAATTTTTACACAATTCCTATCATTCCGCACGGTTGTGTGTAAGTATGTGCTGACTCTAAATCCTCTGCCAACTACAGCCGCCTGAGGGTGATTTCCTGGCGTAGCTCGGTCTAGTGTCTCTAGACCGTTGAAAGAGATTATTCATGGATTATGGGCTTACAAAACCATTGGTTCAGCATCTCGGAAGCCATCGAGGGCGAGCCTAGCACATACTGCAAAGGATGGGCAAATCATTGGACAAGTCAGCGTGAAAGATTAACCGTAGCTTAGCCGTAGCCTTGACCTAGCCGTAGGGCGGTACTAATAAACCACTCATGCATCGCAACACCGGTAGACCAGTAAGCCGAAAGCCGATGCATAATGTGAGCGATTGTGGATGGAAAGGCTCTGCTTCCGTCGAGGTGAAATCTTGACTAAAAGCGAGAACATTGCACAAGAAGTAGTCTGAGACTGACAAACAATGTGTGCGTAAATATTTGCAACCCCCGGCGTCAGTCGGCAACCAGGCTAGAAGTACAAACTTTGCCACGTACTGCTGCAGTGGACGGATCTGTCGGAAGACCTCCTTCGACCAGTGAAACCTATTTTTCCATTAATCGAAATTCGAACCTTATAGCAGTAGTGCTTTCCTTTCCCGGCAGGAAAAACAATGATAAAGCTATGATAAAGCTCAACGAGAGGAACGGAGGAACCTGTTCGCTCCATAATGTCCATCACCCGGACGTCCCTGTGACATCTTCTTCGTCCTTGCTGTTGTGGCTGCTGCTGCTGCTGCTGCCTAACAATAACTGTCCACTCAATAGCTTACGGAAAATAGGACCCGTCCTTCATTCACACTTCGGCAAGCATTTTTGCCTTGCTCAGACTCAGCAGCAAACAACAAACCGAAAAAAAGAAGGAAAAATTCACAGGAACAAAAAAGCAATGACCTCAACGCAACGTTTCCGATGTGCGAATACCGACAAAGAACCGGCCCTGTTCGTAGGGCGATGAAAATTCAATTACCGAGCGTTTAAGAATGAAATACATTTAGACGCATTGCTGCGAACATTCCGTCCGTGAGGTGAAAGGTCACAATCTTCTCGGCACCGTACCTGCCCGAAGAAAAGCTTCCCTCGCCTTCCTAGAGGGTTTAGACCCATTTCTATTGTAGTGCAAGCAAAAATAAAAGCAACCAAGGACAAACAACCACTTCTTTTGCTTTGTACTTTTCGCACAAAGCGACGTCTTGAATTTTGCTAGACATTTCTAGAGTGAATTGGGGAAGAGACAAAAAAAAACACTGTTCACATACAACTGCGTTTAAGAGCTATCTTTAAATCTTTTACATTTGCTTGAACTTTTTTCTCTGGACATTTCTTTTAACTGCACATGCACAGAACAAACGCTCTCTATTCCCAATCTTACCGTGTTCGCACTGCGACTGCGAGTCGTATCATAAATAGAGGAAGCGACAGAAGAGATTCCCAAACGCACAACAAAAGCTACCAGCGAGGATGAAAGGTAAGGTTGCTAACGGTTCCAAACACTTACAGTCAATCTTTCTGATGCTGAGCTCGTTCGGCAGCTCGCAGCAGGAGTTGGCCAGCTGTCCGTGCACGCAGTAGATGATGGACCGCGATGAAGGCTGCGGCTGTTCCGGCGGGCCGGCCGGTTGCGGCGCCGCCGGCAGGAACGGTGGCTGCGAGCTGGCAGACGTCCCATAGTTTTTCCGGTACTCGCTGCAAGCAGAAGCGTAGAAGTTAGTTATGGCGAATGGGACAATGGCGCCGAGGCGGCAGCTTAGCAGCAGCGAAGCACACTGCGAAGCAGGCGAATTAAAATCAAACAAAAAGATTCAGTTCCTTCCTGCGTCCGGTTGCTGGAAAAGTCGGACGCAATAACGAGCGCGGCCAACTGGCCTGCGACGGAGAAGTCAAACAAGCCATGGTTATAAATTGAAAATGAAGATGGTTGGCCTTAGCAACGCGCTTGTTTAAGACACTCACTTTACACTTCCACGAAAGAAAATGGAACGCTACGGCGTTGCAGAAACGAACAGGGGCACATGGTGCATCGGAAAGGGTTTGTACGGAAGAAAAGTTTAAGCTTAGCATATGAAAACGGATAAAAACAAAGTATTGGGATAAGCAAACAGAGAGAAAAAAAAACTGTAATCGGAGAGAAAATATGCATCACAAGCACGAGCCAAATTGATATGGATCAGGATTTATTTTACGGGAGAGGTGAGCATGATGCCTTTTTCCTTCTAGTGGATTTAAATTCATTTTAAATCTTAATGTTTTGGGAACAGGGAAACAAGTCAGCAGTTAAGTTCTATTGCCGTATTGTAAAGCGAACGAGGAAAATCCCACAGTAATTGCCCTATTAAAATTCTAGAAATTATGGCAATAATTTTCCATAAGCAATTCAACAATTCTTAACACTTTCTACAACCACGTAAAGTCGATAAAAAATGCTCATCGCTACAAAAATGAAAGAAAACAGTTGCATGTTGGAAATTACGAGTTTTAACATGGGTATATTCTTTCATAAGTTGTTAGCCGAATGTACACGAAACATTAAGGCTTGTTAGGAACGTGTATTGCACATATACTGGGAATTTTTTGACATTTTTTGACATTACAAGGTCCTACATGTTACATTGATGCTCGTCGCCTAAAAAACCACAGTACCTCTAAAATGAAATTTATCAAACATTGTCTAAACTATCTACTATCGCATTATCAAGGTTACAAAAAGGAGTGTAGTGCAGCATTAATAGAAGAGCAGTTGAAATACTCATCAAATTTACATATTGATTCAGTGACTTTTAGCATTTGTATTGCAGACTTGATTGATGCAATTTTGTATAAAATAAAATTTGTATGCTTTAAACAGCTGTTTAAACCTTGCAACAGTAGGTAAGATCAGTTCCAACAGCCTGTCAAAATGATCGTAGGAAAGCAGGATAGACCATAAAGAGGCATAAAGAGAAGGAAGAAGCAAAAGAGGACAACGAAAGACGATAAAAAGGGAAACACGGAACGCGGAATAAAGAGACTAATTTGTTGGCAACCAATTATAGTTAAAGTAAAGCTTTACAAATTATTTAGTTTCCACTTTGTCTCCCAACAGTAGCTAAGGTGTTTTTAAACTGCTTAGGATATATGACTTTTTACCATTGAAAATTAAATTATTAATTTAATAAAAAGAATATATTTAAAAGAAAATCTGCTCTGATTAAGTAACAGTTTAATCGCTGAGTGTATGTAACCTTTTAAGTGGCTTTTTCTATTTGAGTTTTCACCGGATTGTTTGTTCTTCATGAAGTTGAAATTTTTGTTTGAACTGCTTTTTTTTAAACATCTAGGATGGGTAACAGTTCCCATCTATGTAAAAAAGCTATCACATGTATGGAATCTCTAGTCTTTCAATCTAAAAGGGTAATTCTATTAAACTTCAACTTCGGAAATGAAAAATATTATTATTTTTATAAATTACCCTTTAACAGATAAGGGATTTTTTGTCATTAGTCTTTAACATAACGATCTTAGGTTTCTCAATCCCACTGTAAGCTATATCCTTACATTTTTTCATATTTTTTTCTACGTTTTCCAAAGCATTTATCATAGTTGTCCGAATTGTTCTTTATTTTTTAATTTTATAAAAATCTCAAAATAACAGTAAAATTATAAAGCTAGCCTTAAAAGCACGCTGAAAGTTCAAACTATTCTTAAACACATTTATTACGCCTGGAGAGAGACACCTGTTTTGTAGCATGTATGAAGGCAAGCTTTTTTATGAAATAATCATAACAAAATTCACAAAAGAGTTACTTTAATAAAAATATTTTACTCGGAGTTTGTTTAAACACAGCAAATTTAACCCCGCTTTCCCATTACTGCAACTGCATTATATTTCTGACAGTATACATTACAATGTTCCTGTTCACTCTGCATCCGCTTACTGATGCCAGAAGTAAATATTAAAAGTGTTTTACCCGGTTTCTTTTACGTGCCAGCATTTTCCCCTAGCCAAATTTCACAAAAGCTTCAATAATTTCAATACAAACTTACGTACCCGTGGGCAGGAATTTTCCACTCGCCGTACAAAAGGGACCAACTACCGGAATGGCTGCCAAAAATGGGATTAGAAAAACGGTGTGTTCCGGGTAAAAATTGAAACTATTTCATCGCAAACCTAGCTACTGCAGGCCGATCGTAAATTTTGGCACACACTCTACTCTGTAGTTTGTTTTTTTCTTCTTCTTCGACCCCAGATACAGCAAAACCTGGCAACGGTTCTTTCGAACCGCTCTGACTACATCTTCATTCACCCGGTCGGGTGCAGGAGGCTTATGGCCCCATTCGATACCCCATTCCCTCTGGGTTGTGTGTGCTCGTTTTTTTTTTTTTTTTAATTTTGCATCTCGCACCATTAGATTTGAGTGCTGCCGAAGGGACGGGACGGGAAATTATGTTGTTCCCGCAGCAGTACATGCACACGCTTGGCCCACTCGAACACGGGGTGGGCGAATGAGGCGCACATGGCCATCCACACACCGAGCTTCTCGTCTCGCATGGTCGGCCGGAAATGTAATGAATGCAGTTCGGCATACATTCGACAAACGATCCTCGAACACCATTCCGGGTGGTCGGATGGACAGTAATTTACTGCAGTGGCCATAAGTTTTCGCCAAGCGTTTCGGAACCGGTCGGAAAGCGACCGGGCGGACATGGAGCAAAAAAAAATTCTCCGCACTGGACGGGGCAGGTCGGGCATCCTTCACCCAGCACCACGCTGCACGATCGAGACGTTTCTTTTTAATGAAATGACTTTGGCAGCGGATCTGCCCAAACGGCCACAGCTGTGGTAATAAATGAATGAATGTAAAAATGGTGCCACTGCTAATGGTATTCCAGTAGCGCCCCGTGCGCCATTGCATTTTGTGGGAACACCCTCGGACGTAGGAAACGAAGATAGGAGAGAGAGAGGGAGAGAGAGTGTACAGGATGGACATTTTTATTTTCCACTTCTGATTATTCCATCCACCGATGCTGATGACAACGGACATTTCCAGTTTTAATTTCGCCCGTGCGTTCGTTGGCTGGTTCGGTCGGTCGTTCACTCTGCATTGCCGCCCTCAACACACCCAATGGTTCCAGCACCCCTCGGACCCTCGGAAAAAGGCAAACAAAAAGAGAGTGAGACAGACCGAGTGAGGATTTCGGTGCGATTGTGTGTCTCATAAATCATTTTAAAACATTAATGAGCACCTCACCACATCCGTTTGGAGAAATGGCAAAGAAATCAAATAAATCCAATTACCAAATTCAACAATCGTTTGAATTTTGATGAACTGCAACAGAGCAATCACAACAAACGGCTGCGACAAAACACACACACACACACATACATGACGTGTGTGTCCTGATGATAGGACTTCTTGCTGCAACGGAAGATATCGTACGACGAGGCGCGACTTACCGGAGAGGTTGAACGTGGCGCACCGAATGACACTTTGGCCGTAAACGAGTGCAGCACCGTGAAGCTATCGAGCTGTCAACTATGTTGAATTCAATTTGCGTTTTTCCACTTTCTGTTCTTTTTATTTTTAAATTTGTTGACTCGTTTGTGTTTGTTTTTTCCCCCTTTTTATTTGCATACACTCATGGCCACGGGATGATAATTTAAACACATTTGCGAACATCAGTCAATCACTACCGATTGGGTGTCGGGGCTGGCAATGAGAGCCACAGGCATAATGTAAAAGGGGAACGTTGATGTTGATTAATGGGCTTTTTTTCATGCTTCATGTCCTACCAAGCGTTTTACTTACGAGCTTAAAGCTTTACGTTCCGGTAATTTGTATGGTTTGCTCTCGTTTTTGTTATAATTATCAAACAGAATCCGATTTCCCTGAATATAAGTAAAAATATTATCAGTTTTTGCACACGTATGAACAATTAAAATATGAAAAAATACCAATCTTTAAGCCTTTGGATCACATTAAACATAATAACAGTCAATTAACAAGTTCCTCGTAACTCTTGTAAGTAGAAGTATTTGATTGATTGAAAATTTCACATTTATGAGAGAGTAAATAAAACCATATTTTCATGAATTAATACTAGCTTTGACGACAACAAAGCAAGCAATTAGATACATTGGTTTATCAATTATACCACTCTTTACATGAGATTGTTCTCGTTAAAAAGACTGAACAAGTTGAACAGCTAAATTTGCTATTTTATGCAAAAAGCTAGTTTGAAAGAGTGCTCGTTACGAGTTTTATTTACTTTTAGCATATTTTTTATGGGTTTTCAGAATTTCTGTTTTAAGCATTTTAATTTTCATTTTTGTATTTGATCATTTTTCGACAAAAATTTATTTTAAATTACTTTAAATTCATTAAAAGTCTTCTTACCTAAAAAAAAAATTAACAATAATAAAATTTTAAAAACTTCAGAAACTGAAAAACATTACTTATGTAAAACCTTTAATATAACGTAAAAAATATCTCACACCTTGGCCAAACGAAAACAAAAACATGATGCACTTTCTGCCTCAAATAATAAGTAGATAATGAGGAACAACTTTCATTATCACTGTTTGAAAAATCTTACAATATCAAACCTCATTTTGAGTTGTTTGTTCAATAAGAAAAAGCGTTGTACTGTCCCATAGTTTCAATACTTTAACGGGACAAAGCTCTGTAAAAATTTGATTTAAAAAAAACATTTCCGAAAAAAAAATCTTTCATTTCTAAGCATTGAGATAATATAATTATTTATAAAATAAAATCCCGATTTAAAGCACAATGATAAATTATATCATTAAGCCCTTTTTCAGACACTAAACTGTAAAAGAAACTATTAATGGGAAATGATAGAAATATCTCACAGCTTTCACTAAACCAACAAGAGTGTAAAATTTGCCTAAAAATGTTGTTAACAAATCGGGCTTTAAAAAGTATTCGTTTCACCGCACAAAAGACTAGCTCGCTTAACCCAAAATTGCTAGCCCCAATCGCTGCCCCTCCCGTTTACTCGCAACGTATTCATATCGCCATTATACCCCATTCTTACATTACCAGCACACAGAAAGTCCTTCAGCGAGCGCTGTGTATATCTGAATGAGCTTCTGCTTTAGGGTGGGAGCAGCAGAAGCTTTTTCGTATCTCCACTTTCCTAGCCAGCGGTAAAGATGCTACTGGTGCCACCGGAGATGAAATCTAATGCGCCCGTAATGAGGTTATGAGTCAATCCCATCAGTGTAATGATGCCCGAACGCAGTGCCCGAGCGTTCATGCCCAGACATTCAAGTGTCGACGACGAGTGCGCTCACAAATTACAGCCCTCCCAGGAAAGGGGTACAACGGGGGCCCATCGTTGCCGACTGCCATCTTCAAGCCGAAGGACACCGTGGGCTAGTGGGAGGCTGGGTAAAATACCGAACCCTTTCCCCATAATCAGTGTGAATGTAAAACATCAAGCGATCCCTCCGGGGAGCCGTTCGGAAATGGCTTTCAAATGATTCGCCTTTGGAAAAAGGGTTCCCGGGACTCTCCCGTCCCGTAATGACCGAAAAACCCAACTTTTGCCAACACACATTTGGATTCGTTTTAGCCGCTCGTTTGCTGGAGCAAGCATCCAGGTGGATGGTGGAAAGGGTTACGGGCAGCCAGGGTCCAGAGTGTTTGACAGAAAGACCTTATTAGCATTTGTTTAGGATTATCCGAATTTTATACCCTCCAATGGGTCATAAGCGTGAAGTTCGTGAGTTCGTTCGACTTGCTGCTTCCAAGGTGCACAAAGGTTGTAAAGAATACACTCATCTTCTTGCAATAAGCAAATAAGGGTACGAGCACGGATGAAAGTTGGTTGAACAAGTTGCAATTGTATTAAAACAGCGACGTAACGCATAAAACCGTTCTAGATTAAAACACAGAATTAGATTAAAAGAACTCTCGAATTTTGTGTTGCGTACACCGGCACGCTGTGCACGCCACCACAATCGGGTGAACCGAAAAAGGCCTGAACCTGACCGTGCCCGAACGGTGCACACTTACAGTCGAATAGAAACATTTGCAGATGCTCACGTTTTATGCTAATGTGTACGTAATCTCGTAAACTAGTAGCCCCCATGCGGTGGTCCGTTTTTCGCTAGGATTCGCTCGGAACGCATCAAAGGCGACGGCCACGTGTAAGGGCCCGCCCCTTTCGACAGCCACCCAGGCGCCGGTGGAAAAACGATTCCCAGTGTCATCTACCAAAAAAGGGGCAAACGACGGGCACGACGATGACTTGAGAACCTCTTCGAAAACTATAAACCTTTTAGTATGATGGGAAAGGTAAGGATAGCACACCCGAGGGGATCGAAGGATCCCACGCCCCACGTAACGTGTTGACAATGGTGACGAACCCGTAGCGTCTGGGAGTGGAAAACTGCTGGAATCATAAAAAGGAAACAAACTATTCTTCACATATTCATGCACCTCCCACGGTTCGGGGGTTAAATGGTCCGCCACTACCACCCCGAGTTCCGAGGGATCTCGGAACATATCGAGATGGTGAGGGGGAAGCTCGCAAAGAAATCAGCGATACACCCGACTGGAAACATTGACCAGCCTAACCCAGCACTGCACATTGGTTCGCTCGGTGAGCAAATTTATGAAAATGTAATCAATTTGTTGTAGCACAAGTGTAAAGCGCGTGGGCGATCGCTACAGCGGCGTCAAAACCAGATGGACCAACACGCTCGCTCAACGTAGCTTTGCGGGGCAGCGAGCGGAAGGTGGAGTTGGCGCGCTTTTACCACCTAGAAAAGGATGGAACGTGAGCAGAATGTGAGCAGCAGCAAGTGAGGCATGGTTTGCGATTTGTTATAGCAAACAAAACAGGATCCATTGCGCGTCACGCCACTCCGAACGCATCGGTTGGTTTAAGTGCGTTATCAGTTCTATTTGTTGTGTGAAATCAATGAGAAAAAAAAAGATTCATAGTGAAATGGTTATGCAATCAATGATGATATTGATGATATACTTTGTATAGCGAAAGCATTTATTTATTGATAATGCTTTATCGTAGCGTGTGTGGAAGAATTTTGATTTGCCTTTCACATTTTGTTACGGTTATTGAATAAACTTATGTTAACTTTTCAAGTTGATTGAACTCATCACACGATTTTTTTTTTAATTTATTGGGTTTCATATGTTAATTATAATTTACCATATTCATGTTAATTTTTAATTTTTAATCGTTAAGCTAAGCACGGTAGGATGTATTTATCCTTTAACCAAAATATGATGACTATTTTAACTTACTTTAACATACTCATACAGTTTTTTATAGCTTTGGAAAATATTCGACCAAGCCAGGTAAGCCACAAGGAAATAAGAGACACTTGGCCACATGTAAGACAAAATATAGTTCACTTATGACACCGTGTGTTTCGGTTTATCAACGTCTTGTATGATTCATTAGAAAATATGTCTTCATGTCTTCATCCGCTGTTCGTGCACGTCTGTCTTCTTCAAAACCTTTGTGATGTAAATTTGTTAATTTATCAGTTCTTTTTATTCGTTCTATCTTGTTTTTCGCTCCCCCTTCAATAATGTCTGTTCTATTTTTCTTTTTTATCTGTTGTTTTAAGTTGTGTAGTCTTTGTTGTGTTTAATGCAAGGGATTAGCTCAGGGTTATGTTTAAGGTGTGTTTTGTAAAGACCACGAAGCAAAAAAGTAATAAAATATACATAAAATATGTTGTATAAAAATTGCATGCAACAAAAGTTTTATATTAGCATCAGTTTAGATCAAATGTTCGTAGTTTGATATTTATAGTTTTGTATTTCTTCGATTTCACAATCTGTTTTTGTATTTGGAAAACCCCAATATTTATCAGTTTCGATTATAGTTTTTTTTCAATTGCCTTTTAACATCTTTTTGTTTTTATTTTCTTAGCTTTAAAAAGTTTTTTTTTATTTCCATAGTAACGGGCGGGCCGTATAGCCCAAAACGTAAATTTACACACAAACACAAAACAAACCCAGACTCAGAAGTGCCAAGAGATGTTAAGCGTAAAACATATCTCACGAAATATAATCATCAGTTTGTAAGCATTAAAAAAAATAAGGAGGGAAAACGTGAGGAAAGCGATTCTGTCGCGTTTATGTGAAACTTTTTATCTATTGTTCAGAGTAAATTATATTATATTATATTAACATAATTTATATTTTTGAGATGTTGGTTTGCTAGTTTGGCTGTTTTTTTTTGTATATAATATTGTAATAAAATTGAGCCTCCAAATGTCTTCTACGTTAAAATAACCGACACTGTTTTAATTTTATTCGGATCGCTTCCACAGATGCAGGACTAATTATTCTGCGCATAAAACCCATATCTGTTTTGTTTTCGGCTGGTTTTGACCAAAAAATATTTTAACTCACGCATTAGTTGTACTCTTTACTTATTCTTGTTTTGTAGCAATATTTAGTTCAGGTTTAATCATAAGACCTTTTTTCAATATTTATAGAGATGATTACATAAGAATTTGAAGTATAAAACTTTAAATCAATGAGTGATGTATTCATTAAAATCATTAAATTTAAAATGACTAGCAATACAGCCTGGCCGTTAATACCGAATAAAAAAAAATTACCATGTTTTAAACTATTTACATACAAACTCAAACGAGCAGACAAACGATAAATTATGACTTCATTCTCTAATAAATTAACCATTTTCTTCTGATCAACATAATAAGTGCAAAGTAAAAAAGGACAAAATGGCTCAAAATTTAGTCTCTTATTGTTAAGCGTTTAACAACTTACTGAAGAAATACAAATTCTATAAATAGTATGATTGGTTATAAATCAATAATATCATTGTACAGAATCATGCAATAACAAAAGTTAAATGTAAAAACTCATCCCTTCTAAGACCGGCAATCAAACGGTTGTGAACACACTCGATTAAAGACTGGCATAAATTGCAACCAAACCATGTTGCAAACGAAAAACTGACTGCATCATCACTCTTTATCCTGCAGCACTCGAAAGTACCATCCACAAAGGTCTCGACATGCCGGCGAAATCGAGCCCAGTGTCAAAGGAATTCCGAAAACTTTCCTAAAACACAAACACTCTCCTCGCACACCGCCCCAGCGAGTTGACAACTTCCTGAACCCATTACCGACCACTGCCCTTTCGAGATCAAACTGTGCTCGTCTGCAGTCTACGATAAGTCCCGGCCGCGGCCCAACAGCATGCTGCTTCACGGGAAAAACACCAAATTTCACGCGATAACCCGTTGACCACGGAACCAGCAACACACACTCACACACACGGTGACGGAGGATCTTGTCAAAAAAGTACTTCCCGGTGAGCGGTGCAACCAATCCAGCCACGATCCCGCCCGTTCGCGAACTTTTAATCCATCCTCAATCCCGGGAGAGTTTTCCGCAAACAACTTTCTCGCCCGGGTCAGCAACGTAGCCAACAGCGAAAAAAAGGCACACAAAGCTGAAACGAAAGTGTACAACACAGAAACCCCCCGACAGGACGTCAGCAGCGGTCGTCGTTCCACCGGAGCAGTCCCAGCGCCCTGTCAGCATGTTCGCTGCTGCGTTTGTCCTAAATTAAAAATAACTTTGAAAACTTTGCACGGGTTCGGCTTTCGCGCTGCTCGGCAATCTGCTCCGGCCTCGCGTGTCCATGATATCAGATCCTTGACGTCGCCGGCAAAAGGCGGTTCCCCTGTCCTGTCCTGTCCCCGTGCCGTCCTGCTACTGCTGATGCTCGTGCTTGACAGTTCGGGCGAAAAAAAAAAAACACCGAAAACCAAACCGTCCGCAGCGGTAAACGCTGGATAAACGAAACCGGAAGATGAGATCCGTTGCATTTGGGTGGCATTTCCTGGCCAACCCCAAACCCGCCAGTGTGCCGTCTTTTGTTCCGCAAGTGTGAACCGACGCACGGCGGGGCGACCTTGAAGAAGGCGACGCCACCGACAAGAAAGGACGGAAAAGTTTCGTTTTCATTTACTCATTACATTACTTTGGGACTTTGGCTCTATATACACCCTAACCCTCCCCGGGGAGGGGTGGGGGGAGGAGCGGGTCTCGAGAGGTGGTAAGGTGCGAGAAACTTGAGCACCGGATGACTTGGGCATGGGTACGCACGGTGACAAAAGGGGGCGGAAGGAGCCCCAGAGCGAGCCCAGATGCAGCAAAGTTGATTTCGCTTTCGAAGTCAAAAGGGAACACTGCGGAATTAGTTCCATCGAGGAAGTGTAAGTACAATTTGTTGCTAGTGGATGCCACCGCCGTGCTAGAGCGACCTCACCGAACCCTCGGCAGCAGCAGCAGCAGCAGCAAGCGCCCGACCAAAAGCGTCGCCTGGTCTTTCAGCGTACGTTCCTGCCTCTATCGATACATCGAATGTGAATGGGTGAAATGAGTTCTCGGTTCCTGCTCCCTTGGAGACCGGAACTGCTAGCAACTGATGCACTTCACCGGGAACTGCATTTGCCACACACCCACATAGGAGGGAGAATGCATGAAGGCGCGGCAACACTCGACGACGACGACGACGACGGTGTACCATAGTGTTCGACTACTTCTGCGGTAACAGCACAACCGAGAGCGGCACACTTAATGGATACACGAAACTGTCGTAAACCATCGAAGGGAACGTGTTTCGCCTTGGGGAGCACAATGTTCATTTTTCGTGTATGTTTTCGTGTATGCCTGTGTGTGTGTGTGTGTGTGTGTTTTTTCGCTTTCCTGCTGGTATGCCTTTCGAGAGCGAAGAAGTCGCTGTCGGGATGGGATTCCGCTGCGCTGCCGGATGTGTAACATGTGGCAAAATAGAAACATGATAACGTTCTCGAACAAAGGCATTGCTGAGCGTTATGGTTTTTCAATATTTTAGACAAGTAAAAGAATCGCACAATGAAGCGCGAAACACTGCCTTAATACCACAGTGGACGTGAAACGTAATTAATGTGTGGTGTGATTATTTGAAAGGAAGAATGAACAAGCTAATTATTGAGCCAACCTAAACGGTTAATGATGTGTAGTTTTTATTTACGTACTTAAATAATCAAACCAACTGAATTTCTAAAAATTCAAACAGTATTTTCACTCAAGTTGGTCATTTGTGGATCAACAAAGTTGACAGAAAATAGTAGAAGCTTGAAATACTGGAAGCGAACACATTTATTATCTGTGATATTAACAGACATGCATGAATGACATTTTGGGTCTCAATATTTAGTCGAATTTTTAGTTTAGTCCAACGTTTGCATAAGGCTGAAGTAGTTCAGGAGAATCCTATAAATGAACTATGCAAATGCGTTTAAGTGTTGCTACTACAATGAGCTTAAAAATAGTGTTTAAATATTAAAAAATAGTTGGATTTCTACTTCTAAGAGCTACCCAAAAAACAACATTCAGTTTAGGGTTCACAGTTAGGAGCAGCAATATAGACTGGCCCATTCTATGGAATAAAAAACATATAGTAAAAGCCATCCGATATTTTGTCTCTAATTTCCCAAACGAAAATCCATCGCCTCAATTGCAATTGGTGTGTGAAAATGACGTAGTGCACCTGCTCGATAAAATCTATTCGCTTTACAAAGAATCCTTCAAACACGAAACGAATTAAAGCTATGTCTTACAACCATTGCTCTACCAAGGAAAACAATGAGACTGTTCAACAGGTTTTGTTCTTTCCATCGAATGTTTTAATCCACATTTAAGGATAAACTTAAAAGGGTTTAGTGCAGTACATAACTAGAAAAAAATGTAAAAATGTTAATATTTTATCATAAAGTTTTAATGTTAGCTCTAGGAATGTTTCTAGCTTTTCTAAATTGAGTTCATAAAGGACACTTTTCTGTTGGAATTAGACACATTTATTAGACAAGCGAGATGTTCGTTTTCATTAGCCAACCCCACGCATTATCTGGCAATCTGAATGTGATTTGAACCATGTTAGACCATGGTAAGAACACTGTGTGATTGTCGTCCGGGCCATCCAAGGTTCATCGACCAAATTTCGGATAGTTTTAACAAATATTCCACTAAAATCGTATCGTGATGCTTAAACTCAAAACTTTGAGGTAACTTTGCTCCATCCCCGGGAACCCAAATTTTCTAACAAAATTGTAATAAGGATTTATCAAAATTGTGCATCTCCTTTCTACGCCCAGCTATAGCCCTTTCACTTACAAACCACTGCATTTCCCCGGACCCGGACCATTCATCTTCTGAACAGAACCCCCGGTTTGCTGCCACCACAACCACCCAACCCTCCAGGAGCGTGCGCTCGCGTTATGCGGTCAAACCCTTCCCGGAGTGCTCCTTGCGACAGTGGAACATAGTTCTGAACTTTAATTAATACCAGACCGAGCGGTGCGGTTGTCGCAAACCGTTTGACGCAGCCTTCGATGGGGCCTCGTGCGCTCCCGGTGTGTTCAATAAGTTTTAATGCGCCACCAGCAGGCCAAGCCGCCAAGCCGGATGGCGATGGCGATGGGTTGCGTTTTGTAGTAAGGGCGACTGGGGGCGGAGAGCATCTCCCGTTTGGCGAACCGTGATTTATGTGGTGAGCCTGTGGCGTGAGCCTGACTTTGAGCGCGGTACCTCCCCCCCCCCATCGTCTATTTGTCTGTTTGGCCACGCCGTGTGGTCATCGGTCAAAGTTTCAAGTGAAATGCCCGAGCAGTTTGAGTTGCTTGAGCCATTGCTTGACAGCAATATGCCCTTAAACCTCCCCGCTTGGCTATGGCCTATCGGCATCTAAACGAAACTTTCTAATGACTTCTTGATGTAGTGCGGTGTTTGAAGTACTGCCCGGCAGCTCGCAAACATGGGTGGGATTAGATTCGCACAAACACACAGACCGAGAGTAATCCTGGAAACCGGAGCATAGCACAGCAGAACAACTATAAGGTCAGCAGACGTTAGATAATGCACAAGCCTTGGCATAACGGTGCAAACACGCGGGAAAGGAAGGAACCCTGCACATAGAACCATGTTGATGAGGTGAATAAAGTGAAGAAAAGTTTTGCGTTTTTTTTCTACTCCTTTTTCCTTCGCCCGGGAAAATCCTTTCCAGCGCCTTGTGTGCATGTCCTGATCTGCAGTCGTGTGTGTTTGTGTATGTGGGGGAGAGGAAAAAATTCTCCAGTGGGCGTTGCATTCTTTGCCGATAGATTTACGAGTTCTGCTTTTGTTTCGCCACGGTACCTCCACCCCAACACCCGGTCCGTTTGGGGGGGGGGGGGGGCTGGCCGCACACTAGCGTTGCGAGAGCAGTTTTGATGAACCAAATTCCCTCGGTTTCGTCCTGCACAGCTGTTTTTATACCTAAGAAACGTACCAAACCCTTCGCCCTTATGGTTGAAGCTTTCTGGGAAGGTGTTCGAGGGCGTTCGAGTGCATTGCCGGCTCGAGGCCCGAGAAGTGCTGCAGTATTAGTGCCGCAGTGGGAAACCGAACCGGGTTGCCGGGCTTCTGTTTTAATTCTACAGCATAATTACAGCACGCGCATCGACATCGTGCTTGAAGTGTTTGGATTTTCTCCGACTCAGCTAGCAGTTCTGCAGCCGGGCGATAATTAATGCCTTTCCTATTGCACAGTGAAGGACAGGCCGAAGGGTGGTGCCGGGTAGTAGATAGAGGCAAGGCCACACATGAGCGGGGAATTTTGTTGATTCCCATTTTCCCGTTGCCAACCGAATGGCGAATGGAGAAATGTCTTCCCGAAATAGGTGAAACACCCTAGTACATCGTGGGAAATGGGGTACCGCACGCTTGCCAACTTACTGCTGCCATTGCTACACAATCGGTTTTACAGGTCTAGGCCACAGTACACAAGGATTACGCCGCATTTATTTACTTTTTTTTTCGAGCAGCTCACAGGATGTGAAAAGAACAACTGTTTTCTTGGCTCACTCTCGTACCCACAATACGGAACGGACGGAACATCATAGGTAAGCCATCTGAGTACACCATGTCCATTGCCATATCTTCAGCTAATTCACTAGCCAAGTCATTAATCAACGTTGAAATCCAAAAGACGCACTCGTACACCTAGAAGCTCACTGGAAGGAAAAGGTCACACATCGCCCAACACTAGGGGAAGGGTTTGCAATCATAGCCATTCTTTAAGACGAACAAACTTCCTGCTATTGGTATTGGTGAGCTCGGTTCTAAATTGTTTAGGTTCGTTCCGCTTCTTTGATCGAAAGCACTTTGAGCCAGGTACAAATAGTTTCTCCATGTCTATTTTGCAGTTGTGTAAGCCAATAGTGCTTTGAAGTAGGTGTTAATAAAGTAATTTTCCGATTTTAATAACTGTCCTAAATTCCTTATTGGTTCGGAGATATTTCTTTGTCCCTGTCATCTTGTCCGGGTTAGGCTCGAATATCGCGATCCTATCTAACCCTTTTTGAGAGGTGCAATAACGCAACGCAAATAAGGTGAAGCTCCGTATCGGTACACCCAAAAAGCCATTTCACAGCGTCCACAACGTTAGCTGTTACAGCATTGGATCTTCAAAAGAGTTATAACTCTACCATGCTTGGCTAGTTTGTTTCCTAACAAGAATCTCCCCTCCATTGCCTTCATCCAACAAACAACGGCATGCAATACCATCGTGTATGGACTAAATCGTGAAATCAAAAGCTACATTCTTTGAGGTAGATACGCCGAACATGTACGTCCTGTGTGAAATGGTCAAAATACAGAGAAACCATGAAATCAAAGCTTCAAGGAAACACGAATAGTGATCGTAGTCAAGATCGTTCCGAGCTCATCACTATCAAATAAATTATTCAAGTTTGGAGGTTTTCAGGATGTATGACTTTAGAACTTCAAATGTATCGAAATTATGACAACGAGCCATTTATAATATTTGAGGACCCCAACTATTCGTGGACTGCGTGAGAATAAAAGAAACAAAAATACACTTCACTGCCTTCCTGGTCCAAACTCACCAAGGTCATAGGGATTGTCTATGAATCCTATCGTACATACACTACACTGTTTTTTATCGGTAGTAACGGTAGTAATGGTAATTACTTAAAATTAGGTTTTTGTAGTACATAATAAAGACATTTCAGTGACGCTACAATCCATGTTGGCTGAGGGACATTTCCTTCCCCTAGTCATGAAAGGGTACCTTATCCCGGGTGAACGCGGATATTACGTTCCAATCCAGTCCTTATCCAGTTGTCCAATAATCACAGCGAGGGTCTGTATCGTTCCAGGAGTGGCTTAGGGACTTCCCATGATGCACTATGTAATATTGTTTCATGCCAAAACGTTCATAAATTTAACAAAATTTGTAGCAAACTGGTTGACCGGTCAGACACTCCCCAAAAAATTATTCTGAATTTCAAGCGAGAGTTTTATCGTTATACGACGTACAAATTAAAGAATTGAGAAAGCTTTTCCTTTGTGTTTCCATTGGTATAACAACTAGGAAATGTCCTGCGTCCCATAATGTTTGTACTTTTCCTTGATTGATCATTATTTATACTACGTATAACACAAAGATGGTAATTTAAATACGTATACTTATTGACTGTGAACATGCATTGAACGATCTGGTATACCAACACTTCCAGAAGGACTCAAACTAGTTCACTGCACGAAGAGCAAGAGTCGATCTTTAAGCCATCAAGCGGAAAGTCTCTTAAATAAACTAAAAATCAATGTTTCATAAGTTAAGCTCCTCATTTTGACGCTATCTAACTTGCTACTGGGCAAGATCATTCACATTTGTCGTGGGTTTCAACCCTTCGAGGACTCTGATATTCTGATTTTATATTTGTAAGTGTATTAAACGATCTTTCTACCAAACAATCAGTATATTTAATATCACTAGAAAATCATCCAGCTCCCCGATGAGAAATAGTAGACGAGTTACTTTCCCATCTATTCGATCATGTTATTACGTTTTCAGGCTGTGTTAAAAGGGCATGAAGGACCGGAATATCATTTTATGTACAGGTCATTAAAAAATTTTATTATACTTCCAACATTGTTTGGCTTGATCCAAATCCATTCGTGCTTTCATTGCGGTAAGCACAGAGTAGGTTCGAGGTATGATACTACACTAGAAACTACAACTTATCGAAAACATATGAATCAAATTGAAAAAAATCAAATACAAGAATTGGTCTGATTATCTCCAATACTCAGACAATTTAGATCCTGAAAAACTTTTTCACATAGCTTCAATGTAACATAAAGAATCATATTAGTTTGCAAATAGTTGTTTTCACCGGAGAAGCTTTTACAAAGTTACATCATTGTCCATTCCCTTTAACAAAGAAATCAGTTCCATTCCGTTAGAAAGATTAAAGACGAAAGAAAGAGTAGAACAGACTTTCCCATTACTGTTTCCTACGCATAGCTTCAACTTCAACTGTCTACAAAGAAACATACAAGCAAATAAAATGAAGCCATCCTTACCGATGTGCCCATGTACGACAGCCAGCTCAAAACAGAGAACAGTTAGGACTGAACAGTTGGTACTGAAGACACGGAACCAATGCCAATGGCAAAACACCGTTCCGACAACCTGTGTTCAGGCGTGTTGTCTGCCCTGGTTGTGGAGGTTTGAAAATGTGATTGACCGATTGGCTGTTTCAAATAGTTCAGACGGTATAGCCGGTACGTCCATTGCTTCCCGTGCCGTCCTGTAGTTCCTTCCAATATGCTCAAAGCAAGAAGCAGATATCTTTGTGCTGAATGCCTCACTTAGCGATCAGTTTCCCACACGTCTGCGATACGCTACTGATGACTTTTAAAGTGATTGGCTCGGGCTGCGGAGGGCTATCCGCGCGTCAAGAATGTTTGATTAATCAATTATCGTTGATAAGGGTTTTCGTTTTTGTAGTTCAACACAAGTAGTATCAGGCTGGGTTACGGCCTGGCGTTACCGGTCAATTCGTTTTACAGTTTTTCGAACGTGGATTGAATTTAGACTGCGTTGTGCGATTGCTGTGCTTTAACGATTTCAAGGGCCGGTTTCTGTAAACTAATGTATTAGAGTTTTTGTTTGAGTTTTTGCTTCCTGTTACTGTGCTCCTAGCTTTTAAATCCGTGCGCTTCAACAGAATCAATTACTTGTTACTTGAAAACGTGAATATCGTCCTCAACTATTCGGAGATAACGTTGCTCCAGTTCTTCAAATTCAACTCTCAGTTCGCGGAACAGAAAATGTAATCAATTAGTTTTGCACATACCACAACGAATGCAACCCCCATCTTAACCGTGCTCAGCCTTACAGCCATGTGCGAGAGACTGGAGGAAATGAAAATTACGAGGAATTTCTATCTATAATCCAAACGACCCCGCGGCTACCGGGTTTTCCCGGTCCGAAACATTATCTGGGGTACGCCTGCAGTGATCAGCACAACGACCATTAGCGAAACCATGTTGTGAACCGGTGAAGTGAAATCATAAACGGCTTTGCCGTACTTCGGAAAGCGCTCGACCCCTACCTGTCGGAGAATTTCCCCGACCTACGCCCCCTCTCCCTACCTCCCCATCGTTCCGGGAAAGCCTAGCCGCGTACGCTTTACCTTTAATGAAAATCAATCACCAATACCAGCGCAGCGCTTGGACCACCAGCGAGAATTTGGTGGCGCGGGAAAAACGGAAACAATTTTCGCAACTTCATCCATTCGCCGAAAACTTTCATCCCCGGCCCCGGACCCACCCAAAACATCTGGGAAATTGTACCTGGACGACTTTTGCCAATCGATCGACAGGCTGCCGGCTTTCACCTGGTCCGGACCTGCACCACCATCGCCCCATTATTGAGCTCGCCAGTTGAAAGTGGGATGTGAACATTGGGTGGGCACGGCGAAACAGGATGCAGGGCAAGTTCGCGCCAGTTCATACCCCAAATTTCCGCTCCCGAGCCCAGAGCCCAGAGCCCAGTGGCCCGGCTTTTAACTCTTTCTCTCTATCGTATCGGCCGCTGTGAGCCGAGAAGTGGGCTCGTTAATTAAAATTTATTTATTTACAACTATTCAAATACCTTTGCGTGGTACGTGAGGGGAAGAGGGGGGGGGGGGTTTGGAGATTGGAAATGGGTAACTTACATAACCAACGGTTGTTTCTGCTGGTCCTTGTCCATGGTTAACCGGTCTTCTTAGTCGTGAGCCTGCCGTAAGCGAGGAAATGGTGTTGATTTTTCCGGAACGATGGTAGAGAGTTTCTCTTCACACCTGTGCGTGTTAAAACTGTTTTTTCTTGTCACAAACCGAATCTTTCGTTGGCGTGCAGAGGAAAACGAGGTAGGACTGGTTCATAGGATCACTGTCACATAAAAAACACTACATTCAGCAACAGTTACACTAGGTGTACAATAATTTTTATTCCTAGCTAGTCGTTAGAAGGTAAGGAGAACAGAAGAATCAATTGATGTGATAAAGAACAATAAACAATAAACAAGGTAAATGATGAGAAACATTTTTGAGTTATTCTAAAGCGTCTAAAAAGCTTCATGGAACATAGCGTTTTTTTAATATACCATGAGCGAAATGAATAAAAGCTAACTGACTCTAGCTCTGTAACTCGTCAACCACTACAAACAGGCATTATTTTATGCTTCAAACCATTATCAAAAATTGGTAAAAAAAAATAAATCTTCTTTCACGAATACTTTATGTTGAGATTTTTGTTTAACTTTTTTTTTATGTAACAAATCGACACAGAAATTCGAGTTGACTTAAAACCAAGCCTTTCAATTTGTATTTTCATAGTTTTTTTATAGTTTTTTTTTATAGTTTTTTTAAGTTCTGAACGATTCTTATAACAAATTTAGAGACCTCGTTCACTATTGGTGTAAAAAACAGGCCTGTAATTTAAAGAATCATTCGAAAAAAGCATGTTATTCGATGAAATTATATTTTAAATTCATTAAATAATTTTTAATTTGTAAAAACATATTTTCTCTTCATCCAAAATATCAACTTGTTGTTAAATAAAGGAAAAGCCATGTAAAACAAATGGAAAGTGGCGCACCATTAAACACAAAAATGATTATTTCCCTTTCTTGAAGCATCTCTTCTTATTTGGTAATATCTTTCATAAATGTAGTAAGTTCAGGACAGTTTGTTTTTTAATTGGTTTTTTCTAGCTCCAATGTTTCAATAAAATAATACTTATTATCACTAAAAAAAAACAGTGAAAACCAGGATAAAAAATAAATAAATACGAAAATGAATTTGATCGAATCTACTTTTAATTTTCGTCGTTATTATCATTTTTTTTATGTCCGGTATTAACTGTTTAATTTCATTTTCCTATTCTCTTTAAACTATCCTGAGCACCAATAAAAATATCATTTTAGCCATTTTTAATAATTTCAAAAATAACTACTAGTAGGTGAGTGTGGATGTCATCATACTTGTTGTAAAATATTAAAATTATTCCAACATTTTAACACATGATTCACTCTCAACTCTTAACACTCAGTGCTTTAAGCAAGCTTAATATTAGCTAAGAAAGCTTTTTAATTCAAAACTAGCTAGCTTAGCATCTATTTTTTTTACAGCATATACGATGCTTCGGTAGGGAGAAGAATCGTTAGCCAAAGCTGAATTTTCATCGTGGCTATTAAAATAATAGCTTTATCAGCATAAGTCAAGTTATTTACTTGAAAATTTATCCATAGATACATCACTTTTGCGTGCACTTGTCCTACCAACATTCTTGACTTGAAAACTTAATGAAAATGTCACAGTTTTAAATATTTATCTTAAACATTTCGCTTCACTGTGTACAATCATAACACTTTACATTCTATTTCCCTGCTCCACATTCTCAATTAAAAGTCCAAATCACTTCACTCACAAAACTGTGTCCCCATTTGTGCAGCAACCGAGCCCAACTGCTACCGTCTCTGCTGGAACCACACTGCACACTCGCACCAAACCACTACACTTTGCCGCAGTTATTTACGGTCCATAAATTGCTAAATAGTAATAAATATTTAAATATCAGAACCGCATAAGTAATGACTGCAAGTGACCCATCCACCACGGGGCTAGTTTCTTCGTCTTCTCTGCGCAACACAAAAAAAGGAAACAATTCACCAATCCGACCAAAGCAAAAACAGGAACAAGAACGGACGCAGTGGTTGGTGTGGTGTGCAGTCCAGTCAAATTTAGTGGTCTGTTTCAGCTGCTGGGGAAGCAGGTGAGAAAGATAGATCGCGAACTGCCCAGGGCGGGGGGGGAGGGGGAGGGTGGGAAACTGAGTAAACTAGGGAAGCCCACAGCGATCTCCCAGAGGGAAGAACGTTCGCCGGGTGGAAATATATTAGTTTGTCCCTTCTGTGCGGGAAAACTGGACCAACGTTGATAGTGTGTTTTATTGTGTTACTTGCACTTTCCGAAATATTAATCTATTTTTAATGGCCCTCCCGGCCAACGTACGCTACCACCTGGACTGGGGCGCATAACTTTGGGAAAACTTTTTGGCGGCGGTAAGGAAAGGTGATCAAGGGACACGGGGGCCACAGGGTTTTACGATGGGACAGCTAACATCCATTTAGTTCACACGCGGGCACTTGGCACCGAACGCACACGCATCCAGCTTCAAACGGAAGGTGAATGGACTGCGTCACTCGTCACCGTCCACCTTCAATCAACTAGCACAGTACCACAACTCGCGTTTAAAGCGTTTGTTACACGCGTCAGTATATCGGTTCATTTTACACCACTTACTGCAACAATTAACAATGTTGCACAAGCAAACCAACACTGCTTATCGGCAACACACATTCGCACAACAATCTGGCCACATTTCGCTCCGCCACCGCTGCCAAACAGTTTCGTTCCGATCGAGTACAGAGGCGTTACTAAAGCGCTTATATGATATCGCTCAATCCTGTACCGAAAGGGCTCCAGCTTCCCAGTCCAACACCAACACGGTGACACAGGCTGTGTGGTAGTGTGGTGAGGGTAAGGATTAGTAGTCAAATTTCTAAACTGCGTCAATATTTACCCTGCATCAAGCACTGTGGCTCTGTAGCACCTTTACCTACACCTCGATCGTCACACTGGTAGCCCGATGTGTGGTGGTGTGTGGTGAAACTACGAGAGCGAGTTATCGCAAAGCAAATAAACAGTTCCAGCAGGTCTGATCGAAAGCCGCACTCGGCATGCCCAGCATCTTTCCTAATCATGGCACGCATTACTCCATGTACAGAAGAGAAGGCTTAACAAGCGATACAAGATACAGTGTTTTATCATTACATGCCAAGACAGGTGTTCCCTTTTCCCCAACGCTTATCTCAGCTAGAACTGCTGACAGTGCAGCGGTGTGCTTAAGGTGTGCGAAAAATGCACACAGTCCGTCGCGATTGCTTACAGCAATGAAGTAGTTCCAACAAAACATTGGTACCGCGTGAAATTACACGCGAAACTTTTGCAGGGTAGGAGCAGTGGGCTGGAAATAAATTGCTTACGATGAGTTGCAACTGGATACAACGGTTTAAGCCTTTATGATTAATCGTACGTGTGGTTGGAACGATTTAAAACAATTTATAGTTCAAATATTTAGTGGCAGGAGAAAGTTCTATAGATGGAGGAGAAAGTGGTTAATACAATTATATCAGTTCAATCGGAAATCACAGTTCTACTTAAGTGTATATTCAATTTAAATAAAAATTTAATGATCATTCCATTGGTGGCATAATTCGCTTATCTGACATATTTTTCCTTTTATCGTTCTGCTGAATCGAATATTTTATGTTTCTCGTGAAGCACATTTTGCATTGTGCGATTTCTTATAAATAACTGTAAAATCACAAAAGCTTTAAAAGCAATTGGAATTAATGCAATGGCGGACATGTGAATCAAAAGAAAAAGATGAAATTAAACGTATTTTTTTATATAAACCGTCACTACAGTGGAGGATATTTTTCTAAGCGCACTTGATATAATTTAAAATTTACTGTTTAAAATTCTTACCTATTCACTTCATTCACAGCAAATTCGTTCAATTTTAAAGTCGAACGTGTAAAACGTTTGATTATAAATTATTAGTGATTGTTTGTGACTCTCGTTTTTGGACTATATTGTACAATTTAATCTTTTCAATTTTACTTGCTTTAAGCTACTTTTCAATAGAGGCTAAAGATTAAACAGGGAGGCCGAAATCGCTTAAATAAATAAACCTCCCAGTTTTGTACTACTAAGATAAATATATATATATATATATATATATATTTTATAACAGATCCTGTTTGCATCAAATGATACACCTATATTGCAGGTAAAATATCTTACACTAACTCAGGAAAGAGGATTTTGATCATGGAATTGTATATTTTTTACATGTATCAATATAGGTACGCAACGATAAAACTGTATTTTGTATAGAAAATAAAAAGATGGTAATTTAAAATACATTTTCCCCCTATTTGGGAAAAAGTATTAACAGGTTTAAGGCAAGAAAGTTAAAAATGTTTTTAAAAACAAGCACGTGTTTCCTATAAAAAATTCCTCTACTGTAGCAATAAAAATAAAAAGCAATTTGATATCCTTCAAGTTATAAAAATAATTCAATAAAAACTACAGCGTCTTGAAATGGGAAAGCACATCTCATATTAAATACTCACTGTTCGCTTCGACTGCATACCTATGCACATTAATTTCTCATCCTTATCCATGGACTAGATCAGTGCAGAACCTCGTTCTTCGTCCTTTCGTTCAAGTTCTAAACCGATTCTTTATTATATCCCAACTTTCCTTTACAGCGGACACAGAGGTTAACCGTTTCACCTTTCGCGCCAGAAATAGCTCACCCATGGACCCGAGCGGAAACGCGAGCTGCAGCGACGACACAGTACTTTGCCTTCCCCACGTCTACCGCTTTTAGAAGTATTGCTGCAAATCTTCACCTGTCGCACGGCCAATTTCACGGCATGAATGGTGCACCGCTTTTTCAACGTCCTCATTATCGTCTTCCATCAGTTCCGCCAGGAATGGAATAGTTTCCGGTAGCAGCGGCGCGTAGCTTTCACCCAGCTTACGCGCTATTTCTGTGCATGCTTCCAGCGCGAACAATCTGCGAATGGTGACGAAAAAGGGGCAACCGGGTAAAATAAAGACGGTAATGATTATTGCCACACTTAAGCGGACTCCCCCATTCCGCCAACGAACCCGCTTTATCGCATCCTTACCTCACTTGCGCGTCGTTGTTACGCGTTTTCATCAGCACCTGATAATTAAGCTGGCGCCACAGCGAATCATCCATTACGGCGACGGCCATCTGTGCGAGACAGTCGATCACGAGGGTGCGTATTTCGGTCTCGCCAATGATGAGCCCATTCTCCAGCTGGTCCGTAACTGGGCCTAGCAACATATCGAACCGCACCGCGTTGATGAAGTTCTGATTATCGTACAGCACGATGCTGTACAGCGTCTTCAGCACGTACCGCAGCAGGGTCACGTTTTTCGACTCCACCTCAAAGTGCAGCTCCTTCACCTCCTTACCGTCCACCTTCGCGCTGTTGGTGGCGTTCAGCAGCTTCACCGCTATCGCTACCAGATCGCTGGCAAACAGTACAAACAGCGATTTGAGCGCTTCCGCCACGTGACAGCATAGGTTGAAGAACGTGATGGCCCGGTCGTTGCTGGACGTTTCGCGGATGGACCATTCGAACACCTGGTAGAACAGTGGCCGGAACGTACTTTCCGACAGCTTCAGGATCAGCATAACGAACGCTTTGATAACGTGCGCTTCCGCCGCATCGATCGCGGCGAGTGTGAACGTGTCCGTGGTGGAGTTGTAACAACGGAACTGCAGCGCGGTAAGGAACAGTTCCGTCACCTCGCTGCGTATCGTGTCGAAGCTGCTCGACTTCATTTTGCTAAACATGTTGGAGAGCAGCGACATTAGCGGACCGATCGCGTTAAGCTCCTTCGCTTCGATCAGCCCATGGTAGCAGTCCTCGATCGCTGGCAGCAGCACGCGAGGCGTCAGTGCGTTCGTCAGATTGTCCCAAATCATTGCCAAGCGCGACAGCATGTTGCCGAGCCGGGGATCCTTCTTCTCCTCGATCATGGCGTACAGCTTCGTCAGCCCGCCTAGCATCGAGCGCAGGTAGGGCGAAATGAACCGGGCCAGCGTATCGACAATCTTCACCGTCAGCAGGACGATACTGGAGGTAAGGATATCGAACGGTTCGCCGGACTGTAGCTGCGCGAGCAGTAGTTTGTTCACCATCGGCATAAACTTCGGCAGGAAGTTGATCGAGTACGGGCCAAGGTTGCTGCACAGTTCGCCGATGCAAAGGATGAGCGAGGACAGTATCTGTGGGTTGGGGTTCTTCTTGTACCCGTGCAGTTCCTCCATCAGTGCGGCCAGCACCGACTGTACCTTCTTCGTGTCGTGCTGCGTCAGTATCTTGGACAGATGGCGCACGGCAATGTAGCTCAGCTGCACGATCACCATCCGCTCGAACGCAGTTCCGACCACGTTTTGCTCATCGTACAGATGCTTCACCAGCTCTAGCAGTGGATCGAACAGCTTCAGCAAACCGGGATGGTGGCTCTCGCTGAAGTAATCCTGCTTGTACTGCAGCTTGTTGTTGAGCAGCTCGATCACCTTCCGCCGCACCATCAGGAAGCGATGCTTCAGCAGCCCATGCACAACAATGATGAGCGTATCGGCCGACAGCAGCGATATCGTGCTTTCCAGAATGTCGTAACAGTTGTTCAGCATCGCCCTCCAGTACAGCGGGATCTTCTCGTCCGCACTGTCCTCCTTCAGCTTGTCCAACATCTTCGATACCGCATTCACGTACGTCAGTATGCCGACGATCAGGTTCTGATAGTACTTCTTCATATCCAGCGTTTCCTCCTCGTTGAGCTGGGCGATTTTGTTGATTACGTACACCGTCGACAGCAGCCCACCAACAAACTGCACCAGCGAGTACTTGAAGTGCTTCAGCTGTCTTCCGGTGTGCGTTTTCACGTTAAAGATCGTCGCATCGCTCACGTCCACCTCCATCGGTTCCAGTTCACCGCTCTTGCGCTTCTCGATCTCCATCGGCAGATCGCGCAAATAGTCGATCAGATTCGTGCATGTCTGTATGATAACCGTCGGTTCAAACTCGCGCGCTATCAGCAGCGCCACCTCCATCCGCTTGGACAATTCGCTCATCGCCAGCTCGGCATCGGCACGCGATCTGGTCGGATTTTTGCGCTCCGCCTTGGTGCCACCCTTCATCACGTCCGACTCGATCAGCACGCCCAAAAACATCCACAAGTACTCGTGCGGACCGAGCGTCTGCAGCAGCTTCACGTACAGCAGGATGCGCCTGTGTTCCGGCACGTCCAGTATGATGTCGGAGAAGATCTTCAGGATCGGTATTACCTGCTCCATTGTACTGCTGGACGGTGCGGTGCCACCGCCAAGTGCTATCGTTGGGATGATCGTTTCGATGATCTTCGAGATTATCTGGAAACTGTACGCGTCGTCCTGCCGTACGATCGACGAACCAACGAAGGTGAAAATTTCCATCATGTTGTGCAGAACCTGTTCCGGCACGTACCGGGCAACGTGCGCGAGCAGCAGCAGGGCGTGATGGTGCGTCTGCGGGTTTTGCGTACCCCGAATGCACTGCACAATCTGTTCCACCTTGAACGAGCTGCTGGCGTTCGCGAATGGCGCCGTGGTGCTGCCGTTTTCCGCTTCCTGCTGTTCCACCTTCTGGATGCAGTGCAGCAGCAACGAAAGCACAATCTGTTTCACGTACTCAACCGCCGACTGTTCCTCAAAGTCCAGACAGTACTTCAGACACTCGAACAGCTTCGGCACTAGCAGCTGTGCGTTTACCAGCATTTTCTTGTTCTGCAGATGCTCCAGCAGCGTAACGCCACACTTCCACACCGTTGACGTTAGGACACGCTCGGACGGGGCCACGGCAATCGATTTGCGGGACAGCGATTTACCTCCCGCCTGCTTGCCACTGATCGATTCCTGCGCTCTACCATCGTACATCGCGCACAGCATGTCGACCACCAACTCCGCATCGATCGCATTAGTCTTGAACAGCTTACCCGTCACGGCGTTCGTTTCCGGATGGTTCGAAAGGGTCGCTCCGGCTACGATGCACTGCAGCACCTCCCGGGCGTACGGTTTCGGTAGCGTCTCGAACAGCTCACTACCGAGCGCTTCTATCATCATGATGGCCGGCGTGCTAAGCTTACGGTCGGACGGTAAGCACAGCGGTTTGTCGCACCGCAACGCCAACGATACCAACCGCTTGCAGATGTCGCTCGTCGGCAAATGCTCGGCCATGTCGAGATTGAAGCGTGCAATCAACAACTGCAGCAGCTTCGATTCGTACGCATCAAACGCAGCCCGTTCGGTGCTGGCGCTCACGGTCTCGATTATGCTCACACCCTTCGAGGCGGAGTTCATTAGCAACAGCGGATCGTCCAGCAGCTTCAGAAAGTCCATTATGCCGCACACGATGTACGTAGGTGTGTGCGGTTCGGTCGTACGTGCGATAAAGCTCTCCATCACCGATTGCAGCGAAGTTGCTCCCTCTTCCAAGGAAAATATCGCAAACACGACCAGCGCCAGCTGTTCACCGTCCATCGTAAGCTCTTCGCGGCGCTTGTGCAACTTGTGAAGGAAGCTGTTTGCTGCTTTTGGCAAACCGTTACACTTTTTCATCCCCACAACCTGTTCCACCGTTTTCAGAGCGCACTCACGCACAACCATCGAGCCGGAGGTGAGGGCAAGAAGAATGTTTATCAGCGCACTGCTCCGAACTGTGCAACCCTCCTTGCTCGCCTGCTCCAAGATTGTGTTCAGCAAGCGCTGGCAGCGAATCTGCAGCCGGGAGTTGATCAGAAAATTGTTCGTTTCGTCCTGCGCCGTGGGTTCGATCAGGTGAACGGTGTAAAAGTGGGAAAGGAACTCAACTCTATCCTCCAGCTTTGCGTACAGGCGGGTAAGAAAGTTTTTCAGCAGATCACCGAAAATGGTACGAACTGTCTCGTGCTTCTCATCGATCGTGCAGTACTGTTCGAGCAGTTCGCTAAAGATGCGCAGTCGCAGCTTGAGCGATACACTTTGCCGCTCGAAATTCATCTCCTCGATTGGTTCGAACTGCACTCGCTCTATGATGTAGCGAATCGGCACGGTGATTAGATCCTGCGGCAGTTTGTTCTCCTGCAGGCACTGTATATCCGACGTCGGGGCGTATCGGAAGGGATGATTTTTCAGCTGCCTTATCGCATAGTCCAGCACACGATCCGCTTGATCGACGGTGCACCGGGTGGGCAGTGCGGACGACAAGAGCAGTATGTTGAAACACACCTGCACCGGGTTGGTACACTGGCCGGCTTCCTCCAGTGCTATCAGCATTGAATTACAGCTCTCCTCGTTACCGTAAAACTTCGACACCAGATACTGCTTCGCAAAGTTCGTCGAGAGTAAGGCCTTCGCATTGTGCTTGCCCACGGGATCCGTACCGATCGGGAACAGCAGCGGGTAGAGCGTAATGATGATACGATTTATGTTCCCGCCTCCATAAACACGCTCATTGGTGAGCAGTGTGATAAGGCGTGATGTCACATTCCGCCAGCGGGTCTGATTAGCCGCACACTTTAGCACCAGCTGGCTCAGCCGACTGATCAGCTCTTCCGCACCAACGACGCTGATCAGCTCTTCGGTATCCATGCACAACAGCTTCTCAATCACCTCGCAGCTATCGTCGTTCAACCGCTCGCGGATACTGTCCCGCAGGACATCCATCTTGCCGCGACTTTTAAACATCAATGTGCGCATGTGTTCCACCAAGTACTGCACTGCGTGCTCGCGCCGATCCGCATCGTAGTGGAAGAGGTTTTCGAACATGTTCGTTTCGTTCTCATTGTACGATGCTTCTAGCAGGAAGCCTACAAAGAAAAGGTATATTAAACCCACTGTAACGGTTAAAAATTGCCGAATTTTACATGCACTCACCCAACACATTCCGCAGTGCATTGCGCTTGTTGTGGGAATATTGATCCTGTCCCTTCATGGTCCGCTTAACCACCTTATCGAACGCGCTCGGGTACTCGCGTTCGAAGCACTTCAAGTACCGCGAGTACCACTGGGTCACGTTCTTGTCCTTGCTCATGAAATCATCCTCTTCGTCGCTGTCCAGCTCGATTGTGTCGTCCTGGTGCTTGCCGGCGGTGTTCGGTTTGGGCGCCCGTCCTTCCTTGTGGAAATAGGAATCCAGCACACATCTACAAGGGAAGAATATTTTAAAGGGATTATAGTGATGTGATGAGAATATTCTCACATGGAACTCCACGCAATATAAGCAGCGCTTTATTGAGACCTGCTTACGCTCTTTCCACTTACTGTATGATGTCTTCTGCTTCCGCTTCGGTCAGTTGAATGTCCTCCATCAATTGTTCGCAGAACATGCTGTACACGGCCAGCGCTCCCTTGGTGCGGCAGATTTCATTGAGACACTTTTCCAGCAGTCTCCGGTACAGCACGATCACATCGACACCGTCCGCCTTGACCGTGGCCATCGTCGATGTGAGCCACTTGCACCGACTAATCTCCCCCATCAGGTCCTCCGAAATCGAAAGCAACCGGTCGCGCTGCGTTTGAAAGATAAGCACCAGCAGCATGGTAGCTTCGGCAGTAAGGGCCGGATGTTGAACGACACACACCCGGCGGGCCAAATAATCGACCGTACCTTCCGCCAGGTTCGTCTTTGCCACCAACTGTCCGACGATCATGAACGATCCGGCAGCGAAATCGATTGCCCTCGATGCCAATCCCTTGCCGACGGTAAGCAGCAACGCGGTGACGTGGTTTTCCGTCACCGTTTCCACACTGTGCAGCATACCGAGTGCGGTGGTACTGTAGAACGCAAAGGTGGCCTGTAACGCGTTTGCCTTGCTAGCGAGCTCAACGACCGCACCGGTCACAAAGCTACCGTACTGCTGCAGAAAGCCCGGGTGACGTACGCAGTGGTCGATGATGGTACGCTTGGTCGGTGGTACGCCCGATTTGGCCACCGCTGCCAAAAACGCAAGCTTGTCGTTTACCTGCTCGATATCCATCGTTTGTACGCAGCGCACGAAGATACGCGTTTCGTGGTACGGCAGGATGAGATGCACAAACGCTTCCCGGTTGTACTTGTGGATTTCGAAACGCCGTATTAACCACTCCAAGCACTTGTGGGCTGGTTGCAGCATAAAGTACGGGGATAGGTGGTAGAAGAACTTTTGTATATTGTTATTCAGCTTCTCATTCACCTCCTTGTTTTCGACCGAGCGCTGCAGCTCGATAGCTTTCTTGTCGAACAGAGTGTCCTCGAACTGACCAAAGGCGCCGTGCATTTGCATCAGTTCCTCCAGCCCGCTCACGCCAATGTCGAAAATTACTTCCCGGTCCTTGGAGGCGGCCTCTTTGGCGTCGAACAGAATCGATGCCGTTTTACGGAAATCCGTCTGGGCGGACGTTTGCGGTGCCGCCAAACGTTTCAGCTGTGCTGCTAATCCGGTGGCCATTTTCGTAGTGGCCAGAAATTATATTAAACACAAAGCGAAAGCGGGAAATTAACACTTTTTTCACGAATTTTAACGAAACCCGGCGCGTTGCTAGCGAAGCATGCGGCACTTTAAAAACACGTGCTGTGTGTTTATGTTTGTGTTTGACGTTAGTTTGAAAAGCAAACTGACAGATTGCCAGACCCAGTTGGCAATGTTTGCACGGTGGATACTTAAATGGTCAAAATTATGTTGTATTTTTTCATTTAAAATAAATCCACATGGTTACGCTGGTCTTATACAGGTTTTGGAAACCTTTACTTTACAATCACGATAACAAACAAGCAGTTTAGTCAAAATAAGCAATCAAATGCTTCGTTTTGACCGCTAAAAGAATGTTATAACGGCAAATTACAGTTGATGGATTATCAAATGCAAAAAAATTGCCTTAACAACGTAGGAAATATACTGTAATTTGAAATGGTCGTGTTTGTCTATTCTGCTTTGTCAGAAATAAATATGTGTGACGTATAATATCACATTTCGTAGAGCATACGCAGGATTGACTATCCTACTAAGGGTACACTAAGTCACAGCAGGATTAACAATCTGGCTAAGGATGGCTACACTATTGAGCTCAGTTAAAGAAAGAGTCAAATCACATTGGTGATCTGATTAGTCATAGACCCTGTAGAGGTTGTTGTATCATAATATCACATTTCTAATACAGCAGATTGCTCCAAGTTTCAGCAGTTTTAATAATGAAAATCGTGCATGAAGTTTTTTACTTTGTATTGATTAAAATGAATTAAATTTTAAATTCTATTAGTTTTTATATTAAGTACAGTGTGCCCTCTGTAATCATCAAGTATTAAGGACTGGTTTACAAAGTGAGGTTCCTGATAAGAGGAGTTCAATTCAACCTTTGACCTCATACTTAAAAAGCAGAAGAACAAAACGGTGGAACACTTATAAAAGTTGTTAAACTATATACACTGTACCGAGAACATTTGATGATTGTTATAAATTAGAATGAATGTTTTCAAATCGTGCCTGAAAAAGCATTTAAATATGATAGTTTTAACGCTTCATATATTTTAGTGTATTTTCTTCTACTTAATATTAATTTTTTACCAAAAAATGTGCGTGAAGAGAAGGAGAAAAATTTACCCCGTCTTGATTGAGTGCAACTGCCTTTAAACTTGGAAACAAAGATTAAATTATTTTCTCTCTTTAGTTGTGCTGTGGTTTTTCCCAATGTTAAATTACTTGTACACGGTAGCTGCAGTTTTCGTAGTAATGCTCAAAAACGTTTGCAAAAATTGGGTAAAGAAATTGTTAACATTTTACACGTTAAATTTAAATTTGTTGACAGGTTTTTACATTGCAAAAGCAGTCCATTAGATACTCAGTGAAAAGGAATATTTTTTTTCGGAAAAACTTCAATAATTTGAAATTTTATTAAATTATTAAAAAAGAAAATAGCTGGAAATATGACCACCCTATAATGATCCATGCACCCACTGTTAGAAGAGTGTTGGTAGAGTCCTCTAGCGGATGCTAGCAAAAGCTAACAGTTATAGCAGCTATAAAATTTGAATTTATGTTGCTATAAAACGAGTGTAAATCTTTATAGCGTATCCTGTAGGATGAAAATCACCACACACATTGTAAAATAAGAATTCTTAGTAAATATTTCAATAGATTTTCACGCATCACAAAAGGCACTCTAACGACCATCAATTAACAACGAATTTTTACAAAGTGTTACACATGTTCGTGAAGAACCATAAGGCTCCATTTGCATAAACGCTTTTCCCGTTAATACAGAATACGCACATGATTTCTTATAAGTAGGACGTGAAAGATTATAATGAAAATAGAAAAACTGGATAACCCTCCTTGTAAATGTAGAGTTTTTCAACAAAGAAATTCCAATTGAAAAAACCCTAAAAAACGTTAACGCTTAAAAAGTCATACAATCAAATAAATGAGACATTGAACTGTGTAACTATACCAACCTGTAAGCAGAGTCCAATAAGAGTGTTCTTTTAAAAAAAAACCCTGGCAAGAAGAAACCCTCCCACGCACAACGCATCCATGTGCGTATAGCTGAACTTATCGTAGAAGAAAAATTTGCATAACAACTTTATTAAATGAGGCACAAAAACGACAACTGCATTAACCTTTATTTGATTTACGGTGGAGCAGCAAAAAAAAAGACTAACTCAAGAAAACGAAATGGAGTGATGCAAATTCGGTTGAAGGAATCAACGTCGAATCGAACCTACGTCGAGGGAGCCAATCTTTGAGGCTAGAGCTTCGCGAACCGAGCAAAACTGTTGAAGGGGGGGACCAGGTTTCATGTAAAGTGAAGGAATTGTAGACGAATTTAATTTGTCAACGATAGCGCACAGGGTGTGAATGTGTAATGAGGTACCTTCTGTCGACTGTCGGGGAAATGCTTTTTGTGCACTCGCGCCCCAAAAGTATTGAGACTTGCCCCGTCCTTCGCTTCATGCTGAAATAAATAAAGCAATTGATATTCTCGGTGGATCGGTTCAATTTACAGGCAGTCGAGTACATCGCCACAAAAAAAAAACGGGGGACCATAAAATCTTCCACCCCCCAAAGGCATCCGATACAGTAACGATTAAACGATGCGATGGTCGATATGTTTGCTAAACGTCCCGTCGTCAATGTCCATGGACGGTGCATGATTGTAGCACAGCACGGTAGTGATTATCGAAAGCGCAACCAGGCAACCAGGTGAATCCCGTACCGGTGGCCTCCATTGCCATCCCCATCCAGGCGCTGATATGCAACCGGCAACCGTAATTGTTCCCATGCTTTCAATTTCCTAAACGATTTTGAACGTTTTTGTAGCCTTTATTTTATAACGCGGACACAGGGCGCGGTAGAGCACGGAAAATTTCTTCCCCAATCGGTGTAAAAACGGTTTTCCAGTCCAAGGAAAAACACACACACACACACACACACACACACGAAAAATTGTCGAACGATCCGCTCGTAGCAAGTGGATTGGTCCCCGGTGGCTCCCGGACTCGCTGTTTCGCGGGGCCTCAAAACGGAACGGTGCGCACCGTTTTGCAATATCTATAAAGCAATTTATTCTTCCCGAACGAACGATGATTGTTTTTCGTCGATTTTCCGTCCCTGCTCCCAGCGGAGGAAAGTGGAAAGCGAGGTGGACAATTGAGCAAACCGTTCCGATCGGAAGTGTCCTCGTCGACGACGGCGACGCACGGCTAGCAATTGGAATTGGGGCCGGGTTTGTTCGTTCTTTTTTTTTCGGTTGGATGGGCGAAAAACCAATCCGATCGGGGTGTGTTTGTTTCTGATATTCGGTGTGCGCGGTTTTTTTTTTTGTTTGGCCTTTTCATTTTCCACCGTGCCTGGTTCCAGCGCGAGAGCGAGCATCGTTCAGCCGGTGTGGTTTGGTGTGGTTCACATGTAAAACACCCGCACACACACAGACATCCGGTCACACGTGTGGGAATTGCAATGTGCGGAAGGGACAGGGCCGTCGGCGGGTTTTTTTTCCCCTCCCCAAGGTACGGTTTTCCAATTTGCCGAAAGCTTTGTTGGTTTGCAATATTGTTATTTCTGAGCATGAAATGTGTCATCTGCGCCGGAGTATGGAGTTATGCGTGTACGTTTCGGTTCTTTTTAATTTGGAAGGATGCGGGATTGCTTTTTCTGCTGCTGCTGCTGCTGCTGCTGTAAAATTGGAATTATGCTTTGATATCTTTTTTTTCATTGTGATTTTTGTTTGTTTTATGTTTTGCTATAAGCTTTATAATCCAATGATACACACAACTGCATAATTCTTTATAACATTTTATCCAAATTGACTTTAAACATAGTCTTTAAACTTATAGACTCATAGACTTTAAACATAATTTTATGAATTTCAGCAACAATACTGTCTGAATTTTGTTACTTTTGGTTCGTATTTATTTCATTTGGTTAGAACAGGATATAAGCGTAATTTACTACAGCGCAATGTATATGCTTGTATTGTGCCAAGAACCGAAGCAGGCTACGTGGCTCTAACGGTGCAGTAAAACAACGATGATAAATGTTCACTTCTGCCTCGCGATGGCTGAAAACAAGTACTTTGCTATCACAATTGATTCATTGCAGCATACAATTATAAAAATAAAAATTCGTGTATCAACGGAAAAAGAACAAAAAGATTGTTGAGAAAAAAAACATTAGAGAACTGTAATAATTAAGCAATATGGTCTGGCCGTTGCTATCGAATAAAACAAAACTGTAATATTTAACAAATTACTAAAATTTAAATTCCACATGAAGTGAAAGAACATCGTAGAATGTAAATGAAAAATGTATGAAGTCCTGAGCAAAATGCTTAAATTCCGTTCCATTTTGTTCGATAGGTATACATCAATAGACAATTTCCTACAAAATGTTAAGTTTAACGTGTACAAATCTTGGTCCATTTAGGATTCAAACTAAAACATAAGACAAACAAAAACGCTACACCTTAGTCGTAAACTAGAGACAATAAATCACAAAATAGCAATCACCATTCTGATTCAATTTACCGACACTTTTGAAGCTTTTGCAATTAATGTTATACTTCTCTCATAAATAAAATGCCTCACATCTCTATAAATATCGCTTTAGCGAGAGAAAGCTACTTGTTATTGAATGAGAATATCCCAACATATCACTTGAAACATTAGAAAAAATCATGATATTTTTACAACGTCGTTATTGGGGAGTTCCTTGATCAAAGCATTACGCACATTTTGATTTGAGCATATGGTCATTTAGATGAGTGCGTTAACAATGCCTTAAATTTAAGATTGCTCGTAATTTAAATAAAAATAGGTTAGACTACAGTTGATATCAACGAAGATTTTCGCTTTAAGGTATCAATTGTAAGATAAGATAGGGACGAAGGTTCACAATACATGAAAAAAGCAATGATCAAACGCAAAAAGTGAGAGGTGCGAAACATTTTGTTGGGTTTTTGATAAAATTTAGTTAACGATGATTGGAAAAGTTCATTTCACCTCGTGACCTGCGGTAGGGATATTTAATAGCTGGATCATATCGGAATACGTTTAAAGCTCACAAACACATCCATGATAAAAATCCATATAATATAATTCTAGTAAAGGTAAAGATTCCAAAAACTTCTCACAAACAACAAGAATGATTTAAATTAATATACAAAATTATACTATTTGTTTTTAAGTTCACCTTTCATCATAAGAAAACTGGCTTTTATCTTTACTATTATATTTTTGTTATCAAAAGACCCGATTTCAAAATTGTTTTTATTAATGGTATTATAACAAATCCAAAATTAATATGAAGTCCTACATAGTACAACATCAATAAGACAATGATGACGTAGATATCACGTGAGGTGATCAATCGTCAAAGATTTACAAGCGATTTAGTTCAATCGTTCGGTAAAGGATTTCCTTGATAATCTTTTAGGCAATGGCATCCAATATAGATGATATTATAAATAAATTATTATTCATAAATACACTTGAAAATAGTACTCTTAAAACTATTCCAATATGGTTTGAATCCACAAAAAAAAACCTTTTCAATTCAAAATAAAAAAGGCAACTTCAAACATTTATCGGAAGTATCCTTCAACCGATCCGGAACCATTTTCCGCTCCACATCCGCATAGTACATCCGCAAGCAACGTGCCACAACATTTTGTTTTTTTTTTTTTACACAAAAGGTTCCCTCTGTCCATTCCCATCCGTGTATGGAACGTGCCGTCAAATGCCATTTGTTTTGTACGTGTCAAAACGTTTAATATGAAAAATCGACCAGCAACAGCAAATGGCACTCTCTGTAGGGTGTTCGTGGTAGTGGTGGTGTTTCCATTTAATATTCATAATTCCACTGGGTTAACCGCAACCGCGCACTGGCCGTAGTGAAACCCGATTGACTAACCATTCCTGCAAACCCTTGCGGAGCCGGATCGAGAATACACGGTTGCTACACTGGTACACTATCGCCAAGATGGCGCAAAACGTTCACGGCGATCTCTCAAGTGGTTTCCGAAGAAGCTTTCCTTGCTCCTTGCTGATGGGATAAAAAAACGAAGAAAGGCTTCAGGACGAATGGTGATGGTCGGGAAGCAGGCTGTTGGGGCTAACCATCCACATTCAACCGCTTTTCCACTTCAATCGCCGGGCAAGGGTTAGCGCAGCATCTTCCAATGGCCGCTGAATGCTGAAGCGAAAAACACTTAAATGATTGGCAGGGGACAGCTTTTCTTGCTATTGCGTGACATCTGCGGTATCGATATATATATATATATATATTTGTATCTTGTTTGGCAACTTACGGCACGACTTACCGTCCCCGAGCGAGTCCTGAGAGACAGATCGTGTGAAGCGCTGGTGCCATAAAACGGTGGCCGGTGGAACGATGGAACGATGTTCTTTGTGCCCGGAGATCCATGTGAATGGGAACGGCATGCTGGACGGCTTCTGAACGGGGGGGGGGGGGACCCTCAATAAATTATGCATCCATCAAGGTTGACTCACAAGTGGGCGCAGTTTACGACAAGAAATTGGAATCATCTCCACTCGCTCGAAGGTAAAGGATTACTGCCCGGACGGACGGGGAAAAAAAATTCGAATCTTAATCGAACATTTTGCCATCCGCCGGCTGGCAAAAAAAAAGCGGACCGGTGAAAACCGAGAAGCTAAGGTAAATTTGATTGGTTTTGATGCTTGATTGAACACACTCCGAGGCAGGAGATTGATATTCACATTTTTACGATCGACCATCGCCAACCCGTCCCCCGGTGTCGGTGGGCTCATTTTTCATTCGCCTCGTGGCGCCCCGTTTTTCCAACCTCGCTGCGGTGACATTTATCGTACTGTCACGGTGCGGTTCGTTTTTAAAATAAATAAAACTGAAAAAATGACTGCATGGTTTAAGCGGGTGTGTGTGTGTGTGTGTGTGGACGTCTTGAAGGGTGACATGTCAACTGTCCATCAGTTGGCGGAGAGGGTTGGACTTCATCATCCGTAACCTTTCGTGTGACGTGCGTTACCCGGGGCTGTTCTACGTGTTTACATATTTATGGACTTTGATAGGAATGTGATGCTGCTCGGGAGATTTTGCTCGTGCGCGTCCGGTGTCGTAATATTTCAATTTGATAAAATTGAGAAAAGAAAACAACTTATCTGCAAATTGGGTAGGATGGGTTGATTTGTAATGGGCTGTAAGAAAAGGTGAGTATGAGTTTGTTGGAGAAGATCGTGACGAGTAGTATTAATATTTCATTTGTACAGTAAGTTATACCCGGTTTATGACAACAAACTGTTAGAGTAACTGAAGGAACCTTTGTATTAATATATCTTATTTTCTATTTAAAGAAATCCGTTGTCATTTAAAAGGTCCCGAACGTGTTGCGAATCAAACATGAGCTTTATTCAGCAGTTCTGTTTTAGAACATTGGTTCCGCACCTTTGTTTATTCAACGCTTACTTTTTAGTCACTGTTAAGGGTACTGCCCATTGTATTCGTCACGTGTAGTTACTTTTAAGGGTGCTGCCCATTCGGTAAGCTAAATAATCAAAATAAATTGTCAATCGTTCTTGAAAACATTTTTGGAAATTTTAAACAACAAAAAGCATTCAGTGTGAATCCTATGGTTATTCATTTTGAACCTTGACGAAGTAAGCTTTATGCAGTAATCACTAGCACATGGTTTCCGCCAAATCTCCGTGCACAGCGATGTTAATTTGGTGAAATTTTCCATGCAATAACTATTAATTCGAAATTTTTATTATAAGGAAAATTATATTATTATAAAATATTAATTAAATACATGACGATTTCTAAATGTGAGCAAAATGGTTTCATTCGTCATTACTTAATTTTGTTGTGCGTTGCTTCAAATCGCAAAAATGACACTAATTCACGTTTCATTCTTCGTTTCAAACATACAAGTTTGATTGCGATCACTGTTCAACTTTTCACGATGCTATTTTCTTTCGATTGTAATTTTTTCTCCAACGAATTATGGCTACAGGATTGCCTAACATCGCTTTTTTACCAGCGCCCACTGGTGGGTGGTAAGGAGCAGTTTGGGAATCACTGTTTCAGAAGTTTAACGTTGGTGTTACATGAAATACATATTTTTTTAATATATCGTGATATTTATTGACGCTTACATTCTATAGTTGAATTTTAAAAGGTATTCTAATTAAATTATAAATTTTTCAGTTCTTGTTTTAGTTTTTTTAGGTTTTTAATAGTATTTGGTATGAAAAAGATCAATGATAGAGTAAAATTATCAACAGTTGAGCTGCGCTAAGACGAGTTCTCGAAAGTAGCTCTGTTTCATCTCGTTGCAGTTTTACGTCAAAGCTCGCCAATTGCAAATATTACAGTAAAATGCCCTAAATTTTATGAATACTCATAAATGGAACAGTTATGCAGAATTGTTAACAACATTATACCCATCACGATACTTTGCAATAGGATCAACGATAGAAACTTTGGTACTTAGAAGTAAAAAAACAAAAGATTTAAAAAACATATTTCTATTCTACTTTAACGTTTGTCTAACGCCTCGTTTTAAATTAAAACCTTCAAAATGTGTAACAAGGCAACTACACCATAGCATTACCTACAATTTGTGCTGTATAACAT
>KB671705.1:0-37690 GCA_000349105.1 Anopheles epiroticus
TCTGCCCGGTTCGCACAAAACTTTCCATCTAATCAGTTCCATCACAGGCAGGCAACATCCAAAACGGGTGAACGATGACAAAACAGAGCCAGTGTGATCAAATAATGGAATACGGGCGAGCCAAAGGGAAAACGAGGGCCGGCGGAGGGCTGCAAAGAGTCAAAACGGCAATACCCGGTTTCGGTTCGGGGTGGCACGGCGAAGCTTCCGGCCAGGGGGTACCTCTCCTGCGGCCATGCTCTCTCCCAGTGCCGGGGATGGTTTTCATTTTTCCACGGACTCTCACGGCTCGCTATCTGCATCACGCGGAGACAAATGGCGAACAGGAAAACATAAATCGTGCCGTCCACTGCCCCTGTGCCACCCGGTTTGCTTTCCGCTCGTTGCCATCGGCCGGAAACGGTGCGACCCATTCGCAATCGTCATTCTTCGGTGAGTGGAAGGAGAGGTTTAGTTTTGGGAGTGTAAGAGCGAGAAAAAGATATGAAAAGGCCCACAGAGCTTCAGCTTTTTTGAATTTTTCCCTTTTTGTGTGTGTTTGTTTTCTTCGCTTTCACTCCTTTCTCTCTCTCTCTCTCTCTCTCTCTCTCTCTCTCTTTCTCTTTCTCTCTATCTCACCATTCGTTAGGTTAACTTTTGTGCACCACAGGCTTGCGTTTTAGCGCGGTTTGCCTGTGCGAACGTTGCGTATACGTCGATTTTTTCTCCTGCCAACATATTCACTTCTCACCGTATGTTTGTCTTGAACCCTTGCTTGCTCCCCCCTTTTCGCAAAGAGCCACGGTATCAGGTGAACACGGTTTGCATATCGCTTGCCACCCTGCCAAGAGTACATTGCTCCCTTGCGGTAGCATCGATTCGACTGATCAAGAATATTTGCGAAAGGTTTAGGTCTTTCTTTTTCAGCTTCTTTCTTCAGCCGAAAACGAAGGCAGAACGACGGCAAGCAAACTTGAGGGAGCCCAGCCGACAAGAATAAAACTCTGTTCTGCTGTTTTATTTGCTCACGATAAAACTGGTCGCCCCATCGCCCCTCCCCCAATGCTCGTCCTTGAACGCTTCACAATCGTATGAAACAGGCAGCAAAACCGTTTGCCGTCGGCCCCAAGTAGGCTTATAGCCAATGGACGTGTTTATCCGCTTACGCCAATGGTACTAGGGCGCTTCCGGCTCGGCTCAAGAGAGCTCCCGCAGGAGCGGAAGTTAAGTGATATTCCGGTATTGATTTTCCACACTCTTTCTTGGGGCAAGCGGAAGAAAGCGAAGTGAAAAAGAAGGTAAGATGAACCCGGTAAGATCGAAACCGTCGATGGCTTACGGTTAATGGTGGCATGCATTAAGATAGCACGCGTGGCGGTGGGTCACATTTGTCGTCAGGGATTGTTCGAGATGGGTGGCAGCATTGTATGGAGTGACGACCGAGGAAGGTAAGATGACAGAGCAGCCTTTTATCTCGCGTGGTTGTGAAGTTGTAGTCGACCGCTTTAACAAGAATAACAACAGAGCAGGACAACATCGATTATGTTAAACATTGGAAAATGTTTGCTACCGTTTGGTAAATGTTTTCTTTAATTGCACGAGTGCTGTATTACGTTTAACTTGTTGAGATACTCCAGCATTCTTTTTCTGAAAGTTTTTGCATGGAAATTTTATCAATCTGCTACCTTTGTTTGATGGTCAAACTTTTCACTTTATACGTTGGATTCCTTTATTTCTCGCTCTCTCTCTCTCTCTCTCTCTCTCTCTCTCTTTCTCTCTATCTCTCGTTTCTCTTCAAACCACGTCGTTACGCTTTCTCCCATTTCCAACAGCCATTCCAGTACCAGGAAGAGTATTATCGAATAATTCATAGAGCATGTCGAGCGGAACCGAACTTCACCTGCTGGGACAGCCACAAAATCCCACGACCACGGGCGTTCCGGGTACCGGAAAACCTGAGGAAACATCATGATTCGCCCGACCGGCGGAAATGGAAACCTTTTTCCATCAAGCGAACGATTTCGGCAAAACCACACTGCATCGGTTACTCTCCTTCTTGGGCGCTTGGTGCACTACCGGCGAGCGAAGGAAGAGAGGAGCAGAAAATCTAAGACGGTCTCACGCTCCCACAACCCTCACCCCGTCGGCGGGAGGGAAAAGCAATCGCAAATTCAGTCGGTCCCGCTGGCCTACATTTCGATTGACGGACCCTTTTCAGCTGTTCTACGGCGGTGGCTTACCTTGAGCTTATTAGCTAATTTAGGCCACAGCAGGTGGAAAATGGTGGAATCGGACAGCGCTAGTGGAGAACTAGGGGCTTGGGGTTTTGGGGACCACGCGTCCAGGATTGGGGTGGTTTCGATTGATTAAAGTAAATTCGGTTATCGTTTTGCATGTGGCCGCTGTATCGGACATGGGCGGGAAACCGTACCCTTGCTGCAGCAATCTGGCCTTAATTATGGTTGCTTTCTGTTCGTATGGCTTGGCTGGTTGAATAGCATTGGAATTGTAATTAACTCATCCATTAGCACCACCATCATTGGTTTCTTTATATACAGAGTCGCTTTTCGTTACTTTAAATGAATAACTTTTTTCCGTAGAGACGGCCAGGCCGTATTGTGAGATGAATAACTTTTTATATCTGTTCAAAATTTATTTTTTAAAGTTAAAAAAAGCCAAGTTAAAAGTATTGCTACCGAGGGTAAAGCAAATACATGCAACTACAGTGGTTTTATCAGAGAAAAAATCATTTCCCATCAATTCTGCTTGATGGAATCATATTTGACGCTGCTAGAAACGACGGTCGAAACACAATCGTGTATGCAATCCAATTTGCAAACTCTCTTGTTACCCCATCACCACCCAGTAACCTCCTCATCACCTCGATTAGTCGGAAACTCGTGCCAAACCGCTCGTCCACCCCTCGGAGGCGTAATGAAAATATAAAGAGAGATTTAATATACCCCGTCAAACAGCCTGTTGATGGACGACGAGGCGCTTCATGAAGTCGGTCCGAAACGAGCATTCGCAGAACGATCATCATCATCATCATCATCCTGACCAACTCGCCCAGAAAGAGGGGGAGGGCACGAGTCGCGGTGCTCATACATTCCGTTGCAGTCCGAAACCCTGGACAAAGCTCAAGTGTAGTACAACGCTTTTGCACGCTCCGGTCATGCTCATCTCGAAAGCGCACAACCGAAAATTTGAAAGCCACGACCGTGGCAAGGGGCTGTACGAAATGCGAAATAGAATCACTTGAGAGCGATGGAACTTGCGGGGTGAAACACGAGGGTGGGGAGGGCAGAAGAATTATGTGTATTCAATTAAGCCTCGACCGCGGGTCATTTCGGTCGGCACTCAAAGGAATGTCACACACGCCAAGAGGGAACGAAAGCGTTCGCTCGTACGTCCGGCCCGTTTGGAGGTGATTGAAGCTGACGAATTGGGGTACCTTGGTTTGGTCCACTCGCAGAGCTGTGCTGTGCTATGCCGTTCTGTGGGAGCACCAAGGGGAATCGCAATTGCGATGCGTGGACGTACTGACCGAGGTAACCGAGATGTTCATTTGTCGAGTATGAAGGCGATATAATTGCTTGGTCACTAGGAAAATGTACCATTGTGTATTTGCCGTACATGGTGGTGCTGACCGAACGTGCCCCTTTCAGGTTGACCGCTGCTAAACGGGAGAGGAACAAAGGCGGACAAAGTCATACCAAACACGACAACATGTACATTCTATCGTGGTGTGACCTTTTGAATCAGGAATTAAATTCTTTTAAAATTGAACGAGAATGGCTCAATGTGCAGGATGATCCCTGCATTTATTAAAAACCTTTTTGTAGTGGTGGTATTAAAAATATTTATTTAAGTATTTTATTTTGCATTGCTCCTCATCATAGTGTCTAAGAAATTGGAGTACATGCAGCGGTTAATGATTGCAGCAATGTATAGGATTTGGTGGGTTAGTGGTTGAAAGGTAGAGGCGAATGTTAGCCGAAAGACCGAAGCCTCTAGAAAAATAAATGAAAAAAGTGATTGAGAGGTTTAAGGCTCTGAAAAGGATCAAAGTTGTTTGAATCACAAACGAATTCCTGCTCTAACAAAAAGATCAACTACCCCTCTAAAGGTTTACCAACAGTCACATTCAAGAAACATGACTTTCTTAGGCATGGACCAACAATGATTCGTAAATCAAATAAGAATTGTCTAAGGCAGAATAGTTTGCAAGTGGTGCTGCCCATCTTGTTCATCTTGCTTCTCCAATAAATGAAATCATCCTTCAAAAAACTTTGCTCTTCTTTTACGAGGGTTTAGTTGAAATTGTGCTGTTTGGTGATAATAGCTTCGTTCTGAAACTATTTGGTTAGTTCTGGTAGCTAGAACTATTTAGCTGTTCTTTTTTGAGCATCGTCAGAGATTGATTGACTCCAGACACGATATTGAATACTACACGAAAGCAATACTAAACATAGCTAAACAAGTGTTAAAACTGTTGAATCTGTTTTATTGATGGCGTAGAAACTCGCAGTATTACACAGCAGATGCTTCCAACGTAAACTAAGCTCTAATTCAAAATCATGTTTTACTTTGTATTACACGTTGTGAAACATATAACGAATCTCAACGACCTAAAATTGCCCATTTGATGAAGAACAATTCAGATCATCATTTAACAGGCTGGAACAACTGTTCTAAACAAATTTGAGATAGAGGGATTCCCAATTGAGCATGCTAATAGGAAAGAATAAATTTACCGTCGCATTTCTCGGTTTCCTGGTCCCGACCGTGTCATGTCATGTTACTCCCTGTTAGTGGTCGATGCACCCTCTCGTCTTGCAGTTCTTGCAGCGAGTCATCATTGAAGTCATCATTGATATGGATCAAGTGAACCAGAACATGCTAACAGTATTCTACAAAGCAAACCATTCCTTTGGTTTGAGAACATCTTTACTAGTGTACAAACATATAATCACGCCGGATAACTATAACAAAAGCTGTAACTTGCTTTAGATAAGACCATGAACCAAGAACGTAAGCATCCAGTGAGTACAATACACATAAATTAATAAAAAAGAAGATAAAAAAATATTCCTAAACCATATCTTGCATCGTGTTTTCAACAGTTTTAGTTTTTATTTTCTTGTAGTTTATACTATCTGCAGCGAAATATAAAACCACATATGTTCCACATTATTCTACTAATTCTTTTTTTTTTTTTCGTAGAGCCAGACCGTATTGCTATTTTATTAATTCTTTACCACACTTTTTAAAAACGTTGAAAAATACTTTTCTACACTAGTGCGTTCACATATGATGTTTAGCTGCTACTATAGAACACCCTTTGAATGGTACAAATATAAAATTCTATTTAAACTTGATTAAAAGTAGGTGATGCACGAACAAGCTCTCTTGATGCAAGTTTCTACAAAATTTCGAGATTATTCATCTCATTCCGGTTAACACTTCGGAACAGTTTATCCATGACCGAGCGATCCGTACATCGTAGTAGGTGTCACCCGCAACCAAGCAACTTCAACTTTATCGAGCTCTTTAGTTGATTAAACAGTGGAGTTTTTCATTCCCCACGGGGAAAGACGTAAAAAAGCCGCTCAAATGCAATCACCCGTTGTCGGAGTGCTTTAATTGATTCTTTAATCTACAAAGTTGGTAATTGAAAACGAAATCCCTTCCGAACGGCTGGGTGCCGGCGATCGTCACACAGGCTTGAACTGTGTCTCCTGTCGTTTTCCTTCCTTTTTCAGCATCACCCCTTTTCCCCATCACCCTACTCGACTGTGCTCTCGCGAAACGCGAAAACGATCAACTTTTTATTCGCACCCTCACCATCGGTTTCGACATTTTTTTTTCGAGCAAAAAAAGTGTCCATTTCTAGAAGTTGCCATTTTTGTTTTGCTGTGCTCAAGTTTCCTTTCCGCCCGAACTTTGCCATTGCTGGCGCTGGTGTTGGTTCCGGTCAGACGATCCCCTTAAGCATGCAGATGTGAATCTGTGCAATGTGAAGACAAACAAACGAGTAAAACGCGAATGCGAGGGGCAAAAGAGTCGTGGAACCGGTTGGTGAAGGCGCCCAACGGTCTTCCCGGAAATGGGAAAAGGGGTTCCCGCGTTAAGATGCGATTGGACGGTCAATATACATAATTAGTCCATTTCCGGCAGTATCCGACAATGGTGCGTGGAGTCAAATGAAAAACAGAAACGCGTCTAACTACCCTTGCAGCACAATAGGTTGATGGCCCCTCGGTAATGGAAGCTAATTTTGCCATTTTTCTCTTTTTTATTACCTCCAACGCTGGCTGGGAAGCACCACTTTTCACGGGTGTTGGAAAGTTGGAAAGAAACATTCACCAAAAGCTAAAATCAAAGTGCGTTGAAAGTGTTTTCAGCAGTTCGGGACCAATATTTTTCATTCCCATTCCTTTTTACGCTGCTCGCACTGTTCATGCATCGTACCGTGGCGCACGTTGGCGTATTTTTTCCATCCCATTGATGCCTCAATCTGCCATTAAAATTATCATAAATTCTTGCAGGATTTTCCAAATGCTTTTACCGTGTCCACGCTTTCCACTTCCCAACCCACTACCGCTTCGATTATTGTCCATTTCACCTGGCCCCCGGGAACGGGAACGTAGGCATGCCGAAATGCCAGACACGCGTCCGCCCGCACACTTACAAAGGGGAGGGGGGGGGAGGGGGAAGGAGGAACTGGGTGGGTGGTATGCGAAAACAGTATCCACACTCTCCCAGGAAGCACATTCCACCGCCGCACACTCCCGGGACGGTGGTGGATAAGTACTGTCGACAAACGGTTGACAGTGAGTTTTTACCCATCGCAAGAGGCTTTCGTGTCAGTAACCGTGGAGAAAAGCAATGCCAATGATGATGATGATGATGGTTTCGAGGACACGCTTTTCCCCCTGGGGACGTTCACTGATTGCCCTAATGACATTACGCTGCTTTCCTTTTGTTTCGATATTTCCTACGCCACCGAAAAGTTCGATTTCCGGCCCCGTTCAATGGTCACGCAGTCTTTCTGTTTGCCAGCTCGCTCACCCGCTACTTAACCGTCCACCGCTGGTATTGTGGTTTTGCGGCTCGGAATGTCCTTTTTGTTTTGGAGAAACGGGAAGCGAGACCGTGGGAGGTTTTGCACTTCTTTGTGTGCCTGGTGAACTATAAGTTTGTCCCTAGCGCTTGGCCCCATGCAGCACGGCACAGATAAGATGCCGCGTCGTTTCCCTGGGCAGCGATCGTTACGATACGATTGAAGCTGCTCGCTGGTAGATTCCTTCAGGAGGCACAGGGCTCTGTTTTTGTTTGGAGTTCAAGTCGCCCCTTTCCCCGCTGTACGGTGTTGGGGAAGGTGGAGTGAGCGAATTGTCGTAAATATTTGACATTTTTCCACCCTCCGGGGGTGTTTGAGTTTGAGTGGTCTGGGAAAGGTTAACCGTAAAGGAATGTGTGTGTGTGTGTAAGTGTGTGAGTGTGAGTGTTTGAGCTGCCTGTCCGAAAGAAATGGTAAAACGAAAGTTGCATCTTTCTTATGGTCGAGCATAAGGAAATCAATTGTGGTTCGTTTATGCGGAACAGACAAGAAGTTGATTCGTGGGAGAACATCGATTTAGGTTTGAATGTTTCGCTTTCTATTTCTCGACTGTCGTATTTCAGTGCTGTATCGCTTTTTAAAGTGTATCATTTCATTTTTCTACGCACCGTGGGTAACTGTAACTGTTAAATAAGTTGTATTAATTTCTTTCTTTTGCTGTTGATTTTAAATACCACCAGAGTTCTTCAACCTTCAGTTCAATAGAGCCCAACATAGAAACCCATTCTGAAGATGCAATTTTCATTTGTTGAAATAATAAAGCCTGCACCCAAGCAATTCACACTGAAAGAGGTAGACATCAATCACGCCAATGTCCTTTTGACGTATTTTGCAACGTATGAAGCAATTTCACACTTCGGTTGGTATGATTTGCGTGTCAACGGTTGCACCAAATGTGCAGCAGACCGATAAATGTACGCAATATGGAAAAATAAATAAATCATGCTGACGATGTGGCCCCGTTGTGGATTGAGCCATTGAAGTCGCGATTTGCAATGGTTTAAATGGAGACCGGTGTGACTTTTTTGCTGGTAAATTTAATTTAAATGGAATTTTCACAGTTTTAAGTGCTCACGAGAACCTTTCTATTAGTATTTAAACCTTGCTGTTGTTTTCATATTTCTTCCATAAAGAAATGTCATTAAATAAGGCGTAGTTATGACGTATCTGGCGAGAACGGAAACATATCACAAGACTGTATAATTGTTTATTGAGGGATAATATTTTTATTTTTGAAACGTTCTGCTTCCTCTAAACGCAAACTTCACTTTAGTTTCTGCAAATTATATGCGTTATTTATTACAAAAGCATCCATTATTGCCTCAAAATCCAATAACAACTGTTTTTGGCTACTGGCCATATTGTCTTCATAGAAACTAATCTTATTTGCATTGTTAACTGGGTATGGATTGTGTGTCAAGGACTAAACCCTTGCAAACCCTCACTCTCACATTCTACAATCTTCTTTTTCGTAATTTGAACACGGATGCCCAGACTGGAGGCGCCTCCTGATGTACCGCACCGCTCATGTTCTGGTTGAGAGGAAAACTTTGATCCTGGCTCCATTTTTCGCTTGACCTGGGCAGGCAGGCCAGTGCCTACACGTAATAAACCCGTTCAGAGCAGAACAAACCACCTTTCGCATCAAGCGAGAACATCAGGTGTAGTAAGAAAGTAGCAACAGGAGCAAAAAAAAAAAGGTCAGCCATTCGAACGCAACCTTTCCGGAGCATAACCCGACCTTTTTATATGACAAAGCATCGTGGGCCACACATACTTTCGCATGCCCCAACCGCTCGGTGGCACTTTGCACATGTATTCACACTCGATAAAGCCGACTAAAAATGTGGGTTTTCCGGGGCCGGCATTTTAGCACCTGGAAAAGGATCCCGGGTGATGTGCCGTACGTTGGATGCTTGCCGATGGTCTGCCATCCCTGACCGGATGCTAACTTTGTCTCGCCAGCGTAATCGAGCGAATGGGAAAAGCGTGCGGAAAAAGGCAAACAAAAGTGCAGAACAAAACGCGCAGCCCCAAACCCACCGGGCAAGATGTAAACTATGCGAGCACTGTGTGAGGGTGAAAAGTGAACAAATAACCGAAACGAATGACCCATAAACATTCGAACGGTATAATTCATAAAAATAATCGTTCGCAACAACCATTTGCCGGGGTCGCTTACGCCTCGCTGGCTGTTGTTGAAGGGCAAGGTGAGAATGCACGTATTAAAAATATATGAAATATGATTCAGGACCCGCCGATCTCCACCGTTTGTTTTGTTTGCTCTTGTGTGCTTCGGAATAACAAATGTGGCGCGTGGTGGGACTGGTCTGGTCAAGCTAGCAAAGGAGAGAAGACAAACGGTGTTCTGTTTTTTCTAGTTTTCGTGAGGGATTCCAAAACAAACCTTCAAATTGGTTTATTATTTGATTTAGCAAAAATTTAATATCCACCCAAAATGCCATCAATTGAAGCAGGATTAAATTTTGAAAATGATAAAAGCAAACGTTGGCGCATTGCTAGCATTACGATCATTTGTATGCTGTGTAAATTAACTTTGAATACGAAACACATGAAGTTTAAAGCTTGTCTTTGAATGTTTGACAAATTTTGGTTATAGCCATCGATCCATAGACCTGTGATTAAGTTTGCATGTATTTTATTGCTCATCAATATAGAAAATAGTGGCCCTTTTATGTTTTAAGACAGTTTTGTTATATGAAATTTGACATTTGGCGGCTGAAATCATGTACACCCATACAAAACCACACACAAAATTAGCTTCAGATTTTCAGCCTGGAAGCTAGAATTGGATTCCTCTCTTAGATTATCTCTCAAACACTATCGATCAGCGGTCTATCTCTTTCTAAATTGTTGTTTTAAACTAACCGTTAGTCATACTGATCATATTATTCCTCCTGGAATTCGATAACAATTATTCGACAAGTAATTAGTTTTCTGAATCTCTATCATTTTTTTTTATTGTAATTCAATTTGCTTATGTTATTCTTTTTATGTTTGATTATGTATGCGGCTTAAAATAAATGGGTTGTTGTTCAAGGTTTTTATGTTGCATTGGTATTGAGTGAATTCTATTCTTAAGAACAAACTTCCAAGTGCTATAAAGCGATGCTGATGGACACCGAGTTACAACTTCTTTAGTTATCGGGTGCATCAACCACATGGCGGCTTTGGTCTACTACCACAAACTCCATAACCTCTAACGGTCTTGTCCCAATTCATTATCCCACCCTTGATGGTACACGCCGTAATCCTCCCACCTTAGTTCAGCAGAACATCCTAAGAGGACTTTGCAGGCTAGGCCGTTCGGAACCATGCTTAAAACATGGCCTGCTCACGCGCGAGTCGCGCGAGTTTATAACGCAGCACAACAGTGAGATCGTTGTACAATTATTTTAAATGGATAAATTAGCATATGCCTGTTACAATTCTCACTGTCAAGAAGCGTATGTGTAGTTAAAAATTGTGCGCGAGGTTGCGTTTCGTCGTCTTGCTTTTATAATTAAAAAAAAAAAACTAGCGCGTTTTTTTTGTCGCTACCAGTCATTGCCTAAACTGATAGGCTGAAAATTTCAGCTTCTAACTGAAAACAGAAAAGGGGCCAGTATTGGTTAATTTTTTGAACAGATCAATTGATGCTGATCAAGCAAACTTGAATCGAAAGTCAACCAGATAGGCAATTTATGATCAATTGAACAATTCAAAACTAGCATAAGATTAATTCGGTTCATTAGAACTCATTCAAAATTACAAAGAGAAGGATAAAAGGATATACTAGAAAAATATTATAAAACCAATTTTTCAATGTTTAAAAATGTTTTATGTAGCTTTCAGAACACTGTTAAATTATTAGAGAACTAGATAAACCAGAAATTTAACGTTTCAGTTGCCATGTTGTACAAAAGGAGAAAAAATACGTTTCGTTTGAACATTACATATATCCTCACAAGTAATGATGCAATCTTTAATATTGCTTGTATATTTAGCATATTATTGCTTACATAAATTTATACAGCCGTGAGATGTAGAGCGAAACATTAAGGATGACAAACAATTGTCACTTAATAATAGTTTAGATTTTTCATTGGTCCCACACACTACCAGCGTGGTATAATTGCCAAATTATAGGAATATTTTAGTTTATCACTGTCGTTAAATTTAACCAGTTTAATTTTCTATCAAAAATGTCCATTCAAATAATTAACAAAATTTCAAATAATGAGTCATTTTCCCTGCTTAGCGTTTCCACTATTTTTCATGTACCCAGTTTTTAGAACTCACCGGAGTAGCCGATATGCATCGGTCGAGAGGATGACAGTTGACCGCCGGCTCCCGCACCGATCAGTCCACCTCCCAGCTCGTTCCCGACCGCCGTTGAGCCGGCACCTCCGACACCACCGCCACCGCCACCACCAATCAACCCCCCACCACCGATTCCGCCAGCCTGGCCAGTCTGAAACGAGGAGGAGGTGGAAATCGTCGTCGTCGGGTAGGCCGGTCCCGGCACCGGGTCCGGGTCGGGCATCGGTGGATAAACTGGATCGCAGCATTCCCGCTCCGGAAACTCGCTCCCACTGACGGTCGTCGTCGTAGGCCCGTGGCGCACGTCCAGCGCCGGTCCCAGCAGTGTAGCGAGCAGCATCGCCGCCCCGAGCGACATCCGCGGCCGGTGACCTGCTCTTGTCCTTGCGGGACGCCGTCCTGTACTTCCTTGCCCATGCTCTCCACCGAACCTCTCAGAACCGTCACGCTCCTGGTCCGTTGCCGCGGATACCACTCGTCGCTGCTGATGCTGCTGCTGCTGCTGCTGCTGCGGGTAGATGTTACATTTGGATCTCATTTTCCGCGCAGCTTCTTCACTCGACGCTTGCACATTCTACTACTGCGTGAAAGAAATGGAACTCGGTGCAACAACACACACGCTCTGCTGACTTAGCTTTTCCTTCTTCGAAACCTCACTGCAGCAGCACACATAGATCCTGTACGCTGTACACGTTTCACTTTTCACACACACAGACACGCACACACAGTAGTGGCACTCGCACGCCCACTCCGCTGCAATATCGGGAGCACTGTAAAACGCAGACAAACGGCGATGACGTTCGGTGCCTGCGGGAAATGCCGACCAAAAATCGACGAGAAAAATCAGCCCACACCGTCGAAGCGCGAGGTCAGCGCCATCGTAGGTCGATAGGATAAAAATAAAAGCAGCCGGGGCCCTGGGCCATTACCATTACCGGGTGAAAGTTAATTAATAGAACGGGACGGCTAGTAGAACCATTCGTTCACCGAAACTGTTGGTAGAATCTCAGCAGCCTGGGATGCATTAACCTTCTGCGCGATGGAGGCTTTGCTAGGCAGGTATCCTAACCAGGACGACCGCTTCAAGGTTAACCCTTCGAGCTCCCGAACAAAAGCGTATAAACGCCGAAGCAGTATGGACGCATTAAAAATAATATTCCATTTCTAGCTCCCTTTCACACTCCGCGTTCAGTAGTTTGTCCTGCTTTTTTACCATCTCGATACTACGTCATTTAAGAACCCTGTTTCGGGGACCACAACCCTCTGTTCATTACACTAAACACACACCAACACTGAAGAACGTTGCGTGGCAACATATGGAACGCGGGCGGTAATACTAATGGCAACACGGACGGAAGCACCGACGTATAACTTTTACGCTGATTGCAACTGGACTTCCTTCGCACCTTGCCAGGAAGAACGCCCTTCGCTGATCATGGATGGTTTGAAGCAATTTTACCCTGTTTTCGGAACCGGCATGTGGGAAGCGGGCCCGAAAATTACCTCCAATGACTGGCAGGATGGGGTCAGATTGTTGCAAAAATGATAGCTTGTATTTTTGTTTAATTCTTTTTAGCTTGCTGTACGCGCCCAAAAACTCCCAGCGCACTTCAATAGACCGCTGGCTAAATTGGTTTGCGAATATGAAAAACAGCTCGTCTGACACTAACAAGAGAGTGAGAGAAAGAGGGAACGTTGAGGAACGCAGCCCCATGACAGCTTTAGGTCAGTCGGCCAAAATGAGGCTCACAAAATGCCCCCTAATTTCCACGAGTGCTTTCCTGCCCAGCATTTCTCACCGCATTTGTGCCTCGGTGGGCCCTGTTTTTATTTCATCACGAGGCCGGCATACCATCACTCCATCCGCACCGCCCGGCTCCCCGTTCCGATGATAAACGCATTTAATGGAGTGAAACTTTAATGAAGCGCAGGGAAATCTTTCCCTGCTTCAGTGGACCGGGCCAAGGGCTCACAGAACCGAAAAAAAATCACACACTCAAACGCTGCACTATCACACATCACACCCACCGCCACACAAAAAAAAACCTCAACCTGGACACTCTTTTCGGTCGGTACAGAACGGCTGACAATACCGCAAACCGACACCAACCGAACCATCGGGACGGGCGGAATACGATGTGGAGTACGTTTGTGCGTCAATGCAATATGTTTTTCCGTGCCGCTCACTGCCCCCTTTGCTCCATTTTGACCTGCATCGAGGCACACACACACACCGCACCGACGGGCAGTGGGATTTTCCGAGGTCTGCCCTGCAAATTGGCCACATTTTGTGGGAGCTTTGCCTTTCCCGCCCGGGCGCTGGGAAATATCAAAATCAACCTCAGCCTACTTTCAGCCGCACACAAGGGGCCTCTTCCGGGGCTGATGGGCGTTGGAGTGGTTCGCAATTTTGTGGGTAGTTTGTTTTTATGTGCCGATGGGAAGGCACCGATAGGTAATGGTGGCAAAGCCCGGGCGCCTGCTACTATGCTGACTCCACCCGAGCGGACACAAAAGGGAAGGGAAGAGGCAATGTGTGTGTGCCAGGGCCGATTTTTTTTTCTGTTTTTGTTTCGTACAGTATAAGGCGCACGGAGAAAAAGTGTGTGAAAATCGAGCACACAGCCCCGACGAGGGACAAATGGGAATGAAATATGGCCCGTCGCACATTGTCATCGATAAGCTTGCGCGTTGCGGGACTGCACTTAAACGCACAAAAGCAACACTGTGTGCCGCACTTTAGGTAGAAATAATCGGCTTTTAGAAGTTATCCATTAGGAAGACCTTAATTATGTTTTTATATTTTTAAATCCCTTTCTCATAGTATTTTACTTGTTTAAGGGAAAACAGATGCTTCAAAACATAAGTTAGCACAATCCGCACTCAGTGTCGTGTGTTCATTTGTCCCCAAACAGAGCCGCCTTTGTCTATCCTGCGAAATAGTTTATTAGATTTTCTCCCGAAAAACTCCAGCACATGGCGCTTGTTCAACTATTCTATCCGGCTCTAAACTTCATTCTGTGTTCCACTCGCCGTAGCACGCTACATCAAAGCGATAAACTTGATTCTTCCCCGTGGACGAGTCGCCCTTAAACCGGAAAAAAAACCCTTTGATGCACTGTTCATCGGTGCTGAACTCGAAAGCCCCTGTCAGACTGTAGCACTTGCACGCTTTGACGATCATCACCATGAGAGAGGATCGCTTCACACCATCTTTCCTACATCCACTATAGCGCTCGATTAAAACGATATTTATGCCCGAGTTGTGCTGCCGACAAAAACTAGCGGGGCCACTTCCGATGATACAGCATTACCGTTTCTTTTCATCGTTATTGAGTTTGCTTGTTTCACCGAAAACAGTACGACATCCACCGTAAAGGAGACAGCCCCGTTTCGCGACCGATTGGAATGGTTTAATCGACTGATCCATCAGGCCGACGACCGGGTTGACTGACGGACGAGTGAATGTAATTTTCACGCTACGCAGACAGCACGACACTCTCCAGCAAGGACCAAACTGTCGTTCCGAAACGCGTGACGATAGTGCTGCATATGCACAGTGAGACGCACACTAATTCGTCGATTGACTCTCGATTGATCTCTACCCGTTGCGCTGGCGATCTCTGCCCGTAAATTAAAAACGAGTTAACCATCAATCCGCCGGATGCTGTAGTGCGGAACTGCACGGGGGAAAAAAACGACGCCTGTTTGATCGTTGAGCCACGCACGATATCGTCATTCGGCTCCCGTCGACACTCAATTAGTTTTCGAGCGCACAAATGGCCAAAAGCACACACAAAATCACAGCCTAGAGGACGCTGATTTAATGGAGCCTTGTTGATGTTTTGCTTTTTTTTTTTCTAATTTTCCGCTGAAAAAGACACAGCGAACGCGCGATTCGTCTCGTGCTGCTTCGCTCCAATGCTTCCTGAACCGGCAAAAGGAAGTTTTTCCTCCGCTCACTCAAACTCTTGGCTATTTTTTAACTTAATTTTCATGATTTAACCGCTTGTTGCGAGTTGGTAGCGAGAACGGCACAAACACGAAATCGAAACCAGAAGAGAAAAAAATACACACACAGGCCATGCTTCAAATAACTCCTCCAGCAACATAGCAACGCGAGCAGGCGGTCTTTTACTGAGCCTCATCGTTTGGCGTCGCGTTCAGCGTTGCCCGAAAAGTTCAAATTAGAATAATAAACTAATTATCTTCGACGAGCACGGAACCGCCGTCTTCGGTGCCGTAGGGCACGGCTGCACGCTAACCAACGAACCTGTACGTCCGCGGCGGAAGGCAGAGGTTCGTCCTTGGAAGATGGAGCCACGCCGGAGTGTCAAAGCAACGCGCCAAGCCGAGGCGTTACGGAACGCAACGGTGAGGTGAACGTTCCTTTTTCTGCTTTTTCTTTGCCACCCTCCTTGACGCGTATAATGTCATTCCGACACATGGCACGCGTTGATCGCCTCCTATCGATCTAATCTCGTTCCGATGCAATCCTTCAAGAATGCAATTAAAATTCCACCCCATCCACATTCGCCTGTTCAAAGAGGGTGGAAAGTGCGTGGAGTAATTTGTTCTTCACACTCAACCATCTCCTCACCTTGCAAATACACAAAGCACCCACACACACACACACACACACATATCTAACATAAAGATGCATGAAATTGCATTTACTGTGCACGGGCACAGGACGGGATGGAAGAACGACAGCTCAATCATCATGGCGTCTCCCCGGCAAAATGCATCAAACGTTCGACGAAGGTGTCACTCCGAGCGGGTGAACAGCTCGAAGATAGTTTTCGTGGCCACCTTGGAATGGCTTGCCGTACGTGTGGGCCACCATTCCGCCCTTCGTCCGTTGGAGTTTTCCACCCCAGAACGAGTTTTGCGTGCGAAAAGGCACCTAACGGTGCCACGCAGGGCACGGTCGGCACGCGAAATCGTTCTCCAACACACCAAGCATCAAGTATCCGTGGTGTGGTGTGTATGTGTGTGAGTCATGGATTTTTGTTTTATGTCGGGGGGCTTGGCTTTCAAACCTTCGTGAGTTCTACTTTTACGCCCGCGAGGTTTGGAAAGGATTGGACGTGTGTGTGCGAGACAGAGGGTTTTATGATGGAAAAAGAAGGGAATCCTATCGTAGTAAACTTGTAGTTATTCCACCTATGTGGACTGATTTTCCCAATTTGTTTGTAAGGATACTTTGTACTATAAGGGATTAGTAGCACCTGGCCCAGTGCTTTGTACTCTATTTAGCCTTATATTTCCTGTTGTATTGAAGGCTTTGAATTGGAAGAACTTTTCTTTTAAAATGTCGTTTTGCAAACTCTTGCAAACACTGCACTTCCCTCACGTCGGTCACTTTGTAATGTCGATAATCACAGCAACGCATCCCCCGGCCCATTTTTTCACACAAATTCGCTTCACTGCGGTTCGGATTAGTAGTAATTATGTCGCTGCTGCACTTACGAATCCCCAGTAGGCAACGGCATTCAGTCGCCTGCCAAAACGAACAACCACACCGCCGAGCACACTGCACTTGCACGTTGCCCCAACACTCTTCCCCCGAGTTCACCAAGCAACGGAAACGCTCACCAGACCCCTTGGGGCCGCAGCAGGCAGGGATGGGGGCCAGCACACCGATGACCGAAGCAATTTTGCAAAACTGGCCACACTCACACGCTCAGTGCGCCAGAATCGGAAGGGCGACGTGTTTCGGCTCACGTCACTTAGAACGGTCCTTTCGCAACTGACTGCAAGCCGACGGCCGCTGGTTTACGTGCTGCGTGCTGGTCCCGTTTTCCTTCGGGTGAAAACTCTTCCTCCCCACTCACAAACACGCACACACACACACGCGCGCGCAGACACGCTCGCTGTCGGCACTCGATCGCACCAAAACAAACGTTCGGCTGCTGTGTTTGCGTTGGATTTGGGCTTTTGTATGCTTCCACTACAGTGACAGGTGCTTCGGCTCACTGCACAAGCGGGGAAAGCAAAACATTACCCACCAAACATACTGTGGGAGAGGGTGGCGGTGTTGGAAACGGGACACTCCAAAACAATTCCCGAACGACACCCGAGCGCGCGTTACGAAGTCGTCCTGCCAGCGGAGCTTTCGCCTGGGCGCTTTCAGCTGAACCGAGAGGGGAGCGAAGGAAGCTTTTCCCCGACGCGCTGTGAGTGAGATGCAGGTATTTTCCATCCCGCACACCAGCTCGATAGAACGCGAAGGAAAACCCGAACGAAACTCGCGCTAAGGCCAAACGGTACACGGTGCTCGGTGCTGTACTAAAACGGTCACGACAATTACACTGCTAAATATTCTTGAATGGAATTTATAGCCTCACCTGGCTTAACCTCGCCGGTGGACAAGGTGGGATGGATGGATCCGGGTGCAAAGAAAAATTCGATAAAGATTCCGGGGTCCGAGGGAGCAGAAATGGAAATGGAGTAAAACCGAGACGAGCCGAAGTTGCGATAAAACAAAACTTGACCCCATCCATCATGCCTGGAAGGTGGGTAGACAGGCTCAATAGAGTGCCGCTGGTAAGAATATATCGGCTAATTGAGATGAAGAACGAAAGTTTAAGAGCTATTAATGTTCACGAGCATCCCAAAACTTACTTACAAAGCAATTTCGATTGTTTATTTTTAACACAACAGCAACAGATTTATTTGTTTGTTTTCTAGTTCAAAACAATTAACACATGGTTAAGCCTGACGACTAATTAGCAAAAAGGACGATATGTAAGGAAAAATTTTCACATTCAACTAAAAACTAAATGGACCTGTACACCCTCTGAACCATAGAATGATGCTGTATATTAATACCGTTAATAAGTTTTTTTTTGTAATTAATCTGCTTTTTTGTAGCAAATCTCAAGCCAATGTTTTGCTTGGTAAATGATATTCTTTTCAGATTGTTTGAAAAACTACTTATATTGCTTATAAGTGTTATGGAAACATGTTTTTTTTTATTTTCATTCAATCTTATTTCTATGTCAGTCAGTTTTTCCGATCAAATATTTTTTAAATTAAATTAAGGTCTGGCTATTAAAACAGAAAACTGGTTAATAAATAAAACTTACCACCTAACTATAAATTGATATATTATGATGTAATGATCAATTTATTCAAACCTTCAAAAACATATTGTAAACATATAAGAGATCTGATGTCAAGAGACACCTGATATTCTTTAGTATAATCATATAACTTTCATAGTCAGTGACTCTTTTTCGATTAGATTATCACAGGCTTGTTCGAATATTTTGAGTTCATTATTAACGTTGGATACATTTTGGATAAATAACTCCGATGCTTCTGAAATTATGATTTAACAAATTATATCCTCATCAAAATCTTTGACAAAACAACTGTTATGTACTTTAATACTTGCGACTGGATATCGTCGCTTACAATCAACGCTTTTGCTGAAACATTCAAATATGGTATTTACAAAAAAATAAAACCTTCCAAAACAAATCATCGTAACAAATCGTTAACAAAATATGTTGGCGATGCTTTTATAAACTATTCAAGGAATATTCACACAAATAAAGTAAGATAAAAAAAAACTAGTATACGATTGCAAAAGCTCAGAACTGTACTCAACTGACGAGTACATTTGCACACCCACCGAATCATAAAGCTTCATTAGTCAAGTTTACAAGACTAATTTGAACGGGGAGAAGAATTTCTTGGCCTGGTGGTTTCTTCAATCAAAGTGCTTTCAACGGTATAAGCGCCCTTGCAGCACGTTCTGACCGTGTCGTGTCCCGTCCAGTATCGTACGACCTCTGGCAAACCAAAACTATTCATATCACACTCCCCATTAGCCGGCCCCCGGGACCATGCAAAACAACCTGCGCGAGGCGGTATCGCGGTACCATTACACACTGCACTGCCAGAGTTGCAGGTTGCGTGTGGAGTGAAAATTTATGCATTCGCGTTGCTCTTCAACCGCCCCGCAAACAGTCGACCGCTCTAACAAGAAAGAATGACATTAGCTAAAGAGAGCGAGAGAGAGCGTAAGCAGTGTAACGGTGTAGCAAAGGGAAAACGGGCTCGGTGTGGTGCTGGTCTGACGGATGGTTGATGGCGCCCAAATATTTCGCCCTGTTTACTTACTTTCTGCTCAGAACGGTCCGCGTCTCCGATTGTGCGGTCCTGTGTTAAGGATGTGCTTCATAACCTGCCCCAAACCGCGCTCCTTTCGTGGTGAGGGTGATGTAACTGAACCACGTTCCAACCCAACCCAAGCGAAGAGTGAAGGCCAATGTTTGATGGTAAATAAGTCTAAAGAATTCTTTACTCCCTGACACACACACGTACACACACCGATGCAGCGAGTACGCGTGGATTATTTGAAACAGAGGGCAAGATGTTAGATGTCGCGTGCATTTTTTTCCCTCTTCTGCTAAGGACATGGAAGGATAAAAGTAAGCTATTCTCGGAACAGTACAGGACACTGCTGACACTGGTGACAAAATAGGATAGGAATGGAGCAACGGAACAATACATAAACACACTGGTGCTGGCCCCGCTTGCGCCCCCGAAAAACAAGAGCACCTCAAACTAGGGTGACACTGAAACTTACCATAAATCTTCTTTCTTTCTGCTAACACTTTCCTGCAAGGATGAGAGCATGTGGACCTAGTCGTTGGAATATACGTTTACGGTCTTATCGCGCGACATGAAGAATTCGTGGCCATGTCGTTCGCGTTTCAACAGTTTGACCCAACCCGAACGTGTACAAACACCACACACGAGCGGGAGTCACCATCGCTAGAATGGAAAACACGGTGAAACAAAAGTTTCCAAGCTCAAGACTTTTAAAATCTATCTTGATGGGATTTTTATGCATGTTGCAGGCGATCGTGCCGGGAAAAGCATCAACACATTGAAAAATGTTTCCTCTAGAAATAGGTCCTGACTTACTTGAAAACTTCCTCTTTCTAAGCGGTAAAAGGCATTTGTTTCTTCCTAGATGCTTACTTACTTAATAGAGGAATAACCAATCAAAAATGTCTCCCACCAAATCAAGAAACTGCAACGATCAAACGGAATCATCTGGTTTAAAAACTTTTCACCTGATTAACTTCCATCCCGCGCTGGGCCGTCGCTAAGCCGCGATTAGGAACTTAGCACGATGAATTCGTGAACAGGTCGCCACTGTTTATATTTCTAATCTCGCGATAGCAGCCAAAATTATTTTCACTCGCACTACAAATCCCCATCCGCAACTGTGTCTGCTCGGAGACCAGATAAAGTGTACCTTGGGCCGCAAGGATTCATTCCAGCCCGTCAAAAGCCTCGACACAAGGATAATGATAATTCCCAGCTTATTCTGTTTGGCTGCAGAAGGGAAGGTTAATCATGCTGGCTGAAAAATGAAGTGTCTAGTCATGTCCACCGCCGTCCTCCGGTTTACAGCTGTAGCCAATTAACGCCACTGCCCGCAAAGCGAAAAGTAAACAGTACTGTGAAATAAAATACAATTAAAAAACGAAACAAACTCGTACGTTTAGGCTTCTCGAGGGATGCGTTGAGAATGGAATAAAAAAGAACACGCCACACGGTTTGACCACCAGCCATCGCGGGCAGATGAAGTGCCCGTAATCCATAGCCCCAGTGACGGGAGTGACAGGTCGGTTCGGGGAATTTTCAGTCCGTTTGCTACAACTCCCGAGAGGCAATCGTAAAGTTGACTTTATCCACGCTAAGCCGGGGGCCGATCGTCGAGTCTTGCGACGGTGAGCAGTTTCTCGCCTGGTGGTGTCATACGATTGTCAGTGAAGATTAGGAGTTCGTCGGTGGGTTTTGGATGATAGATTATGATTATACCAATGCAAGGACTTTTTTTAACCTAAATAGTTAAGTTCCTACTTGTCATAGGAATCTAAACATCGTTTGAATTTTAGTTCTTTTAATTTTTTTAAATTCATAAGTAAGTTAATTTTCGTTATTATTACAAGCTTTAAACAAAATTCTGTTTCGTTTTTTATTTAAAACCCAATAAAGAAGCTTTCCCCATAGCTTCGTTTTATTGAAATAAAATATTGAACTCTATTTCTGCGTCTTGCTTAAACATGGTTTGACCACCTACAGCTTCTGGAACAAACCACTTCCGGGCCGAAGCGTTCGTGAGGGCTATTTCAGGAATGTCTTTAAATAATGGATCATCTATCGATTGAATTGGAGCAGCCACTCAGATGACTGCTAGACCATCGCGGTTCTGCCAGCTCGCAACTCGGCTAAGCGCAAGGACATCGAACCATGTGCCAAGCAGACCCCCGGCCGCCCGACCGATACCAATCGATGGTCATTTCGCTGCACTAATTCGAGCTAATCCATGCCGATGCTATTTTATCCCTTTTGTGGAAGCTTTTGTAAAACCGGCACACAGGTCGAAAGGTGGTGCTGCAGGACAAAGACAGCAAAAAAGACACATTATTTTGAATGGCATCGTACTTCAAATCAGATCATACTTTCGCACTGGCTGGAAGGGGGCATGCACACTAGTCAGCTAGCGCGGCATAAATCCAGCTCCAAAGGACGGTCGGCTCACATTATATGCTGATTATCAATCAATTGAGACGTAACTAATGAAATCGTTCCACACTGATGAACGTAAATGGTTGAAATGTGGGTTGTGAAGTAGGAGATGTGGAGGAAAATACTGAACTAAAGGAAAAGGGCTAGAAAATGTATCCTTAATGCTCGTTGGGCGCGACTTGACAATAACGTTGGAGAACATTCGTTGGTGGAAAAAATATAAATTAACGGAAAAACGGCGCGTGTTTCATCATTGTTGCAAAACGGGAAGCAAATACATTCGTGTACAAGAATACGTCCATGGGTTTTCCTTTCGCTGTTGTACATGTGAAGTGCTCTCATGCAATCTCGCCCAGCTCGACAGAGAATGCAGTGCACAAGAATAACATGTGTAGCAGGTCGTCGAAACTTTGCAACAAAACCCATGTTTGACCCATTCAAATACATGATTTAGTCGAGGCCATCCGTGGTGACTTGTCGTGTTGGCCGTATAATGTAGCACAACCCGAAAAAAGGATGCAGAAATATGACCCCCCGCACCCAGTCTCCCTTTATCCGGTTGGTCGCACCGTCCGAATAATGGCGTGGCGACTGTAAATGTGCATGCAAATATGCAGCACCATTAAAAATCGTTGATCAGGGGTAAGTAAATCATTGTCCGGTCGTCGCTTTACCCTCACACAAATACACGAAGCGGTACGGGGGAGGTACGCCAGGCCAGTGCCAGAGAGCGGGGAGTGAGGGAGTGGTGTACAAAGTGAAGTGTGTATGTGGGGGCACACACGGTGCACACAAAAGGCTAATTATAATTTAATCGCACACATTTACATTTACCATTCGCACGAGCTGCGGAAGGTGACTTTTTTGTGCAGCGTGCAGTGACCGATGCTAAAGCGCCCAATGGAGTGAGCTGCAGTGTTGTAAGTATTTTTCCTACAGCTGTAAGAACAGTTGTGGTAGTGTACCGGAAGCAACCTGTAATGTCACCATTGTGTACCGTTGAGGGTCTGTGCAGCTGAACACGATGCTTTGAAAGTGAACAATTATTCATACCTTCCGCAAAGTGTCCTAGTTGTCGCTGGTAAGGGGTGGAATACCGTCGACGAACAATGTACATCGACAAGTTGTGTGCTGTCGTAGGTCATCTGCCTAAGGCATACGATCGCAAAACCTTCTAAACTTACCACCACAGGGGACAGCATATTGTTTTAGCTACTGTGTTTGGTTTGTTTGTGAATTACGTGTGATAAATCGTTCTCACTGATTTCAATTTTATTTCATTCCGCACGTGGTTATGCATTAGGTGTAGGGATTTGGTCAAGTCTGAGGTGATTAAACTTTCTCGTGGAAGTTATTTTTTCATAACACCTTACGATTTTTTTACGAAAATTAGTCAAACGAGCTTTTTGATATATCTGTTATGAAAGCTTGTTAGAAAAATCATTCTTTCAATAATTATTTTGCTGTTTCAATGGCAACGTAAGTTTTAATAATTTCCATTACCCTAAGGTTAAGCATTTAAGTCAATCGTTTATCACACCTGTTGAAAAAATAAACTCAGCAGTTGATGATTTTATTTGATTTCATTTTTCCATAAATTAGTATCTCTGTAAAAAACTTTTGCATTTGCCGAAAAACAAACAAACAAAACAAACTATTTAGTGTAACATGAGTTTCAATTGCAACATAAACGATATGTGGCGTATTGCAATCGATTGAAGATATCTGAAGCCAAGCAGTAAATTTGAATTATTAACTTCCTACCAACCAAAATGTACTGAGCAGTGCAAACTTTACAATTAAAATAACCTTCAATCAAATATACAATCCAAATTTCCTGGCATGTATTATTACTAATCTGGAGGGTGCGTGTGAGTTGGTATAAATGTATGTAAATGTAAATGTGTTCATAAATTATGGTACCCTAAAGGGAACAGAATAATGATCAAACTTTTATGTATTTACTTATCACAACTTTAAAGATCAATACTGTTGACATTCAAACTCGGGTTTTTACAAATTCACTCAATTCATTGAGGATTATACTTAGGCAATTATTACACTATTTTTCACTCGGTTTTATTGTGTGCTGTAAATGTATATAAAACCCAACATTTTTCATACATTAGTCACCGACAAACCGTCGTGACACCTTGAACAAAATAACCTTCAAAAGTTGTCCAAAATATTTCAAATAAAAATATGTTAAACATTAGCGCCATCTGTATAATAAACCACCTACTTCTGTACCATAGCAACGATGAAAACCTGCTAGACCTAAAGACTTGCGATTTTATCATATGTATGAGTTCATGGACTGATTGAGGAACTCCGTAAAAGTATCTGTTAGTAATGTACTGCAAAAAATGGTGGGTTTACTTACAAAAACTTGCCACAATCTTCTATCCTATTTTGTATTTTGAAACAGCCTACTGCTAATCAGACGTCAAAATTGCTCATTTTGACAGAACCGATCACTTTCTTTGAAAATAACGGTATTTACTGTGGGACACTTTTGTAACGCTAGTGTCACGTCGGTTTGTCGTTGCTTTAGTGTAGTTATTTTTAAGCAGTACGACCTGGTCGTTACTACCAAATACAAAAAATGTAGTCATTTTTTATATTTTGCTCAATAACATGGAATATGGTAAGACTCTTTGAAATACACCATGCGTCTCCATTACACATTTTTTTATATAAAATAAAATATACTTTTTCCTGACATTCAACGATTTACTCTTTCAACGATTTTTATCAAATTGAATATGAATGAAACTATTTGACTCGACAAATGCTTGTTTCCTGTAGTCCGATTTCTTGCTAGCAGCCTTCATTGCATAAACAAAACAATGATAATTTATGTCATGGCAGTTGTTGCAGGGCTAAAAAGTTTTGCCAGGAAAATATTTCCTCGAGTAAAGCTTGCCCTGAAAAGCTACATTCCAAATTCCATTGAAAACTTTGAACGCGTTCCAACACATTTTAGGCATGCGCACTAGGTGGCGCTTTGTGGTACTAAGAACTTTTCTTCCATGAGAAAAGATCTTGCACACAAGAAAAACCCATTTCTCGTGCAACATGCAAGTTTCGACCGAACGAAATCTAAAGCTTGCTTGTACAATTTTCTTCTCGCAAGCTAGCTTTATAGGAAAGCTTAACCTGAAACTTTAATATCATTTGCTTTATGGAAGATTATTGTTTGCAAGAAAGTTTAGCTGCATATGTTTTTAAAGGTTATCCTCACAAACCTATCACCTGCAGCCAGTTACTTCTACGGACAAGGTCATGTAAAGAGTTTCCGCCTTACCTCCTACCACAAATGATTTCCTTCCACGTGTTTCACCCTCATCGACCATATTCACCATTTCGTTCGCTAAATGAATGAATCACGTACTCATTCAACTACTTCTATCTAGCTGCAAAAATTAAATGTTACGAATATCTTAGAAAGAAAAAACTACTGAGTTTGTACTTACCGAGAATGGAAACGATGAGGAAAATTCTCAGCAGTGTCACTAACATGTTGATATGTTTTCGTTACTGTTTGCGCGCCGTGCTCGTACACCGACGTCGATAAAGGCGTTTTCCTTGAAGATGAAGTAACTTGTTTTTTTCTTCTTCTTCCTCTTTGTTTGTGTCTGTACAACGTTGCCCCGCGCGCTTGGACACCGTTCAATTCACCATGCTGCGTAAAGATCGCTTGTTTCACTTTTGCACTCCCTTTCGCTCAGGTTTACGTTGCACGTGTATCGCTGTTTATGCCTGAGGCAACTGTCTGGCTATCGCTCGTCGTGTAGCATGAACGAGTGGTGAGAGGGCGCCGGGTGAATGTGGAATTAATTTCTCCCGCACTCAAGTCTCTGCTGCAAGCGTTACTCGCACCGGAAACCCCTGTAATGAAAATAAAGAGAACCAACCGGTGGGGCGGATGAATAAAAAGGCTATAAAAATATATCATCATTTAGCACGGTAAGTATATTGCAGTCCTAAGCAGCAGCCTGACACACAGCGACACACACACACACACACGGGCACAAGCGTCGCGGTTGGGCTCATCATGAGGTTTAGGACGGTGGTAGATTAAAAGAGTGCCTTACCTCAAGGGTCGTTAAGTGGGACCGGTTAGGCACTGGTGAACGAGATACTATACTTATACTGGAATGCGATTGACTGAAAATGTCACCTTAACCTTCCACCACCATGCGAATCTCGTTGCGGACAAGGAACTCCCGGATGAGACTCCTTTTCACGTACGAGACACATTTATGATCGACCTGAGAGTTGATATACAATGTGTGCTTGGTTGTGTCGACACAATGCTGTCAGATGAACTGTCGAGACAAATAGAGCCCTTAATGCAATCCCGCTCTCGTACGGTTCCCCAGTGCACCGTACTGTGCGAGTGTGATGAGCTTAAGCCACGGGATGAGTGAAGCTTCCTTGACCCTTGTCGACTATTCTAACCCTCTAGCGGGTTGGGCACGATACGGAATCTGCATCATGAAATTAACGTTACGCCAGCGATGGCACAACTAATGGGATCAAATTAATTAGTTAAACTTTTCGTGCGAAACTGTACACATGCTGCTCGTAACACCGACTCTAGAGCTAATGGAAATCTATGTCGTATGTGTAGGATAACTCGCAACAGGTTAAGTTAGCAAATTATACATTTTATTTTATTTTATTTGGCAAAATTATTTAAAAAGCTTTATACATCATAAGTTGAGTGAAATTGGAACCGCATATAGAGCGTCTCACGAATAAAGCAGCGCTCTGGCATCAATCAGACAAGACAAACAAACAAACAAGATTCTGTCTGATTGATGCACTGTCAATAATCCGATGTCTGATTAGATTATCAAACGCCATGGGAAAAAAAGCCGCAATAAGCACGCCATTTTTATTGGTTTAATGTTGAGCAACCACCAGTAGTCAAATATTGGTGGTTACACGGAGTTCCTTGAAAAGTATGCTTGAAACTCAGCAATGTTTACAGTACTTAAAATGCTGCTGAAATGCAGAAGAGTTGGTTATTTATCTATTTTTTTAATTTTTAGCGTAAAACTCAACAGAGGCAATTGCAGAGCCATCAAAAGTAAACAAACCAAACCACACAACGAACGGTGCCTACGCTTGATGCGTTTGACATCTTTGAACACAAGGTATACACACATTACAGGTGTGAATCAGACATGTGAGATGAAATTAAACTATTTTGTTTTAGTAGCTGTCTGTCTTGTTTGTCTGAAAGTGTCTGACAGTGCATCTTCTTATAACTCTATGCGTTTGTTTGAGTCTTATGTTTTGTCTGACTGCTGCCAGAGCGCTGCCTAAGATGCAAGCTTAGATTGAATCAGTATAGTATCAGCATCAGTAATACCACTTTAACATCATTACAAAAGCGTGTCAACTTAGTTGTCATTTGATTCCTAAATATAAGAATAAAATACTAATAAACTACGACCCCAGCATTGACATGAATGGTTCACTCCTAGCAAACATTTAAAATAGGGAATGTACTATGCTGGATAAAACTGGTAGGACTGGATTTCAATGTTTGTTTAGTTCTTCTTTATCATTTCTTGCAACATGCTGTGAAATCTCTGTTGTAATTTATTGTTTCGAACTTCGTCGCGTTTCACATTATCTTACACTTTACACAAGTATTTGAATCATTATTTCGCTGCTACTGATCGCAAATCAAAATAATGGCCCGTTTACTACTACGTTCTCTTTCCTGGTACCTATGAAATTCTGCTAAAAAAGACTCTTCAAAGCATTCAAACTGAGCTAGAAACCATTTGTTTCGTGGAGTTTTATCCATAAAAATAAGATGATGATGAAAAGGAACGATTTAACATTTGTATTGAAATTAAATAAATTAATAGTCATAATAATTCCGCGTAGGATGGCAAAGCCACATATAAGGAAAACCACATACGGCAGCGGTCTGAATGGGATTCGATGGAACGTCGCCTTAATTTCTCCCATTTATTTTACATTTATAAAAGTATTATTTTAGCATTAAAAGCTAACTTAAAACATTGCTTCAAATTAAGAGTATTACAAAAAAATCCTTTTAATGTTTTGAGGACATTCTATCATTACCAAAAAGCTTTATCATTATTAATTATTTTCGATTTAAAAACAAATAGCATGTCAGAAAATATTATTTGCTAATAATTTAAGAACTTTAATACGCAGTTAAATTTGAAAAGAGAGAATTGAATTCAATGAAATTAAATAATAGTTTAATATATTAAGTTCTTATTCATAAAGCAAACATGCGTATATTGCACTTACAAAACAAATGACTAGTGGCATCGTTTTAAAATTTAAGTATTACTAAATATTTTTATGAAATTATATCGTATAACTAAACCACAACCAAACCCCAAAAAGAAACCGTTAACATCATGGAAAAAACATACAAAAAGTATCGATTGGTTCACAACGACACGTGGACGGAACGTTCAGAAACTAAAGTAAGGGCTAACCAACAGGCTAATATTGAAGGCACACAGCAGGCTCATTCCAGGAAGCATTGGAATCACAACACGGCTCGATTATTTCTCGCTATAGTCTGTTTTAATCCGATCGCTTTCGATACGTTGAACAATTTCGGTTAGGGTTTGTGGTTGCTTACCCTTCGCACGCCATGGTTTTTCGATTTGCAAATCATGCCCAGACACGAACGCCGTCGACCAGTTTCCGGTACGTGCTTGAGCTGTAAGGAAATTGGCTAATCATCAAGAGGCATTTGAACAAATTCACCACGGTACATGGCGTCTAATGAGGAGCCGAGGAACATACGTGAAATGTTTTAGTTGCGTTTCTTTCTACAGGATATGCTTAGGAAAAAGTTGCTGCATTCAATGATTGAAATCATTTCTTTTTAAAGTAATTAAGGAAACAACTCAAATTAAGTTTAACAGAAAAACGCAATGCATTATCACGGATTTCAATAGTACAAAAAATCTTCAAGCAGAATTTACTAAATCAAACGAACCAAATTAAATCAAACTTCATAATCAGGTCAATCGGGATCATTGACAGTTAATCAAAAATGTGTTATCAACCATTCTTTGACCTTTGGCTGCTGGCAAGAGGTGAAAGCAACCCAAAAGGTTCAAAACCTTTACAATAAACAACAACCACTGCCCCTGCATTGATATCTTTTGCATGCATTTCCAAGGCAAAAGGAAACACACTCATCACGAGTGTGTTCGAGTTCGTGACACACAAACAACCCTTTTCAACGACCGACCGGTACGCCTCATTAAGATGGTCCAAGCCTACGTTAAACAGACTACAACCTGACAAGCAGGTTTGGTGATGTTTCTGATGAGCAGAAGCTGGCTCCGGACTGCTCATCAATTATTTATCAAAATGGTTTCGGTGTGTATGGGTTTAATCTTCATGCTTTTCTGCGTTACAACGTAGCTCCTCCTTTACCAGTGAAGAGTGGAAGGTTTGTGGATGGTAGAGCCCATTAATTACACACCTGCACAGTGTGATTGTGCGCTTAAGGAGGAAAGGTATTATAGTTTTGCTCTGATTTCCTGTAGTTCTTATATTATTTTATAAAAAGTTATTTATGATGACCATGACGAAGTAAATACCATTTCTATAAAGCATACAATGATGATATCTACACCAGCTCAACCAAATAATTTCACATAATCTATAAAATCAATTGCCTTTTACATTTGTTTCTCTCTCTCTCTCTCTCTCTCTCTCTCTCTCTCTCTCTCTTCTTGGCCCGTTCATTGCTGAGCACGTCTACGTGACATGGCCAGGTTGCTAATCCGTTTACATTTGTTTACAACTTTCCAATTTCTTAGTCGGAAAATAATAGAATAAAATTATTTGTTTCATAAAATTTGTAAAGCTTCACATACAAATGAAATGCAATGCACTGGAAGAATAAATTGAAATCCAAAACCATTTGAAACGCAAAATAAAATATTATAAACTAAAAGATTTTTTTCACTTTGAAATTATTTCCTTACTTCCTTTAGAAACATAATCTCGGTTGGAAAATATTATCTTTTAAAACCACGCTCTACAAATACCAACAACGCTCTCCTTAGAGCTCCCATTATGCTTCTCTTTCCCGTAATGTACGCCTTTCCGTCCCATTGTCCAAGCCGCCGAGCACGTACGCACAACATCATCGATAAATTTTCACGTCCCGTACCAGCAGACGCAACAACAGCAGCAACACGAGCGCACCCGTAAACGGTAGTTAATCTGCTTAAGAGGTATAAAATTTTATTTTGCCCCAAAAAACAGCTTAACCGCAATCCTTGCCACATCCGTCGCCCTGGCGCTGGCGGAAGTGAAGCATAAACGTCACGTGGTTCCACACCGAGCGTGAGTGAGTGTCGCCTGCCAGTGCGTGTGACAGTATTTTGTTAACCTTCCAGTCTCATTCCACCCAAGGCGGTGTGGGTTGTGCTTACGAGACGGCACTTTATCATCTTTGTCGCCCGTTTGCGGGGGGGGGGAGGGGTCTGCGGGGTAGAGGTGTGCAAGTTATGATAATACATATTTAATCATGTAATTAATTTTTGGTATTCATGACCTGTGCAAATAGAAGCTGCTTCCGGGGTGCTGCTAGAACCACAAACATACAGGTCGTACTCTTTTCGAGATGTATTTTGGTGTTTGCCGGTTCGAGCCTATAACCATTGTTTCAACACGTAAGGTTGGAAAAGGGAGACATCACTCCACTCAGGTACCTAACCGACTGCCTGACCACATCCTTTCCCGACGGTCAGTTGGGCAATGCGTTTCGGTGGGTAAGGCAAAACGGACAGAAATACCTTTCTTGAACAAATCGTCCCAGTTCAACAGTGCGTTGACGTCTTCCCGCGTGGTGTAAATCCTGCTGAAATATTCAAAACAGTTTTATAACAAATAAATCCCCCCTTTTTATAACCGCGGTGCTCTTAAATCTAAATAATTGATGTTCTCCCTGGTTCGCATTCGCTTGCCGCACGTTCTATCCTCTCTCTCGCGCGCGCTTCGCACACCTGTCCTGGTCCTTGCACAGTGAGTGCGAGCCGGAAAATGATAAAAAGTGGCACCGGCACACAGTGACCGAACGGGTTTTGTCCCGTTGTTGACACTCATTTGCTCGCCAAAGACCCCGTTTGCGCTCATTGTCACTGTAACGCACCGGACGGAAACCCGAAAGGATGATGATGGTCGGAGGCGGTTCCGGTCCCGGTCGGATGGTTCGCTGTGTTGTAAATATTTTTTTTTTTGTTAAAATCCTCGCGTCCTTTCGAAATTCTATTTTACGTTTCAGCACCGTCCATTCTGAATGGGGGTCCCATTCAGCCGAGCTTCCATTTAACGATGCGAGACCCCGAACCGAACGCTATTGTTTGGTTAGCTGACCGCAAAGAAACAATTGCAAATGGACAACGAATCCCGGTTTCCGTAGCGAACCCATGGAACGGAATGGGTTTTCGCTTTTATGTGCCCCCAACTTCCCTGGCAGGAATTTGCAAAACGAAAAACAAAAAAAATGTACCGCCAGGGTCAGGTGCACGTACACGATTGGAAAAGGTTACCGGTGCCCATTGCGACCGTGGAATGGGCTTAATGTGTTCACATTCCACGGGGTTTGAAGTTGTGCAGTACTGCGTGCTATGCAGTGGCCTTTTACGCTCGTCGTTCCAGGAACGATGTTGGGCGGTTTTTTGTGTGTATGTGTGTGTGTTTTTTTTAGTGTAAATATTTGTTGAATATTTTGCTTTGATTTGCACGCAACAGCTAGCAGCAATAATGAACATTGCTTCCATTTCACCTAATGAACCTATCGTAATTGATAAGTTTTAATTGGAGGAACATAATTCCAGCAACCATCAAAACAAGAATACATAAACCAATTGGCATGAATCACTCGTAAATGTTCGCAAGGATATTGCAAGCAGATGAAAGGAAAAACAATACAGCTAATTGACAAGGCAACGCAAATTGTTTTAAAGTTGATAAAATTGACAGTAGTAAAAAGAAATCAGTAGCAGTATTTTTATCAGTATCAGTATCAGTATCAATATCAGTATCAGTAGCAGTATTTAGTAGTATTTTTATCACAATGACTACATAAAATGGTCATCAACCATCAACCATTTAAATAGACAAAAAGTTTAATCAACTACCTATACCTTGTTCCATAGCCCTTCTCTATTTGTAAGGGGCTATATTATATTTTCTTTAAATGTTTTCAGCATGCTACCTACAACCGTCGTTGCACTGAAGTCTGCCTTAGTCACTAATGTGATTGTTTATCTTGTTATGGGGTTTACCAAATAATAGATATTCATTCCTCCGTAGTGGAATACAGTATAAGTAACGAACAATAACCGGGCTAGAGTCGTCCTGCACCACAATGCACATGCAGATTTCGGAGAAGTACTTGTAATATAAAAATGATATAGGAATTATTTTTTTTACGTGCTAAATCATTTATCCTATAGTACCATACACTATTTCACTTCTTGTTAGTGACATTTACGACAACTTTTAAATATTAATTCATGTTTTAATCAATATGGCTCGGTCATAACTACGGGGTAGAAAAAAGTATAGTAAGATTAATAAAAACTAAATGCCTTCTTTTTCTTCAATATGAAAATCCAGACTGCTTTACATCTAGACATAAAAAAATCAAAGCGTATGATTTTTTTGGCATAATTACATGTACATTTGGTGTTAAAATGTACCATTGGATATTCGTTGTTGATATTTTTAATCACATTTATGATTTAATCACAAACCGACATCAAGAAAGCTCACCATAAATCAGAGTTTATATGTATCGCATGCTGCCAAGAAATTTCGTTCTGGATCAAATGACCAATATTTGGACTTTCTTAAACATCAGCATGACGGTCCGACTGAGTAAAATATAAAATAATTTCACATTTAAATCTTCATTTATACAATTCGTAAAATCATAAAATCTTCAATCTTTTTTCTGGTTTTATTTGAAACAAGATTAAATCGTTCCATTAATTTAAATTAAATCAATTAAACAACCATAATTCAAATGCATTTCTGTGTCTGAAATGGTACATGAAAAAAAATTAACAGTACATTTGCAATCTTCATTTATTTGATCGTATCACAAAATTATTGCAAACTACCGCACTGCGTTTGCAATGTCCACCTATTGATTTGCAAAATTCCGCTAATCTATTTAACTGTTCCATTCAATGATGGAAACCCCTGTTATTCCATCATCCTTCTTGATACGATGTGCCATAACTGTTGCTCCTATCCTGGTGGAGTTTTTTCGTACATCCTGGAGAACGGGCGACTATCCTACACGTTGGAAATCTTCGTGGCTATTTAAAAAAGGTGACAAATTCAATGCAGTTAATATAAACGTTCCACCGTAGAAAACCTCACCGAAGTCATCAGCCCTGCCACAAGATCATTGACGCCGGCATTCAAGTTGATGCAATATACACAGACATCAAGGCTGCATTGAACAGCGTGCCACACACTATGCTGTTAACAAAGATGAAGGACCTAAGGCTTCCGGAGTCCTTTCTTGCTTGGATGCAGTCCTACCTTAGTGAGCTTATATACCGGATGAAAATTGGTTCGTGTTTTCAAGCTTCATCAAAGAAAACTTCGGGGATACCACAAGGGAGCAATCTCGGTTCGTTGCTGTTCGTCATTTTCATCAATGATTTGATGCGAGTGCTGCCTACCGGTCTACCTGCCTTAAGCCGATGACCTAAGGCTGTACCTCCTGATCCAAAGTATTGAGGATCAGGGCCGCCTTCAAGCAGCTCCAGATGTGTTCCAGTCCTGGAGTTCCACAAATGGCCTTGAGCTAAACGTAGAACAATATGTCGCAATCACATATACTAGGATACGTTGGAGTTTACATTAATACTATTTGATGTTCTACTTTAGACCGTTAAAGCTCCGTCCGCGACCTTGGAGTGCTCCTTGATAACAAGGTTGCTAAGGTCAACCAACTTATTGGTTTGCTGAAGCATGACATGTGCGACCTCTAGGATCCATTCGTCATCAAGATGCTATACAGCTCGCTTTTGCGCTATGGTGGCCAGCATTGTTGTGGTATAGTGGCCAACGGCAACTCGATCTCCAGCCCGTCAAGCCGCCCGTCCACAATATATATTGTGCGACCCATTACGCATTGAACTATGTTTTATGTATCTTTATGGCATGCTACAAAGTGACCACCAAAGGTACATTGAATTTGCAATAAAAATAACAAAATATACGAATAACTCTCTATTGTTATTGTATTGTATAAATCTTTTTCGAATTTTCACACAAATATATTCATTTCTAACAAAATAAAAAAAACATCATGAGATTATTAAAGTAAAAAGCAAACACATCATGAGATTATTTACTTGCATAATTCTTTCGTGAAATGATAAAAGTTGAAAATTAAAAGCGCCAAATTTCCTTTTAGGTTGCTTTTTATTTGCATTTAGTTTAATTTTATATAAGGTGTTAGTTTGAATGGAAAATTTGCACCTTCTTATAAAACAAATATAATTATTTACCTAAATCGTCTAAACATCAATAAAGGTCTTTCGCAGCAACGCATAAAACCGTTGCATGTGTACGATTGAATTTGGAAGCGATACGCCTCATTAAACGGACGCCCATTTGCTGGTTGTATGACAAACTTTTTTAACTGCCTTTGGTCGTTAAGTTTTTACGACCCTCGGACTCGTAGGCATCGCTTCATTACATTTCATTAAGCGTTCCAAAACAGACCGTTTCCGGTGGACGGCTCGTTTGTGTTTTGTTTTATTTCGTGTGTTTAAGTTGGCTGCGATCTCATTTTTACAAAGCGTAGAAAAGGCACCGGACCTGCCAATGATTAGTTTAAACGACGCTTCCTGCATCACGTGTATTTTTTTTGTTGTTGTGCAAGTATGTCGTAACGTTTCCGCCCAGTACAGCACTCAATCGACTCGCGATCTCGATGAAAACGGTCCCGAATGATGTAACGTGACCTCTCCGTGCCAGGATTGTTTGCACCGAACCGTTTACTCTAGCACCGTCCCGTGGGGATGCCGACTCCAATCAGCGAAAGCAAACAAATATAGCAGTAATCGATAAATATTGTTATTTTTTACTTTCATTCTCATTCGATACCGCTGTGTTCTGTGTGTTTGCTCTTCTTCCAGGCACTTTGTGGAGAAATTTGCCTGTTCACAATCAAACGATCCGTGCACATTCATTTCATGATTCACCCCGAAGACGACGGCCATAACTCGTTCCTTCCGGTTTCTGGCACAATCGCGAATGCAAGGTGAATCGTAACCATTTTAATGAAACGTAAATAAGCCACTCAAAGTACGGGTGAAGTAAGAAAAGTGCCACAGCACAGGACGACATCTACAACGTCGATTGCTTGTTAATGTGGTCTGGTACGGATCTGGGCCAGCACGGGTCAGTCCATCAAAGCTACCTGCGTTGGGCGAAGAGACCGCCCCAAGTCCTTGTTCACAGGTGCGGCTGTTCTTGAGGCGCCATCGACAAAGCAAACAACCAATGACGAATAGAGACGTCAAATTGAATAAAAAAATGTTAATTCGTCTCGACAGGGCCACGATCCTTGGACCACGCAAGTCGACGACTGGCGGTAAGTGTAGCCCATCGGTTTGCTTTGCTTCCTTGCTTCCTCTCTGCAAGCAGCGTGGAGCCTTGGGCCGCACCAGGGATGGCAGTAAATCAACGGGTGGCACCGACGATCAATCAAATAATAAATTTTCTTCCCACCTTGCTGTAACCACGTTACATGGCCACGTTTTGTTGCCGGAAGTAGTACGACCAGCTGGAAGCACCCTATGTTCAACACCACCCTTCTTGCTCCCCAGCCACTAGAATCACTTTAATGTTATCAGCAGCATTAAAAAACTGTAAAAAAGATCTACGTGAACGAGAAAACAGTGAATTTGGTAAGAGTAAGAGTGTAAAGAACCGACTACAATTTAGTTCATTTTAATGTTGTGAGATTTGACTTGATTTTACTATTAATAGGTAGAGCTGATCAGACTAGGAAAGAGATCTTAGGAATATTGTTGTTGTTATAATCCCATAATTCATTCCCAAAATTTAACATAACCGGATGGACCGTTAGAATCCTAAAAAACGTAAATACGAATTGTTCATGGACTCGATTTGTGTTGAAATAATAAATCCAATTAATATTAAATCGAGTGAAGCAAGAGAGAAAAAACTTACCAGGTGCAGACTAATTTCTAATCTAAACGAGAAAAAGAAAGGTAAAAAACTGTGTGAAGAGAACAATATTTAATAGTAAAATAATAAAACAGCAGATCCTTAGTAAATCCGAGTAATACAAACCCTTATGAAGGAGGTAATTCTTAGTAAACGAGCAATTTCATTTGTGTTTTTTAAACATTTGTTTGCTTGTAGTTTAGTAAAAGTATAAAGGGTTGTATTGAACCCACATAACACGTTAAACGATTACCGAATGAGTCTCTGGAACAGATTAAACAGGTTATAAAAGGGCCCAAACGGTTGTAGCTCCCGATAAGTAATCTGGCAGAATTTGACCAGCAATGAATAAAGTGCCAAAAGAGATGAAGAAAACTTAGGCTTTACCTTGAACTTATAAAATAATTAATTAAATTTTGACAGAGACATTTTTTCGGGTTCGCTTTTTAACATCCACTACACCTATTTTGTTTTACACATTTTTGAATGTTAATTGTATATATGCAACATGACGCATCACTGCAACAGCCAACGCTTTGGCGGCTGTCGACATGATATCGAGGTCCTCTCAAAGAGGAGGTCCTCGAGGATGAGGTCCTCGCAAAGAAGCAACCAACAAAAAATCCATGAACAACCCTACGCAGTAGCAGATCATCGAAAGCACTAAATCCACTGCTAGAAAGATTCAGAACCTCGCAATGACCCGATGCCTTCTAACGAAACCAAGCTGGAACTTGTAATCGAATGACACAGACCCTCGCTACGATTATTGGGCCTCTTTATATGGACTGAAGGAGAACAAAAAGTCCGAAACACCCGGGTCAAGGAGCTCTTTCATGACCGGGGGAAGAAAATGTCCCTCACCCAAAACGGATTGTAGCGTCTGCCATGTGTACCCCCCAACAATGAATTGTAAACACTTCGAGCGATCGAGTTATGAAATACAAAGCAGACAGAGAATCCATTATCGTTTATCCATTATCGTTTTATCGATCATTCAAAATAATTAAAAAACTTAAACTTTACATCATTATTCTTCTTCTTCTTGGGGGGCACAACAACCCCTGTAGGGTCAAGGCCTAACCAGAGCACTAATGTGCTTTTGCTCTTTATGTGACTGAGTGTACCCTTCCATATCAAGATTGTTAATCCTGCGTATGAGGGGTTATGATTTAGAGTTATCATAGTAGGATAATCAACCCTGCATATAGGGGTGGCAACGGTTCAAATGAGATTCGATGCAACGTATGGGCCTGATCGTATGAAAAAGGCCTGCGCCGCTTCCCATAAAACCACCCATGAGTCGCCCAAATACAACATTATTACTATGTATTTAGCTTACTTCAACAATCTAAGAAAGCTTACTTTTGTTCAAAAGAAATCAAAACACTGCCTCCAAACAATTTCCTATACAGGGTTTTCCATTCCAGTTCAACATCG
>KB671705.1:55744-77746 GCA_000349105.1 Anopheles epiroticus
ATTCATGGTTTTTTTTATTATATTCTGTAAAAAGAAACCAGGCCGAATTGTTGCGCTTAACATTAATATTACGAGAAGAAATGTATACGTATGTGCATTTTGAGATAAAAGCTTCAAACATATTTAAATGGTTTTGGTTTCGCTTACGCTGCAATATTATGGTTTACGGAGCTCTGAAAAGGTTAATTAATTTTCCGGCAAACTACGATTTTCCCAACATTCCCCTTTTTGCAACGCAGTGCAGCTCGCAATAGGAAAAAATAAATTAGAGTTTACGTTTTATATCTCGCATGGACTAATAACAACTAGGTGCAAAAAACCTACTCTCTAAATTTCTTTAAACCTAGGTTCGATCGTTCCTTTCGTAAAACGGAACGTACTTAGGAGGTTCGGAACAAAATTCACATCGCTACAACTGACACTTTCGTCTATTCATTACCAGCTGTTTGCTATCTCTTACAATGCAGTAAAAGATTGCTCCACAGCTAATCTAATTTCTTCAATTTTTAGTGCTTAGATTGTATCGAGCTGGTATGCCGCAAAAAAACTAGATAAGAGACGTGCATTTTGAATAGACATTTGCACTGCATATAGGCTCAATGTGCCCTATGTTCTTTGAAGATCTACTTGATCGAGCTGCATCAATTGTAGAGTAATCCAGGAAGAAGACAAAGTCTTACATTTATAATGTTAACCGCTAAATTATCCTTAAAAACGATAGATACCTAATCGAGTTAGATATTTTCATTAAATTGCAGTTTTATTTTTTAAGTGCTTAAAACGCAAGCCACATGTTTATCCTTATATGTCATCTCTGTTTAATCTTAAACAATTGTTCTTAAAATTCATTATTTCCTGTTCTAGGAACACGACAAAAAAAAAACACTCCACGAACATTGCACAACACTTCACTCAATTAGCATATCTGTGAGCATCTTCACATTTCACAAGCTTTTCACTTGCATATACAGTAAATTTATGCATGCGTTCCTCATTCATCAAACCCAAGAACTATCTGCAGTATTCAAAGTCCTACGGTTCGTTTCCTATCTCGTCGTACATCATCTGAATTGCTCTTAAATAAAGTAAGCTTTTCCCAGCATAGGCCAGCAAAAACACTCGTCAAAGCGAAGAGCAAAACACAAAACACAGTGCAACCTTCTCGACTGGACACGAAAGCGTGCTACGGCTGCAGTATGGAAAAGGAAGTAGCCACCCGCAAAGAAAAAAAAGCAGCAGATCAAGCTCATCCCTCCTGCACACTCAGTAGCAATTGCCAGCCAACTAGCTAACAAGCTGCTGTTCAGCTGCCGGTTCCATTTTGCTGCGTTGCCCGACGTATATTGTGCCAAATCCATACACCGGATGTACATATTTCGACACTGCAGTGGTTTTGCCTCTTTGCTTGAATTTTTTATCGGCCCGTGACGCTGTCGCATCAACCACACACCCGGGCTCGGGTTCGCGTTGGAGCATCAGCTAACGAACCAGTCATTCTTCCGGGCTTACGGAAGGTTTCCTAGGCAGGTTTGCGTTTCCCGGACCGCACTTGCGCGTGTGCCCTGTTAGTTTTTTTTTCGGTGCGTGTGACTCTCTGTCAGTTTTCCCCATTTTTCTCGAGATGCTCGCGATCTATTTGACTTGTTGCCCGCCCGGCTGTGACCCAAATAACGGCTGTGACCATTGGCAGCGCAGTTCGCTAGAAAGCATCAAAGCCGCATGTTGGATGATTGTGGCGTTTGGCTGTGTTGAACAGTTTTATGATCTGGCGTTGCCAAAGCGATATCGCAGCTATCTGAAATTTGATCCTCCCCAGCTGACCCTTCTCAGCTAACTATAATCGGCTTATCGATGTGTATTTGTTTTTTGTTCGATGGATCTACACGCGTACTAGCGTTTTAGATTGGTCGATGATTTGTGTGAGTCCGGTAAACCAATGTTGCCAACGAAAAGCAAACCCAGCTATTTGAATTAGGGGCAGCCAAGTGAGCTATTATATTTCAAGCAAATGTTTTCTCAGTAGGATTGACCCAAAACCTAGGATCCTTCACAGGGAAAAATGTTACTGAGGCAGCCTTTCAGAACCGATTTTAATGAAATTGCTGTTAAAATTGATCCAAATTTCTTAAACTCAATTCAACCCATTTCCTTTTGGATTCACGCTTTGCACTATAGGTACCAATTAATAATTAAAAATAAAACACCTTTGTCTTGTATCTCAGAAGAAACCGTCAAATCGACAGCAAAGCTTTCTCATAGTATTCTCACACCTCTACATTCCTTTTTTCAAGAGAAATCAACGCTACCTCTCCTAACCCAATCGATCCTTTTCGGGGGGGGGGGGGTCTCTAACCACATTTCCTGCCCGACCCGGTGACGAACTCCGAAAAACACTGACTTCCTGCGCGATATAGATCACGAATAAATTATTATCCTGCTTTTCCCCTTTTACCTTGCGGGCTACGTTAATCTCTCCACCCTTGCCGACAAAAGTCTTTACCATCACAGGCCTGCCTCCATTCGTCATCAGTTTCCGGTGAGTTCAAACCGCAACCAGCAACAACATTACGCCATCGTGTAAAAGAAACGCAACTTTGCCAAAGAGGTAAAGAAAACAAAACACATACAGACAAACACACACAAACCAATGGAAAGCCTCGGGCGACAAACATTTGGCCGCCATTGCCCGCCATCAGCAACGGGCGTTCAAAAAAAAAAGGAAGAAAGAGACGAAAGAGAAAGAGATTTGGACCAGATAATGCGACTGCGTTAGGGTGGAAAGCTAAACAGCAAAACAGCAACGGCAAACGCTTTGACTGTGTGTGTGTGTATGTGTGTGTGTGTGTGTGTGTGGGAAAATGGAAAAGTTGCTAATTAATCATACAGAGTTTCTACGATTCCCCGAATGTCGCCGGTGCAGGCACGGTGTCAGCTCCGATGCCGTTTCGCTTTTTAATGCGCTCAAGAAACAACCACAAAACTGACTCGTGTGCTTCGAAAAGAGCATTTAAATAATAAACAGAAACTAAGCCACACGCACACCCAGTGTCCTCCCGCGTGTCTAGTACGAGGCGCACAGAAAACAGCTGTCTCATCCGCACCCATTCTCGCCCCCGGTGTCATTTTTCCACCAAACCGAACCGCGCACACGACCGCATGGGAAGGAGGGAAACAATTTCTGATGGCGTGATAAAATGTTATAAAAGCGTTATTTAGCGGTTGGGCAACTACTTTCTCCCATCGCGCGGTGGAAGGTGGTACATGCGCCGGCCCGAAGATGGAACTAATCGAATGTCCTCGAGGGCGAGGTGGAAATAGTTCAACCGATAGTTCGGTGCCTTTCGTTCGACTACGTCAACCTTTCGGTAACATGCCCATTGCACTTTCACCTCACCAACACTTTGCAGCGACCACCGCCTCTTTTATCCTTCGCAATTGAGGTCGTGTGCTAAAGTGTTTGTGGTATTAGGAGCAAGGTACCGACTGTACCCACCTCATGGATGACGTGTGTCTTCTGCCGTTTCGCTTCCTGGTCGCGCAGTGGTCTGCGTTCTATCGTGCCGGAAGTTTCGAGCTCCCGCAGATCATACTTCATCATTAGCGGTGACTCTGTTCTCCACACACCCTCCCCCGATTGCGTCTTTCCAACAGGGAAAGCGAACGACCTTTTCCGTTGGACTGGGTTTTTCTTTTTCCTCTTCCCAACGCTCCGCCTCAACTTTCACAAGAAGCTAAATTTAGTCCCCGGCCAGCAATCGAACCGCACGAAAGTGAATCGGCTGCGCAGAAAACGTCAAAGCGGAAGTTTGCCCTGCAGCCGTCTGGAAGTGAAAGCTTCACATTTCGGCCTATAGGCGGACCACCCTCCCACTCCACACACCGGCGGTCTGCGGCAGGAGATACGATCGTCTAGCTAATAATAAACGTAGAGCGGAGGGAGTCGGAGTCGAGAGAAATGGGTGTGCAAGTGGCTAAATGAGAATGAATTAGTGTTCGTCTGTACGCGAAGCTTCGTAGACCGGAAATCTTGTAATGCTTCAGTTGTACGACACATGACCTAACATGTGGCATAAGCTCGTGCACGGAACGAAGCTTAAATGGCTCGTTCAATGCGTTGATCTTTAGCCGGAAAAACACAAATAGAATAAACGTACGAATAATGTGCGGAAGTGCCTGGAATGGTGGTAGTCAAGTGAAATACGTTCTGTATGGAAACTAATTATTTATGTTGTTATGTAGAAGTATTCGCTGATCTTTTCCTGAGTTTTCAACAGTGAAATGGCCCAATTCAGAGAGCAAGTTGCAAATTTATTATTTTTTTAATGCAGTTGAGTTCTAATAGATAACTTAAAAATGTTCAGATTTTTTATCCATATAAACTGCCATACAATCTTAAAAAAAAAAAACAAATTGAACAAACCTCTTATGGCTTCAATAGGTTTAGTTCTTTAGAAAGATGTTTACATTTATCTTTATAGCATATTTCACCAGTTTTGTGTATTTAAGCTGTAATACCTTCAAAGGAATAAAGTATGCACTGTTCCGCTGTTATAATAATAGGCTGTTTACACGTGACAGTCAATGTAGAAATTATCTGAAAGCACGTATATCAGTTTGCGAGATATACATTAAGTTTATCAGGTGTTTTTTTTTAATCAATTATGATTTGCAAAAAAGATAAAGTACATTCTCTTATTTTAGAATGAAATCTTCCACGACCACCGACAAACAATATGATGAAGCTACAATTTGGTTTTAAATTAAAAACATCAAATATCAATTGACACACTACTCAGAACTGAAAATTGATCCCAAAAACAGTGTATGGCACCTGGAAGCTTTACAGTTTTTCACAGTCTACCGCTTGTTACCGAATTAATTAAAAATTAATTTCCAAACTAAGGAACTCGTGCAGTCCTGAATACAGTGGTTGAGCAACTGGTTATCAGCAACCAATTCATAAATTGACCCATTTACAAACGATTTGCCGGGTATTTTTAAAATACTTTATCTATAATAAAGCTACTATCTCTAAAATAAACACAATGCAAGCATTGAAGGAAGCAAAACACCATAATACTGCAACATTATTCCAGGACTAAGCGGATCATTTGTAACAAACCTAATTTTATTAAAGTCAAGACTTGGCAAGTATTGTTGTTCGTGGAATAAAGTTCATGAGTTCAGATTAAGAACATTAAGAGCTCATCCATTTCATCCTTCCATCCTTTTTTTTTCTTTTCCTGCTTTGTACACAGCACATAATGGATTAAATCGTCGTTATGACTAATAATGAACGTTGTAAACAGTTTGTTTTTAAACAACATTTCTTTTTGACTTGCAAAACTTCATACTATTTAAAGCAATGTAACGTATTCATATGCATTAAAAGGTCCCTGCTCACCTTATCATTTACCTTCCTCATACGTCTCTTTGTAATGTTCTTTATATTATAATTTTTCTGATTTACTCCAAACACGTTTTATAAACAATTCAGTTTACCTGTCTACAGACAATACCAATGTGTTGCCCTAATGCATCAAAATATTCAAACACTTCTGCTTCTTTTACAAATCTAGTGAGGCCACTGACACTTTCTAGTTGGCCAGAACACTTCATGCCTTATAGAATAAATACACCTAACGATACGCAATCACAAGAAACTTCTACGTTATCGAGCTGTTTATTGCCGTTCGAGTATCGTGAGTTTAATGTTATCTTTTTTATGGTACCAATTTTTATTAATAGCTAATGACAAAGCAATGAATTGGTGCAAAGCACCCATTGGGCAGATAAACCCGAACCACTTAACGCATGAATCGTTTCCCCTGGCTACACCTTTGCGGAGGCTTTGTGTAGCCACACAATAGCATTTACCGTTTGCCCCTCTCGCCCGGCCTAGCCACCACCCTTCCTGCCCTCAACCCTGTGCCGGATGCAATCAAAACCGGCGGAAGCATGGTGGCATTAAACACTCCGACGCTCCAAATCCCGTGCAACTGAAACCCGTGCGCACTGTGCGTTGGCTGTAGTTAATAAACAATAGCAAATCAACCACAAAACACCGACACTAGCCCAACTAAACATCCTCATCCCCATCCCTCTACCTTTAGCTCATATTTCACTGAAACCACCTACCCCCCAAAGGCAAGTGGAAACGAGTAGACGCGGTGCTGTGTCCATAGTCGGTAGAGCACAGGTATAATGTACGTGCGGGCTCACGTCAGATGGCCCCGGCCGGGCAGATTTAGCGCACATCTAGACGGCCATTGTCAAAGCATGTGGCAATAAGCACGCTTCTCGATTGATATATAAACCTATAATTATTCGATAATAGCCCACATTTAGCGCCCACCTGCCCGGTTCCAAACAAGGGCAGCAAAAGCGTGGACGATGGCTGCGACACGAACTGAATAGGCTGGAAAAACGTTCCATTTCCGTCCGTCAGAGCGCCCGGTTGGCTTGCGCTCGCTCACCAGCCATTTCTCGTTTTCCAACACACAGTCAGCTGGACGGGGAGTGTAGTGAGGTCGTTATGCTTTAATTAAGAGATTCTCCTTCCCTCCCTGGTGTGCCAGAATATTGAATATTATGCCACAGCCGAATGGCACTGCCGGTGGATGCGAACGACGTAAAATCACGGTCGGGGTAGGCACTCCAAACCAACGAGCTAGGAGTCATAGTTGCACCCATAAATCGACAAACCATTTCCACGCTTTCCCTTCCCACCCACTGCGAGAGCAAACCCCCTCAAAAAATACAAATCGTACGGGTCTGCTCACCCAAGAAAAGGAAAAAGGAGAGGAAAGAGGAAAGCAAAAAAGCACCAAATGGCCAAGAATCTGAAATTCGACATCTATCTTAATAAAAAGATTATTACGGGCTTCGGCAGGACAACGGGCGCTTCCCTTCCCGCAGCCAGTTCTGCGTTGCAACCCAGATTCGCTTGGATTGAGCAAACTAACGAACGGAAACCGACGCGAAGGTGATTGCACTGAATTCAGCTCGCCCTTAGCTCCCTTAGGGGAAAGCAGCGCAACGGAACACCATTCATTCCCGCGTGTTTTCCTCTTTTGGTTTCCTTTTCCGCTTTTTTTTTTTGCTACTCGCACGGCGGTAAAGAGAGCCATAAATTGTTTTAACAAACCGGTGCTGGGCCACGTGGACGGAACATTCATTTTTGGAGATGCCAGCGTCCCTGTTGGCCGTCGCTTTTGATATTCTTTTCGCGGTTTGCCAAATTTATTTACCATTGTACCGGATGGAAACGGGTCGGGAAAAAGGCTCGCGCAACTCACCGACCGGATCATGTTCTCAGTCACTGTGCCCAGGGGCTCACTGGCTGGCAAGGAGTATGTCTTGTAGAATGAGAGCGGGGAGTACGATAAGCATGGAAGCTTTCGGACAGTTCGTGGAATACAACAAATTTTTATGTCTTCGTAAATATGCATTTGCCGGATTCCGGTCTTATCGTCAGCCGGTGATTGATCTCGGTTTACTTAAATTACAACTTTGAGATAAACCTGCGCAAGGAGTGATGGTAACATTTTTTTGATACACTGTTTTTAGTTGCAGTCAGTATAAAGACATGAAAAGTAACACAACTTTAAAAGAATGACTTTTTTGTTTTATGGTGAAATTTTATAAGTTTTGATAGTGTCTTTGTAAACACCTTACCAATTTTAAAGAAGAAAGAAGATTCGATTAACGTGCTAATAAAACATTTTATCATGGGAGAAGGTTGAACAAGACTCAACCAATGGTGATCTGATGTGTAATCTGGAGTGAACAACTCAATTGATCTGGATTGAACTTAAATGTCCCTGACGTTACTTTTAAATCTTTTGAAAATCATAACAGTTCTAAGAGAAAAATATAAAAGTAATCAATTACTAACGTAATACATATTTTCAAGATAATACAAACAGCTAAGAATCCAAAACACTTATTACATTTCTTCATATATTCCAAAGAATACATATCATATAGTAAAGGGTTTCATGAACTATATAGAACGTGATCGTTTCACAGAAAAATTAGTCAAAGACCAATTTAAGCTAATATTGATATTGTCAATTAGATGCTAGATTCTCTTAATATTAATTTGATATTTACATAATAATTTAATTTACCAATTAAAAAAATTATCCAACAAACATGGTCAATAATGATTTTAAAACTAATTTGAAACAATTATCTAACAGTAAACAAAACCTATGAAACAATAATTTTAGGCACAACAAACAAAAATGAATAAGATAACTTCAATACATTTCCCAATTTTAATTTATAAAAACATGCAAAAAAATACAAAATGAAAGATTCTCCTTGAAACGCTCTTTTAAGAAAAAGGATGTACAAAGTCAGATAGATTTTAAAGCTACATTGATATAAATGACAAAAAATGAAAAGAGTGCATATGAAATCGTAACAAAAGTAATTCATAACACATACACTAGAAAAGAGAATAAATTCTGTCAGGCATAATTAAGCGCTGATGAACATTACATTGAATACTCGTGTAAGAACAGAACCTCTGTGATAACCATCAATATCCAAGCTATGCTTTAACCAGCATTTCATCATATCTTTAATAAAATTGTATCTTTATCTAAAATTCAGAGAGAACCGAAATATGTGTAAATATTGTGATGCTGATTTTACTCTGGCATAGAAATAAACAAATTAACATCTTCTTCATTTAAAAACCTCACGCATTTAATTGCATTTCCCGGCGTTGCAGAGCACACCATCTGGGGCTTTAAGCTGGTTTTAGCGATGTACTCTATATTGCACCATCATTGTTATCCCCCACCAAAGTAAGCCATCCCCAAGATATAAAACAAAGAATGGAAAAAAACGGCACAAAAATGGAAAAGCAAACAACACCGTGCCAGCAGAAACACCTTCAACTTTTGAGCAGAGCGCGAAAAGTGCCGCTTCTGTTTATTTTATGTTTTAGAGCAGGTTCCCGCCTCGCCCTTCTAAACACGCTCACGGAGCATGTCCTTGAGCTTTCCCCGTTTCTTTGCAGATGCCCGGAAACATCAGCGAACTTTTTTTAAAGTTTACAGCCCATCCATTCCGCGCGCACTCCTGTCTTCCCTATGCAGGAGAAGCAAGCGGATCCATCCATCCATCCATCCCTGAGTAAGGTAAGGTTTGCTTTCACGCGCGCGCAAATCACGGCAAGGTTTTGTAAAATGTGTTTTTCTTTTCTCACTGCCTTCACGAGCCCCTACGCAAACACACACCCACACGCACAAAAACATGCACATTTAAAGTAGGAATTTTGCAAGTCTAACATCACAGCCTGGAGTCACACCAACCTGCGCAAAGCTTTCCGCCTGCTGTCCTGGCTGGCCGTCAAGCGGAAGCAACGCGTCTCTCTGCCTGACGCAGACGTTTCAATAAATAATTCTTCTACATTCTCCTTTCACCTTCCGGCACCGTGGACGTGGTGTCGTGTATAGTAGTGGTGCGTGCTGAAGTGACGGTTGAATGGAAATCTGTAAAATTCACAATCTAAAGTATCGCCCATCTGATAACGCTGACGGGCTAGCATTTACACCGATTCTTCTACCAGCGAAGCAGCTCACCTCGAGAGCCAGAGCGAAAAATACTCTCGAGAGGCCTCCGAACGAATACGGCCTGATTTGCGTTCAAATTGAATCAAAATCACTTTCAGATGTTCGGTTGACTTTCTTTACACCGATTCCTTTCCGGCTTCCTCTAAATCTTCTACTCGAAGTTGCGTGTCGTCCGGAGGCGACAGAGCACACCGACCATGCAGGAAGTGTACAAGGAAAAAAAGCCCCCTTCCTCCCACCCAACCATTCAGCCAGTGGAAAGGAACAATGATACATGAGAGCATCCTTCCCAGTGACAATTCAATTGATCCTGACAGCTACAAACACAGGCTGGGCTGCACGCATCAGCTTCACATCTTCCATCCATCTTAAATCGGTTGTGTGCGGGAGCATTGTTTGACACGCTCGGTGGAGATAATAAGGAAAGGCGGAGGAAAGCTGCAGAACGCGGGGTGGCATCGAAATTGACACTCGTTTCGATGCAATATCACGTACCGAGAAGGCCCATTCCGGATGTTTACCGACGTACTAGGATGAGAATGGGGGAAATATCGGTAAACGAAGCCTGCACGCACAACAGAAAAATACTCCCCATCCAGCATCATCTAATCGTGCGTATGAGCCTACAAAAATCGGACACGCAGTACATTTCAGGGAAGAAGTAGTTTTTCACTCACAGCAAAAAGTACCATTGGCGCTGCTGCTACTGCTAACGCCAACATCGAGTTGAGTCTTTATTTGTTCACCGTTGCTGACTGATGCGACGCTTTCCAGGCTGTACCGACCGAAGGCGAAAGATAATAGCTCACCGACACCCTGAGAGCAAATGTTGTTCTTTAGTGCTCTTGTCTTGTCTAAGGCGTTTGTGACACAATAGCACCCGGTAAGGCATGGACATGCTGAAAAGAGAAGGTCCTCCCGGGAAGAAACTTTCTATTGTTGTGCGAAGAGATTAAAAGCTTTAAAGAAACTTTTGGACGTTGTTTTATTTTGAGGTTTTGTGGAAAATGAAATTGCCTTCGAGCAGAATTCGCTTTTCTTCAGGAAAACATTACTCATGCATGGTGACTTGTAGTGGAAATTCTTGTAATAACAAACACACTTCCAATAAAATAAGGTTCTAACAGAAACATGCTTTATGAAACAGCTTAAAAGCCCACCCGGCCTTTACTCACCTTTTTCTCCAACGTCTGGTTTTGTCCACTGCTTACAGCGCTTCACCGCTCATCCTTACCGCTTTACAAACGCCAATATTCGCAAACGGAAGCTCGATCGATTGAGCAGCACAAATCAAAAGTATCACACTCGACAGGCCCACATTCACCTTGAAGCACCCGGCAACGCTCTTCACTATTGGCACTTTTCCTTTGGTTTCCGCTGCTTTACACTAAACTTCTTCCGCTCACGCTCGCAATACCAGCAGCGCCCGGAACAATCGCAATCACAATGTGCGGATCCGAAATCAAAAACCTGCACCCTCTCCACTTGCCACCACAAGTGCGTACTTCAGCCGCACCACGTCATTCACATGCGCAAGAGCCTCAGCATTGATCTTTGAAGGGCACGGCAATCAAACAGGCTTTACGATACGTACCGACACGGTACAGGACGGGCGCCGTAAATGTTCACCCTCTCCAAAGCCACACACAGACCACTCCGACCGCTGCTACGATGCTTCTGTGTTTTAACAAACGCTTGAAAACCGTACACACGTACACCCGCTTGCTTCGATGGACTTGTGTAGTGCGCCCAAAGAGCTTACGTACTTTTCTTTCGAATTGGAAATAAAAAGGATTGAAACACCGGAACACCTTGCACTTGGCACGCCCGGACTTTACACACTTTGCACGGTACACTTAAACCTTACTCAACAAGAACGATATGTGGTGGTGGTGCTACGATGATATGACTTTGCGTTGCCTCACAGCAATTGATATGTTTCGGTTACGTCACTTTACGACTCAGACTTTTCTGTTGATTACATTGATGTGCTGCCTTGTGCTCTACATGCTCATCCGTACTTCAATGGATTGATGTTTCTCTGTGTGTGCTTGTATGTGTGTGGGTTTGTGTGCTTGTTTTGTTTCCATGTGCTGCAAGAAACGCACGCCACGCTGTTGTAGCTCATTAACACCTCGACGACACCGCGGGCACCGGTCGTACGTGGTCGTCCTTAGCGCCTCTCGCATGAATTTTAAATTAATTCCCATCGGGTTGCGCGGGAACACGGCTCTGCTGCTCCAAAGTCGTTGCTGACATCCCCCTCTGCAGGGCTCTATTTTCGGTCCTCTTTCAGGACGAAGATAATGACGGAGGTGGGATGTAATTTTACCAAATCCTCAAAAACTTTTTAATCGCCTGAGTAAGCAAAACACGAAAATTCACAAGAACCGCTGCCGCCTGCACGGGGCACTGAAACACGTACCGCGCCCGACCGCACTATTAAACGATTTGTCGCAGCTTTCCGCCCGCACGCACGCACGAACGCACGGACACGCGAAAACGCGGAAAATTATACTTTTTACCGACACCTTCTGAACACGCCCGAAATGCAAACGAAACGCCCGCGGCTCGAAACACACAACGAAACGCGACACGCACTGGCAGATCAAACGATATGCGATTTTCACGGCACTACGTTTTGATGTTATTTTAATCACAATACAACGCACACCAACGCTGCCCCTTTTGCGTCTCTCTGGTGCAGCCAGATCTGGTGCAGTTAAATGTGTTCAAACCGTTACCCTCCCTGGGGAACTTTGTACGGTTGCTTTTAAATGAATGACTTTTAAACACGCCATAGCGGGCACAATTTTTGCTAAACCATCGCACAAGCACAGAAGCACAGAAGCACACTTTCCACACCTTTTCGCAATTTAGTAAACATCAGCTTTTATCAGCAATTTGCAAGCAACATTATTTCAATTTACACTTGCATTCACTTAGCAAATGGCTGTAGCTGCAAGTGCACCAAACACCGCTGGCCCGAGCTGGAGGTGCTGCTGTGTCACTGTCCCTCCAGCATCCTCTTCGCATCCTGGCCGTCACCTTGCTGGGAGGGAAATTGGCTTTCTGATTACGTTTCCGACAGCAAGTGCCACATTTTGGCGCTCTCGGACCAATTTCCCACGCTGTCATCAACGGATCTCCGTCCAATGGATGCCGATGGTCTGCGGCAGATGCAACCAAGAACCCCACACGCTTTAACTTCCAAAACGTCCCGCGCACCGTCCGGATAGGCTTGGAAGAGTTTCGGTCGTTTTCGTTTCTGTTGGTGTGTTTTGTTCTTCCTGGCAGCGAAATGAACCGCGCGTACGAAGCGTTTTCGAGCGCGTGCAACGAAGCACAGAACCGCGGCAGAATGCTTGTGCACGACCGACCGAATCTCACGACCAACTGCCGCAGCTGTGCCGAAGCTCGCACGGTACCGCTGCCAGGGTGCTCGCGCGGCCAAACTCCAGAAATCGAGCAAAGATCGCAGTCAACCAGCCGCCCAGCGTGGAACTCACCTCCCCTGGCGGGGAGGATTTTTGGGCATTTCGAAAAAAGCTCGACGAAACGCCACTGCGCAGCTGCAGCAGTGCAGTGGGTGAAAACATATGGCCCAGTTCACTCCACCGGTAACTCAACGGACGAGGACAAGACCGACGAGCTTACGACGCGGCAGTACATCCAGCGGTTGAGTGGAACGCCGCTTGCCAGGGCGATGCTGTTTGAAAATGAATCACACCAAGCGTGTCAACACGTGGCGCATTTAACACCAGTCGGAGGCACCAGCCGTCGGCGAGTGGGACGGTGTTTTTTTTTGGGGCCGTACATAAATCGAACGAAAGGAAAAGCATACACTTTCGAAAAAAAAGGTTACTTACCCTGCTCGACGAAAGATGCGCTGGACGGATGGTCGGTGAACGGATATGCACCGCACGAACGTTCGGATGAGTGCGAACCGTTGCGTTATCCTTTTTTTTGTGTGTGTGCTCGCTCCGGTCCGACCGGTTCCATCGTTGACGTTGTCTCACCCGGATGCGGTCCCGCATGTGCACTGTGGCGTATGTGTGTCTACCTCGCTGCCTGCAATGCAGGTGTCTCGGTGAAGTTTTAATTGCATCCTAGCTACTTCAGGCCGGGTAACGTGCTGTCATATTTCTAAGCAGCACTGCTACTGCTGCTGGGTGAGGATTCCACGGCACGGAGCCTGCTCGCCGACCAGGATGCCGAGATGCAAGGTCAACGCTTATTCGATGCGAGAAAAGGGAGAAAAACGTTCATCAAATCTAATATATGCTGATGGTGAGTGGCTTACTGAATAATGTTGGTATTAGACAGAGTTGGTGGGTATTGCAAGCGTAGTTTAGTAATAGGCTAGGGCATACTTTTTTGTGACATAATTGAATATAATTAAAAATGAAACGAAAAATGTAGCGACCGAGAAAGAGTAAACTGGAAAATGATGCAATTCATTAACATGAGGCCAATAAATAAAAATAAAAAACACATGTATGAATAAATAGGCGGATAAAATGTATGTTTGCATCAAACGCAAATTCCATGTTAATTTTTTTATCACAAACTGCTGCTATCTGCCAATCGATACATGACAAATTCAACTTTATCTCTTTGTCACGAAAAGGCTACACCTTTTTCTATGGAACAATAAACCATTGAACACTGAAACAAAACGATTGTTTTTTTTTTTACTGCAAAATTATTTAGTTTTTATTAAACTCTTCACTCCTCTATAGAGGAGAAATGCAACCGGAATTTGTATGCTTTACCCAATGAGCTTAAGTCCTGTCTCAGTCATTAATGGATTCTGCGTGTTTTTGTGTATTCTGGTTTATCCATCGACCCTTCCGAAAACCTCATACACAGTAAAAATTTAAATGTTTAGTTTAGTTCCTATGTGATCAACAATGGAAACATTTCATTGATTTAAAATTCAACTAAGATTGTATTTTTCTATTCTCCCTTCTTCTTAGATGGCACAACAACCCAGTAGGGTCAAGGCCTAACCAGAACACCATTGTGCTCTCTGTGACTGAATGTACCCCCATCCATTGTGATTGGGTTGGGATTATGTGTACCCATAGCAGGATAGTCAATCCTGCCTAGAGGGGGCCGGCAACGGTCCGAGTGAGATTCGAACCGACGCCGGGCCTTTTGACAGGCCTACGCCGTTACTACTAAAAACCGTTACACAAATAAAAATATTGTTGATCTAATTGGAATCTAAATCATTGAAATTGAAAGACCATATACCAGACTTATAGAAACATTCAAAATAGGTAAAAGAAAGTACTAACTTACTTACTTACTTACTTACTTACTAATCGGGCGCTACAACCGCTTCGCGATCCTGGCCTGCTGCAACAAACTCCGAGACCGCTCACGGTTTCGCGTCGTCGTCTGCCGATCCGTTATACCGACCTTGATGGCGGACGCCTCAACGCCATCTTCCCACCTCAGCTTGGGCCTACCACGCCTCCTCTGTCCATGTGGACGGCCTAAGAGGCTGGGTCGTGCGGGTCCATGCGTATAACATGGCCAGCCCACCGGAGCCGGGCGAGCTTAATCCGCTGCACAACGGATAGATCGTTGTACAGCTCGTACAGCTCGTCGTTGTATCGGCTTCTCCATTGTCCCTCCTCACGTATGGGGCCAACAATCCTCCTGAGCATCTTCCTCTCGAACGTGGCTCGAGGGTAAGAGGGTTGCTTCAGATTTAGACATGTCTCAGAGGCATACGTGAGTACTGGAGCTATAACATAGGTGCGGTTATAGGTGCGGTATTGTTCCAGCTTCATCCGTCGCAAAAGGTTTTGTGAGGTGGAATGGTTCCTCGGTTTCGGAGTTTATTCCAGCAGGCGAAGATCGCGAAGCGGTTGTAGCGACCGATAAGTAAGTAAGAAGATCAGTCAGGTGAGTGGTCGATTTTCCGTGTCGGAATCCTTTTTGATAGTGTCCAACTACTCGACGTATGGGGCAAGTCGAACCTGTTGGATCAGGGAGAATATTTTGTAGGAAGTACCCCCACAACACCGAAATACTCTTGTATTTATTGCAGTCCAACTTGTCTCCCTTCATACATTCCAGTCAAAGGTATTATGCCGGTCGCTAGTCACAGGCGATTGGCCATTCCGTACCTCAGTCACAATTCGATGAATTTCGAAAAGAAAGTGAAAGTGTTTAATCTAAGCTTAAAATTGAAATGCTTTCAAACCCCAAAGTAAAACCATCACGGGGGCATATTCTAAATGTCATTAAATTGTTGAAAAAATTTGAGCCATCATTTGTTTGAAACAAATCACTGTTGAACTTCATAATTTCCCTATCAGCAACATAGTTATACATTTTATTCAAACCACATTCGGATAAACCTGATACTTGAACAAATCAACTACTACCAACATAAACAAGATTTATTCGACCAAAAGCTAACTTTACTAACAATAGTGCTGCACTGGATCCTCGCCTACGAAACTATTCTAATGCATAACCCTAAAAATATATATAACTATCAAAAACTGTTACAATGTACACAGAAACTAACGTTAATGGTTTGATGACATCTCGGCCAGCCGGAGCAACCAGCACGCTGAAACAAATCCAATTACATTTGTCAAACTTTATCATCACACCAGACGACATCCGGCCCTTGGTTCGGCAAACGTAATGGCAGTCGCTTACCCCATTTTCCAGTGATCTTTTCCAGAGTGCCAAAGTGCAATAAAAACGACCCCATTTCGAAGCACGTCCGGCACAGAGATGGAAGCGAAACATTGCGACCGCCAACCGCATTGACACTGACAGCGTTCGTCAACGGTCGCAAACTAAATGTCAAACCGACGAAAAGTTTGTCCCTGCTTCCCACCAGTCACTGAACCTGACTTCCCAAACCATAATTCAGGAAAAACACGCTGCATAATTCAGGAAAAACACGCAGCCACACGCCCCCGAGTATACGCTTTTAAATCTTTTGGGAGGCTATGCTGCACCGTGCATCGATGCTGCACCATGCTCCACTGTTGCTTTCCCTCCCCCTTCCTTGGGTATGTGAAATTTTTATGCAATCGCTTGGATTTTCTTCAAAGTTTTCCGCCACAATTCGCGGAAGTTTCAGTAAGCTCGCGTTCGATCGCATTTTCTCCGAGCCTTGTGAGGGGAGGGGGAGATGTTGCAGGTGCTGAAAATCGGAAAACCCAGCACCACGGTTCCTACTTGCGACGACAAGGTTTGCTTTGCTTCGTTTAATGTATTCATCAAATTTTAATTCACTGCAGCTGCCTGTCTTGGATTTTTGGTGCCAGCGATCGAAAGTTGTTCCGCTGCACACGACATGCAATGAAGGAACGCCAAGATGGAGGTGAATGAGTAGAGAGAAATCAGGGCCGGCAAGAGGATAATCCCTGCATGCCAGTCAACCGAGCTTTATTACGCTCCATAAACCACCGGGAAACGTCGGTGCCTTCGTTCCCTTTCTATTGGGAATATTCATGAGTGGTAGTTCAGTTGAAGTGAATTAAAAAAGGAGCCCACTTTTCCAACCACTGTTTCCCAAGGCTTCTGCCCTTCGGTTTGGAAAATCTAAGATTAGAAGAATGCATCGTGCTACAGCTTTTACATACTGCTCACAAAACGCTCTAAAGATTCTGAAAGTAGCAATACATAGGGCCTCGCGTTGCTTCGAATCTTGACAATCGTTTAAATTGATTGCTATTTATTTTCTCAAATCTTAGAGGAGGAACGAATACTAGTTATGTATCCACACGACCATGCATTTAAGCCATCGTGTCACATCTGGTGCGGGGTAAACCATGACCGATAATTTGTGGAAGCTGCTGCTCTCGTATTTCAAGACTGATAAGATTAGAGAATCAGCATCAGGCCTCTCAAAGCGCTTAAAATGTGCCCTATATGGTCGCACTACTACACACCTGAACAACCGTATCTCCTCCTCCTTCCTACTGCCTACAGTCCTGCAATGAGTCTCTCTTTCATTGTTATTATTACCTTTCAAACAAACGAACGTCCAAATCCCGGTTGCATCTCTCCTCTGGAGCGGAGGGAAGAATTTACCAAAACCCGAATCCAACGGCCAGCTGAATGGATAAAACTTTTCAATGACTTTGTACTGACCCTAACCGTTGCGATTTCCTTTCCGCCAAAGGTACTTTTCCGGCTTTGGAAGCGTCCACCCGACCAGCGAGATACGTTAAGGAAGCTACGGAAACGCTTCAGAAAACGCTGACTGAGGTATCCGGATGGATGCTTCCGGGCGTTCGGCAGCAGTCGACCCAATCAGCAGACCGGAAAACGGTGCACAACTCCACCCGATGGATGGATGGGCTAGCTGTTAGCACGGTGCCGCAGTGCTACTTGCCAAGTTTCAGCATAATCGGATTAAAGTTTACTTCACGCTTCACGCTCCCACTCGTGCTATGTTGGTTGGTGCTTTCTTTTCGGGTTTTCGCCACCCTCACTGCTAGTGAATGTGTTTCGGGAGATGGTTTGCAGTTGTCCTGCAGCGTCGCCAAATGTGGCTGACGGCTTTTGTAATTGTTTTGCTGTTGCTGCTTGCAAACAAGTGAAGCTCTGTTTGGTCTCAGCTGGGTTGTTTGCTTGCTTTGGCAGCTGTCAAAACGCACTGGGAATGAAAGGGATAACTTTCAACGGAATGTAGGATGGAAATGTAAATGTTCAGAGTACATAAATTATTATAAATTATCAAGAGTAGCTCGCTTCTCTTCAATAAATTGCATACGCTGTACATATGAAAACAAACCAATTTTAAGCTCCTACGACGATAATTTTTCGCTTAACTGGTTCCAGTTTTTGTCTAAAAAATATCTTAAAAATCGCTAAACGAAGAAATACTGAAACATTCTGCTCAAAGTTAGTTATTAGAACTAAAATTCAAAACATTAAGCTTATTATTAAATTTACGTTCCGTGCCTTCAATCAAATTCAAAACAAATCAAATCTAGATTTAACGGTACGGTATAAATTATCTATATTTAAGGATTAACTGTGTGCTCTAGCTTCCATTTCTCCTGATAGAAGCAGCATCTTTCGAAAAAACGAATCGCTTCACGAAGAAAATTAGTGTCAATTATTTTTTGATGATTTTCTTTAAACTTTCTTCGCTTCTTTGAGTACTTTGGGTATCGATAAAGCGCTTTTCTTTTTCATTGAAAAGCTTATTAAATCTCTGTACAGTCTATATTACTACAAGCTTTCACTTGAATTTGGTTTCACAAAGTGTACAAACTGAATAGATTTGGTTTGAAAATAGAAAAGAGTTATTCTTTAACATTGTAATCCAAAGTATTTTTTGGTTCAATAAATAGATTTCATTCCGTTAGAAAATAATTAAAGTAACCGAACTAAAGGGCTAATAAGTTAGTTCCTATCACTAATCTAGATGTTAAACCTTTTGAAAAAAATATTTAAAAAATAAAATCAAAATTTATTTATCGAATAATTCCTCATATCATTACATATCAGTTTACATCTCCTTTAGAAGCAAAACTCAACTTTATTAGTTGTTAGCAGCCCTTAGAATTCATTAAAGTTTTACCACATTTCAGTGAACTAATCACACGCAAACGAAACATGCATGCTCATCGGCACTCGGGTGTTCAAAGCAGTATCAGATGCACTTCAATCATCATTTGTGGTTGTCGGCGAGAACTCATCAACCGGAACGTACTACTTTCCCTTGCACCACAAAACCCTAAGCAGACACCTTCACAAGATCGAGCTACAGTTTCCACATGCACGACTGACAACTACCTTGTTAATGATGGATAAACAACGATTTCTGATATTAATGACGTTGAGTCCGTCCGGCCACGTACGTACCAAGAGTTAGTGTGTCTCGCTCTCCCTTCTTCCCTCCTTACTCACCATGTTCAATGACACTCGCTTTGATGTAGTCTGAAAACGTCGATTTGATGTTCGCACCGAAACCACCATCCACTTCTTCACCCAGAGCCCATTCAGGACCATCAATTTTCGGCTACTGGCACGGGCGACGTTCAAGGACACGTTGTTTATGAGTTCGAACCAGTGGACTATCTTTTCATCTCGACGATGTGTTGCTAGCTGGCTGGCACTGTTTGTTCGCACTAATGTATACAGCAAGGCGACGCGGTCTTTTTAAGCACAATTTTCAGAGAACTAACCGCAAGCAACGAATTGTTTCACTGGAAAAGGCGATCGTTATCAAACCGATGCTAGGTATTGAACATCAGTGGCAGAGAGACAGAGAAAGGGACAAACAACATTTGGAAAAATGGCATTTGAGTGAACTGTTGGAACATTCTACAATTCTTACATAATACCTTACAAAATGAGCATACCATACTACCTAATTGTTAAATGATTTTTGGGAAAGTGAAACAAAGATTACCTTTCCACTACCCTTCAAAGGAATTTAATGTTGACCGATTGTTTCAAGTGGGGTTAAGGGACTTATTATGTCTAAAAAAAGGAAGGGTACATGCAAGTGTAAAGTTGTATGAAAACTGACAGCAATTGCAATATGCTCAAGGAAAAAAAGGATAACTGACGGAAAATTGACGGCAAGTCTATCATAGGAAATAGGCAATCGAAATAGCCTACTAAGATTCTTGATACTTAAAAGAAATGGTGCCTCACGCCATTACTGAAACATGAGAGCTTGAGCGCATAAAATGAGACGCTTCAATGCTTTACGACTTGCAACACTTTAACCGCTCAATTTGTACCAATAGCGCATCTTTAAAATCACTTTTATCTTCCACACAACGGACCGATCTGTCCCAGCCTCAGCTGAAACCTGAAAGTTGCTGTGCTTGACGGTCGTTTTACGTTCCTTCTAGAAGCAGACCCGCCGACCTTTGTACGCCTTTTTCGCGGTGGTTCGAAATGGGATAATTAACGTTACTTGATTATGATAATTTTATTACCTTTACCAGCCATCACCTCCACCGCTTCCCCTTAGCACCCTCCTTTAGGAGCAGGGCCTGGTCACTCCTACCACCGGCGTGAAAATTAGCTCGTTTGGCAAGAGATTACACTTGGTCCCCGGTCAGCCTATACGCCGCTGCAAACGGACACCCAGGCCCACACAAACAACTTTCCAAAGAGCAATAAAAATTTGTCTAACATCTAGCCGACTCCACTCGACCGGCGTACCCCAGCTGTGACCCGAAAACGTGTTTTGTCCCATTTCCAGCCCGGCTGTTTTGCTGACTCACTGGGACGAGGTGATTGGGAAAATAGCTCGCCTCTTACATCGAGTTGACGATCTTTTTCTGCCACGTGCATCTCTGCCGAAGAAAGGTGAAGCGTGATGGACGGTGCTCTAATGCTGCAATATCATTAGAATTAATAATTCAACAGATGTTAATTGAGTTCCGCAAGGTTTACGAGGGTGGCACCTGAGTGTAAGAGCGCGATTATGTGCGCTCGTGCTCTCCGGCAACCAATGGCACTAACTATTAACGATAACCATCACAGATCGAAAGCATCCACAAATCCTTCGCCAATCGGTTATCCACTACCGCCAATCCCGGGAGATGCAGCTAGAAGGCGGTAGAAGGCGTGAAGAACATGTCAATGCGCTCGTCGACCAACGACCGACACTCAACAGAGCTCGTTGACGCTGCTCTCCAACCGAAAGCGCCCAAGGACATCTAATGAATAATTATGATCTTGTAACCCACTTCCTTTCGTTCCTTTCATAACAAATTCCTATCAGCCACATACACACACAGTCACTCGTGCAGAGCTCTCTCTGATACTCTCTTTATCACTCACACGGCAACTTCGTGGCCAGGATCTGAAAGTAGTGGTAGTGGGGACGGTTTTGTACAACTCTCGACGTGTTCTGACTTGGCAAAGTTGCCCGAAGTTTAACAGGAAAAAGCACTTCCGGTTGTCTGCTCAGCTCGTTCGTGTCCTCCCTTTGGACCGTGCTGCTGCACCGCTGCGACCACTGCCACCGCGGATCGGCTCACCACATTTCAGATGCATCAACCAGCCAGCATCGACCGGTTTCGAAAGGTAACTGATAGGCTAAGAAATCATCAAGCCCGATACTGTTAGTGTAAAGTACCTGTGAAAACTTTGCGCAAAGTCAAAAACCGGGACGTCAGTTCGGCTGAGCTTTGCATCGCACCGGTGCTCCAACAAACCACAGACTAGATTGTGAAAGTTGATCGATAAGCTAGTTTGCAAAATTAATTAAAACGACGACGTTTGCGGCTAAGGACGTAGCATGATAGCTAAACGCTCAATCTATCATCGTTTTAGGCTACCGTGTGGAAGTGAGGGAGTGAAACGTCCGTGCCCATGATGGTTTTCTTTGGTAAAAACGGGTGGAAAAGATTCATTTTTGGTATTTTTGAGCAGAAACTTATTTCAACGA
>KB671705.1:86527-107207 GCA_000349105.1 Anopheles epiroticus
GCAAATAATATCAATATCAAAAACGAAAACTAAAGACTATTCCTAACCACAAGTTCTGGGAAAGGAATATCCATGCCTTGGAAGGGAAATTCTTTATCTAGGAAAAAGAATACTATAGAGTACTTACACTAAGACAAAAAACTGCAACCAACGTCATCCAACACTGGCGTCCAGCATTTCTCCTTAAAACCGAGCAGAACCAGCCGGTAAAATCCAAACTATGCGACCTGGTCATAACATTTTTGGCAAATGCACAAAGGAATTTAATTGCTTTAGATGTCCCAGAAACAGGAACATGTCCCAGAAACAATATCTTCCATTAAAACAATTTCCCAACTTTTTATAGATCGTACTTTTCGATTCAACATCTATCAGATCAACAATGCATGTAAATAAAACGATACATGCACTTGCGCTAGTAGACAATTTTTGGTTTATAATGTTACTGACAGCTTGAATATAATTGATGACCAAAATGTTTGTAAAAAATAATACCCTTCATACTTGATTGCTTTTTAGTATCAAGCATTTTATACCTTAAAAATTGTTGGGAACAATCGGGTCAAAACCATTGAGTTTTTGTTTTGTCAGGGCTTTACATAAATCGATTTTTAACTTCTTCAACTCTAGTTTCAAAGTCCGTGGTATAAAAACGTTGAGGTTAATGTTTTCGTGAAAAAACTTGTAAACGTCATAATAACTATGAATCATTTTTTAATTATTTTCCGATGACCATGCCCAGGAATGCCGATCTGCAACAATAAATAACACCCAATTTTTAATAAGGATTAAGTATGACAAAAAATGAATGATAATATTTGAGCGTACAACAGTTGCTAATTTAACTTTAACTATAAAAAGAGTCTTCTTTTTGAACAGTTAACTGCTCATATTCAAACTTATTCATCACACACAACGAAATCTTAAAAATTCTGTGCTTCCTATCCTGTCCGTTGCACGATCAAATGGAAATGAATGGCACTACAAAAAGTGACTCCTTCACACTAATTGAAACCTTTAGCACAAACTCACATACACACCGTGTGTTTTCAACACGCGTGGGAAAATAGCCACTTTTGCGGAAAGATACGGACCCCAGCCCTGCTCCCGCACCCCACAAAGCGTAATCGCTATGCCACCAATGGCTCATTAACCCCATGTCTAGCACACACCAAGTACACGCTGAAGTGCAAACATGCAATTTCCCTGATGGCTTCCTTTGCACACCTTTGGACGGTCGTCCCAAGCTACAGTAATTATTCAGCTGACGCGTGTAATAACTTATTCCTCATTAATGTGACATTTCTTCACACGAGAGCAGCACAACCACCGGGGCCGGTGATTATCTCCCTTAGCTCGCCCCGTACGTATGCACGTGCCTGCGGTGCATTAGGGCAGTGTTTAAAAATGTTTTACAGTCTGCGCGAGATAGGGCAGAAGCAAAAGCGCAACGAACAAATGACCTTTGCACACGGCATCCTTCGTGAGTGGGCCGTGTGTTGTGCAGCTGCAGTCGCCGAAGTGCATCAATTAGTAACGAAATGCAAGCCGCGGTAATTTGCCCTCTCCTGTGGGTTCTTTGCGAGATACGTTTATGCTCTGTTTGTTTAGTTGCCTTTCATTGATGCTTTTTTTCGCGTTTATACTAATTTAATTCATTTGTTTTCACTAATCAGAGTTTCTCCTGAAAGCATTTTAAATATACACACTTCACTAAAACCACCATTCCTAACCTTTTAACCCAGAAAAAGTTCGGCGGTTGATGATCGAACCAAAAATAGCCTTGCAGGGCGGGCAGGCTTTTCCCACGCGCCATAGTTTGATTTTAAGCCAAACCTTTGTAGGCCAGCTGTAGCCGTCTAAGTGCTTCTAAGTGTAGCAATTTCCGGCAAATTTGATTTACTTCTAACGCTCGGCGAATGATGTGACGGCTGAGTGATTCCTGCACAATAGCTCAATGCCGCCTTCCATCCATCCCGATGGCTTGCCTTTCCAAGGGCCGTCACTCACGGGCACGTTCTACGACTAGCACCGTACAGGCAACCGTGCCAAGCCAACCGTCTCCACACCACGGAACAGCCCCAGTAACAATCGTACGAGCAGGTTTGATACATTTCTATTCTTACCCTCCGAAATAGGGGGCGCAACGACCTAGAAAGGTCCTCCCGGAGCCGCCATAACGCAAGCATTTCTTTTCACGCCACGGAAATGAAAGTAGTTTTCCCACCTGAACCCACACACACACACGCGCGCGCGCGCGGGACTCGGGGCTCGTGTGTCTACCGTTCCGGCTCGACATCTACCGGCGCAACTGTCAATGATTTATTTACCGTTCCATCTCCGTTTTCAATTTGCGAATCGAAAACGATGCCTCTGCCGTTGGCATAAAGAGAGCGATAAGGTGTGAGGTGGGTGGCGAAGTGGTACAGGCGACTTACTTGGCGGTGGGCTGGCCAATATTTGCATCCAGCCTGACGGAGCAAGCGAACAAAACAGGACAAAATAAAACGAAAGCAAGCAAGCACACGGAGAGCTATCACAAACCGGGCTAGCAAACAGTAGTTCTGAGTTCCTGTGTAAAACATCGGTTTGAAGATTGACACATACATTGCGAAAGCTTCACATTATGCCCATTTCGGTAAACATGCTTTCTGCGAACGATATTAGAGATTCGTGCTGCCTGTTTGTCTGTGAAGGATTTTTCGCGTACGTTGTGCCCAGGAAACCGTTTTTCCCTAACCGCAAAACGCGCACGGGAAGCCGTGCTGTTCGAGTGCCGTGCACGTAAAATCAATAATCAATGTTTGATTTAACTTTTCACCCATGTGCGGGAGGGATCGGACCCTACACAATCGATAACTTTTGTCCCAAAATCCCGAAAATCCCAAACCCCGCCCGGCCCCGACACTGCCCCGATCGATTTGTGTCGTCCATAAAACATTTATCCATTACTCAATTGTCCCAGCGAGCTGAGAGTGACCGGATCGAAGAGAAAAAAGAAACAAAACAGTGCCGTACCCTCAATTCCTTTGAGACGGTGCCAAAAAATGGCCATCTCGTGTTTCGTACTTTCCTCACCCGGGTGAGCGTTCCGGCTACAGCTCGCATGTCCTAAAATATTCAGCCACAGCGGTGGTTAAATTATAAATCGGAACAGACAGCGGCAATCGGTACACTGGTCCGCCGGTAGCAGTTTATTCAGCATATAACACATTAAAATCCCTTTCCCTGCTGCTTACACACTATCCCATCGCTCGTGCACACGTTTGAACCACAATCCGTCTGACAATCTATTGATCGGATAAGCGGGAGGCCGCCACGAAATCGTAACACAGTCGGTGCCCAGCATCGCTTGGCGAGCAGATTGAAAATCAGCGGCCAATTGAAAAACGATATGCGGCAATCAACATGCATAAAAAGTTGCTCCCCTCCCACTCCCCTTCCTCTAGCTGCCTCTGGGGCACCGTTTATCATAAATCCTCCGCAGTTTGCCGCAGCATAGCTGATGTGGCTTTTTGGGCGATTATCATCGATCGATGGTGACCATCTATCCCAGCGTCACACATGGAAGCCGCCCCTGTAGGCATAGCTACAACAGCGAAAAAGCACTCCACGGAATTGTTGAGTTTTCAATTTATGTTCATTATTGCAATTGTTAAAGCCTCCCACCATGCAATGTGGTACGGACCTCTCCCGTAGCCCGCGAGTACACCAGTCACAGAAGTAAAAGCCACTTCGCGAACCACTTCATGGGCAAAGCGCTCGGCTATGAGCGCACATAAATTGACATGTATCAAGCATATTTTTCGCCCACGCTCGCCCATACTCGCACAGCCATCCATCGTGGCACGGGTGAGCGGTGCTTGCTCCGCGTGTAAGAACACCTCTAGATAATGCATAAATATGTTGGTAATTTTTCAAAGATTATCTCGTAAATTGTGCGTTGCTTACGACCGGCAGATCATAAAACTTTTGCATCATGCAAAACTTTCTACAACGACCGAGTGTAACGAGCGCGCGCACAGCCAGACGCTCGCTTGTGTTTTTATCGTCCCCGGGAAGCACTAACCAAGGGTTTGATGCTTTAAGCAATGCGACAAATGCAAAAAGTGCGTGGATAATCGTGTGTCGGTGGCTGGGTGGCGCATTGTAGTAGAAAAACACTTCGCGGTAGTTTTGAAATGATTATATATTTATATATTATATATTATATTTATATATTTATATTTGAAATGATTATAGCAAACCATTGTAACAATTAAATGCGTGTTGTATAGCTCTTAATTTATTGATAACACTTATTCACTCTTTTGCGGCTTTTTTTTTGCTGTTTTATTATACTGATAAAACTATGCTTGGTTTGGATAAACCGTTATTGCTCAACTCTTCAGCTCATGTTGGTTTCCATTAAGTGGTATTTAAAATGGTGGTTAAAATGCGCATCGATTTGCGGTTGTCATTTTCCTGCCATGGGTTTCCATGCAATGTTGCGGTCGTGCCAATATTTTTTTCCATTTTCCATTGCATTTGTGCATGATGATTGTGTCATTGTCACTGGCTTATGAAAACTTAAATCATTTTAAAATTTGACCAGGCCAGGTGGTATTGCTAACTTGCATCCTGAACAAAATACACCAAATCTGATGTTTAACTCTTCATCGCATGCTCTTATTCTCTCTCTTGGCACAAAACCCGTCAACAACTCCACGTATGTTCCATACGCAACTTAGAAACAGCTCATCCAATCGAATTGCTCGGAATCGAATTGCTGCAAATTATGCTGATTTTTGGAATGTAGATCCAAAAATTTTCCCTACAACGGTTCGGTGAAAAATGCTTCTGGAAAATACTACTTACTTACTTATCGGGCGCTAAAACCGCTTCGCGGTCTTGGCCTGCTGCAACAAACTCCGAAACCGCTCACGGTCTCGCGTTGTCGTCTGTCAATCCGTTATACCGGCCTTGATGGCGGACGCCTCAACGCCATCTTCCCATCTCAGCTTGGGCCTACCACGCTTCCTCTGTCCATTTGAACGACCTAAAAGCACTTTACGGGCTGTATCGTCAGGGTTCATGTGTATAACATGGCCAGCCCACCGGAGCCGGGCGAGTTTAATACGCTGCACAACGCAGAAATCGTTGTACAGCTCGTACAGCTCGTCGTTGTATCCGCTCTTCCATTGTCCATCCTCATGAATGGGGCCAACAATCCTACTCAGTCAGGAAAGTCAGGAGAGTCAGGAGTCCTGACCATCTTCCTCTCGAACGCGACTAAGAGGGTTTCGGCAGTTTTGGACAGAGCCCGTTTCTCAGAGGCATACGTGGGTACTGTAACTATATAGGTGCGATATAGTACCAGCTTCATCTGTCGCGACAGGTTTTATGAGGTGAAATGCTTCCTCAAGCTATACAATGACCGGCTGGCCGCCAGCATCCGTGCGCAGAGCTCGACTTCTATGCTGTTATCGGTACTGACTTTTGACCCGAGATAGGTGAAATTTGGGACGACTTCGAAAGTAGGTTCACCTATCCTTACGTCACTCCTAAGTAAGTCGGTATTTGTTAGTAGGGTCGCTGGTGGTGCCACCATCAGTTTGGTCTTTGCCTCGTTAATCTGCAACCCGAGGTCTTCTGCCGCCTGCTCGATCCTTTGGTAGGCTTCCGCTACACAGGAGTGCCGCAGACCAATGATGTCATCAGCGTATACCAAGATTGACTTGTAGAAGATGGTTCCCGAAGTCTCGATCTCCGAGTCGCAGATGGCCCTCTTTAGCACCAGGTTGAAGAAGAGACAGGCAAGCCCATCCCTCTGGCGCAGACCTTTGGTGGTAGCAAAGGATCCTGAGAATTTTCCATTCAGGCGACGACGTACAGGCTTCCCAGTTTCCTGGAATGCCCACCCCCTTCCTCCTTAGCCATGTGCCATCACCCGCCTAAATAGGTTAGGTTTGGGCACATGTTACCACCCTGCACGACGTGGACGTGTCGGAATAGGAGTTGGATGGAATCTTCAGGAGGCTTCGGATCGCATCCCGTTACAAGGCTCTGGAATATACTATGGGGCAAAATACGTTAATAACAATTCTACTCATCTCGCTACCATCTCGTAGAATGAGAAGTAAACACCAAGGTGTTGAAGTATAATCGTCGGTTTATAAGTGTTGGGGTCATTTAATTCTGCTTTTAATTGAATAAAAAAATGAATTGAAGTATTAGAATTATGTAGTTGTGTCGAAAGCAAAACGAGTTTTTGCTCAGCAATACGGCCTATCCGTCACTACGGAAAAAAGGATTTTCGCTAATTAAACTAATAAAAGATATTTCACCCATTTATATACCATCATGTGTACTATCATCATTTTCCTAAAAATGTTGACGTTGTCCGTATAGCTTAATATTAATTCTTTTTATAATCATGAAATGTGCGTCGAATTTAATACGAATGACATCAGAATTGCTTTGATATACCTTTTCATAGTGCTCGTTTAAATCAAAAGATTTTTTTGAGAAACGATACAATTTGTTTCAGATTGTGTCGAGAATATTTTCAAACATTTTATACCCTTGTTTACAATATGTCAAATCCAATCCCACACTCACCTAACTTTATCCTATCGCCCTTTCCTCTCCTACAGTCATGTCGTTTAAATTAAATGTACCATTTCTACGAATGAAGACAAACATCATACAGGACATGGTTGGCATGACACGTTTGTTTCGCCTGCTAGCTAGCAGCAGCAGCCGTTGTTGTTTTTAGCTAAATCATTGTATGTTACGGTTTTTTTTATTTTTTATTGCTCCAACCGCTTTTGCTCTGCAGCGAATTGCTTAGCAACACAGGTTTACACATTGACCGCCATCCCCTCCAGGAAGCAGAAAATGGTGCAAAACAGGCGACCTTCTACCCATCGTCATCATCAGCGCCGCCTACCTAGCACGATACTTGTAGTACACTTGTACCGCTGGTGCTGCAAAACAATGCTGCACCATAATCCCACTCTGCCAGGGAAAAGCCCCGTGTTTGTGCGCCAAAGTCGTTCGGCTTAACACGGTTTCACACCTTTGATCCATGTTTCAATTTTTCCCACCCATCGTTACATTGTTCGCCGTTCATTATCCGAGCCGTGTCGCGTCATCTCGAATTGTTTTCGGCCGTGGCACCTCACCGCGAACGTGGCGGTTAACTTAAATTGAAAAAGTTAAAAACTGTTTAACATATTATGCACGTCCGCGACAACCGACGTCCGCGCGTTGGTTGCCACTTATGTTTCACTTCCGCGGGCGCAGGTTTGTCGCGCGCTTGTGAAAGGTTCCCCAGCACCGTTCGCCACTCTTTCGGGGAGCGTTTGCGGTTCCGATTCTTGTGGGTGTTATGCAATCATCGTCGTGTCATCATGTTTATCTCAAGTGTACACCATGCTATGTACCGTATCATTGCTGTGTCTTTGCCATTTTTTAGCTGGTAGCTGGTAAACGCCACGCTCGGTGTCATGGTTTGCCGGCAAAACCTGCCATACCAAAGTCTAACCGGTAACACTATCTTTGAGCTACACGTTAAACTACGATCGCTGTGTGGAGCAAAGGGCGAGCTTCCGCGCAATGTGACTGTGTTGAGACGACGGGCCAGTGAAAATGGTACGAAACACAGACTCGCGCTCGGATAGAGAGATGGGAAATGGAAAAGCGAAAAATAGATCCCCGGGAATCATTAGCAGCGGTGGCAGCAGACCCGCTTCAAACCAAGGTAAGGGCACGATCTGCCCGACGCCAAACAACCAACGACCTCAACAACGCTCTCTCTCTCTCTCTCTCACTCACGCTCTCTTTTTCTATTTCCACCATTCGCCTAGCCCTCGGAGTGGTTGGAAGAAGCATCGAGCAAATTTATGCAAATTGAACCGAAATAAGATTTATTTATAAGATGTTACCACTCCACTTCTCGGTGGGTTCGATGGCAAGTACTGTGAAGGGAGGAGCGTCCACGCCAAAAGCCACTTACCGCTTCTTCTCCCCTGCTCGCAAGCAAGCTACAGCTCATGCGGATCTCATCCACATCAAACAAACCGATGCCTGGCTGTTGGATGACGGATAAAGTGTTTGCTTTTCAGCTTGCAATTTTCAAGGCCACTCCGCTCCCTCACCGTCTGCACACGCCAAATACGACTCCATTTCGTACCATCAAAAGCACAGGAAAGAGCTCTCACGAGCGAGCATCGCACTGGTTGGAGGACGTTCATTTCGGTTCTCCTCTCCTACCCCCTCCCTCCTCTCATGATGTCACGGGTGGAAATCGCAGGCCCGAGTGCTCATCACCGCACTTGCCGCGCATCATTTGAATCCATATTCACTCGCTCCATACCACTCCCAATGCACACATACGCGGCGGCCTAATGTGAGACAGTTCGCGAAAGGATAAAACATCCATGAATATTCATCACCAATAATCTGAATTATTTGCATGTTTTTTTTTTTTCCTGGGAGTGCAGGAGAGTGGGAAAAGGTTCCACATGGCTAACATTTACTGAGCAAGCTCACCGTGCCACCGAGCCGACGCCTAAAACTAGAAAGCAACTCCTTTTCTAGCGAACCTACCCAAAACGTGCTCCGTAAAGTGTCGCCTCATTCCACTCTCAGCTCCGACAAACAAGATAAGCTTAATAACTGCAAATGACTTTACGTTGGGAACGCTCAACCGTCGGGCAGCGTTCACTTGCTTCGTCCTGCTGGGAAATACCAGCCAGCGATAGTTGGAGGTATGAGCTGCTCAAGACGCTTTTTATGACTAATTTAGCACGAAAATGGCTCCACCTCCCTCAGTCTATCTGTCTGTCCGGCAAGAGTAGGCAACGGGAAGATGGAAAACTATTGCACATACTATGCTTTAGTGTTTTTTTCTTGCTTTCAGGGCAATTTCCGCCCCCTGCTTTCCAACGTGTGTGTGTGTGTGTCATTGAAACCATTTAACATTTTGCACATCGTGTAAAAACACTTACCCGTAGAGCTTAGGGTACGTGCAGCGAAGCGGTAACTTGCACCCGAGCTGCATCCGGTGCGAGGGATGCAAGAAAAAAGATTTACCGCCCAGCATCGAAGCTGCAGTAAATCCGCCGCCTGCTGCCCAGATGAAGCTGTCAGACATTTCACTCAACCTTTCCTTTCTTAAGTGTCCATTACTCAGCAGCTTCCTTCCGGAGCGCTCTCTCTCTCTCTCTCGTTTTATCTCCCATCCGCCCCCTTTTCCTCTTGCTCTTTGTAGGATGCAAAAAAAAACATTGTGTCAAATCGTGGGGAAAATATTCATACCTCCACGAAACGATATCTCCCACTTTCCACAAAACTTCCTTCAGCTTTCAAGCTCCTCTTCTCAAAAGGGCTACGCCACACCATCACACACACAAACACACGAGAGTGCAACGAAAATCCCTTGCTGATTCATGCCGCGGTAGCTGCTGGGGAAAAAGGATGACCCACCACCAAACGGGGTTTTTGCCTCGACCGCACAAAGCGCAAGATACGACCGTAGGAAGCGAAGGATTTGCTGCAACAATCGAAGCAGTAAAGAAGGAACGAGCCATAGTAAAAAAACAGGCAGCTGCCGTATGACCGTGGTACCGAGCGTAGAGCAAAATATAGTACCCAAGGGAAGGGGCAGCTACCACTGCAACTATGATGATGCTTTCTAGCGTGCAAGGGCTGCTTTCGTGAGGCACCGTAGACCCAGTGTGTGAGTGTGTGTTCGTGCTCGAAACACGGAGGCAAAGATTGTATCGTGCTGCCGTTCCTCCCATTGCTGGTTGGCTGGTGGGAACGAAGGAAATTATACTGCACTTTTGTTCCCTTGGGGATTTATGTTTCATTTTCTTTTTTTTTATGTTTCTTCTCTAGCTTCTCTCCGATATTCGGGGTTTGCTTTTGTTTTCTCACAATTTTGCTTCAGCGCTGGTTAAATCCTCCGCGGGATGGGCGCAATTTTTTTCACGCGATTTTAAGCCCATATGGGATCAGCCGGCACGGTACGGGCACGTCACAATGTTATGAAATGTTGCATCTGCTTGCAATTATGGTTTTGCAGAAAGTTTGTTTATTTTGACCTAGGCCTCCAGTTTAAGGATGGTTAGTCTGTAATGAAGTCGTCAAACCGAGCAAAGAAAGATAGGAAAGAAGGATGAAAATTCAAAATGATTTCAAATATATTATGAATCAAATGTGTAATAAATTAAAAATGTGAAAACAGAATTGGTAAGAATATACGTTAATAGACGATTGTTTATGGATTTAAAATAATAACAAAAATATCATAACTAAAAACAATTTTTTATTGTGATTCTTCCAACTGAAAAACCTGATTCTGCCGATAAAATCAACACAATCAACAAAAAATAAGACAATATCACACTCACTGCCATTGCGTATGTATGACTTAAAATTTTTGATAGATTATTCGTGTTAACAACCTAAGATTCGATTTGTAATGCTGTGATGGAATAGATAGTTGAATAGATAGTCAATTCGAATTATCTTTTTTTTTGTGTAGTATTAAATCAGGTCGAAATAACGGAATACAAAAAAATATTTTTTTACTCTAAGCTCTAGCAAAAAAATATAAGCTGTCACCGACATGTTGGCAAAACGATGTTTAGTTCTTCAGAAATATTATCATGCCTTATGCCAAGGATAACTTCATTAAAAATAACAACTCTCTAATAAAAAAAAGTCTACCAAAAGAGAAGTTTATGTTTACCAATTTTCAGAAATAATCCGCAGATTGTGTATCTAAGCTAAGGACATTAGATACATTTTTCTGTATTAGAGCCCACATACGTGTAAATTCTATAACTAAACTGTTTAGCTGAACAGATCTTTCAAGTATTTTAAAAAACACAGTATCCAGTGTAATAAACAAAAGGAGCAAGAATAGTATACGAAAGCCTTCAAATATTAAGGTATAATTTAAATAAAATCTTCTAAAATCTAAAATAATGAGACCATGCGTTATCATCTACTTTTTAGCTGAAAACGATTGGTAATATAATCCTATCTATCCTATTTTATATGTAAGGAAAGAATTGAGCGAGGTACACAAGAGAATATTAATGAGATGTCTGTAATAACTGTAATATTCCCAACACTTCAGTAGCTAGAGAGCAATGAAATAATCTTAACAATCTTTTAATAAAACTACATACCCAACCCTCTAATGCCTAGAATCTCTATGTGCTACTCGCATCTTGCTTCACATGTTGTTCACTACCAACTTCAATACTTACCATCATCAGCAACTAAAAATCTCTTTCATACCCATAGCAGCTCGTTACAGTCGAGCAAGACGATTGTGCCTTTTTGTATACCTCTTTTTTCCTTTCAAGCACAACCACTTTGCATCATGCAACTCGTATAGAATATGTTATATCGCAGCCAACAATAAAAAAACCCGCGTTGCACGGAAACATGCGAGTCGATTGAAGGCTAAAGGGCTTCGGAGAACACTGACCAGACACGCCACCATACTACAGGTAACAAACCTGACCCCGATGTCCGTTGATTGAGGCTTGCGTGAATCTGTCCCTAACGACTGTTTACCTATTTTCCCATTCCCATACACCGTAGCAGTGCTGTCTCGAGGTCCGGACAGTCGAGGCCGCGTTCCGCTTCCCGTGATCAGGAAGCGTCAGAAGTGACCAACTACTAGCCCTTTTCCCAGCGCAATCGTTCGCTTACTGTTAGTGCCTTCCGGAGCACTAACGGGAAAGAAGGATGATGATTTTGTTTTCCCTGCCTTTCCTTTTGGAGCACCCTTCGCCCTACGACTGCAGCCACTAGCTAGTAAAAACCTGGAGGTCCAAAAAAAGGTGTCTGAAAAAGGGAAATTTTGATGCTCTACCGTAACCCGACGTTCGTCATGTCCTCCGTATGGTTGTGTTCCCGTGGCTGTTGGCGCTCCGGTCACATTCCATCCGCTCCACGCTCTCCCAGCGCTCCACACTCGCTCACTCACTCGCACACCTCGCGCAAGCAATTACTGCATTGCAGACAATTTTCCCGTGCCTTTACCGTCACAGGATGGCTGCCGGCATTCGCCGGCATTCGACGACGACGACGACGACGACGGTGGATTTTTGTGCCGCGCATCGCATGTTGTATCCGCCCTGGTATCTTTTTATTTCCCCTGTCCCGGTGGTCATGTCGTGTCGCCTCCGTGTGACGAGCAGCTAACCTTCCTCTTTCTGCTCCTGCCAAGTCCCTTCCCAAGCTAAGGGTGCTATTTTGCATGGCTGTTGTAGTGGTGTTGTCGTTGTTTTTTGTTTTTTTTTTTTTTGTTTTGTTTTTGCGGAAGAGTGTATTTTATTTCCCGTTTTCTCTTTCCGCACGCCACACATTCCGACGGATCCTTGGAGTTGGGGTTCAGGCATAAAAAAATAAAACAACAACCCGGTGACCAGTGCACGTCAGATAGCTTCTGGTGGTTTTCTGGTACGGTGGGCATTATCCAAAAACCTCAACGACGTCCATTGCGTACTTTTAGCCCCGACCGTGCGGTCGACCGACGCCACACGAGAAAAGCCTGGTGCACTTCGTGCGAGTGTGTGTGTGTGCGTTGCTGTTTGCAATACACGGTTCACGCATGTTTTGGACCCGTGATCGCTCACCGTGTGAATGACACATGAATAATGAAGTTGTCAGCTTCACCGTTCCACCGTTCCAGTACAATGCCACGGTCCACCGCAGCGTCGGGCGGATTCAGGAAAGCTACACGCAGCCTGCGCTCGAAATTGGTTACATGAAGACGAACGATACAACGCCGGCTGATGTCGATGCTTCAGCCCTGTGTCGAACATTGTTTCGAGTGTCGTTCACCGTGAACATGTTCGGTTCTGTCAATTGCATGGCATGCGGAACATCGTTTTTCTTCTTACCTGTTCCCGTTAGAAAGAGCTCGCTTAAATAATGAAAGGTGGAAGCTAACGGTGAGATGAGCTTTAAGAAGAACAGAACCGTCACACAATCTGGTAGGGTGACAAGATAAAGAATGGTTTGTAAGTGTAAAGGGTGAAAAAGTTCAAACAATCTCCCTCAAACCCCCCCGCAATTTGTTCTAATGAGACATAGAAACAAGAATAAAGAGTAAAATTCACTTAAGTGCAATAAGTAATATGAGATGCTTCCTCTTATGAACGCTATAATTTCTCACACTCATCACACCTCATTAAAACCCGTCGCAGCGCCGTTTCATCCCGTTTCAGGGCACGGTAATACATATTTTCATTTTAACTATTAATTAAAGCCCGCGCTATCACTATCCCTCCCAGCCGCCCAGACCAGAGTGAAGTAATCTGAAACCGAAACGTAAGCGCAAAGATCGATTGCCATAATTACAGCCGAGTGCGCGTTTCATCCTCGTCCACCTCGGCAGCAAACGGCCCTCTCTTACGGCAAACCGAACGGAAAAGTTTCCCGACGTACTATCCCATTACGCCAGCTCCGGCAGAAATCGAACCGCATTAAGCAAGACATGATCCTTTAGCCGCTGCTTCAGGACAAGACGAAACGATGGAATCAGCGCGACGGACGGGGCTGGCACGAGAATAAGAACGCGAGCAGCGTTGCGGATGATGATCAACGTATAATTACCATAATTTATTAATTGCTTAATTACTTTTCATTCGGTTCGTTTCCATTCCGCTGCGCGCTTTCAAATGAAGCGAATCGGCAAACCGTTGTCAAATAAATAATTAAGCAGAAAAAAATGTAGAAGAGAACATAATGATATAAAACTATGAGCGCGTCTACGAGCGTCTGAAACGCAAAAAAGCAAACTCAACTAAGCCGCGTCTGAAACTAAGAGTCTTATCGAGAACTCCAACGTAGCTGGCGCCACTCGGCGAATGTTTTACTTGCACGAAGCCAGAACTGCTTCAACGATTCAAAACGCTCCCCTAACGGTATGGCTGTAAATGATACTTTATGGAACGTTTGTATGACAAAGGCTCTTTCCGAAACGCATCAAAACGTCGTTTCGCGGCTGGCGCTCTCGCGCGACCGCGAAGAAAGCGTACCGACCGCGTTCTGCAATGCAGATAAGCGCACTGGAGCGCACGTGACCGACCTCTTAGCGTACACAATTCGGTGGCGATTATGGGCAACAATGCGCGGCAATCCACCGCTGACCATGGGATGCGATGATGAATAAAATATTTGCATTTCAACCGCAGATCGCACCATCGCTCGAGTGCAGCGAAACACGGGGCATACACACGAATACTCACAGGCACACATTTATTGGTGAATTTATTTTCACGTGGCAGCATTTAAAATGCGTCACTTTGCATGTTTGTAAGTGTGACTTGGGATGGGGAAGGGGGAGGTTAACCGAGGAGAACTAGCACACTTTGTCCCTTTATTGTTTGAAGAGGACTTTAAAGCTGATTTTAAAGTGATGATTTTGAAATGATTGAAATAATTTTAAAAAGGAAACATTACAATGCTACAACATCATGGGGAAAGGCTAATGCACAAAACCAAGAAGTTTTGTGGGTTGGTAGATTGGATCAATAATGTTTGGATAAACGATAGAGGATATACAAAGACTCTCAAATGCCACTGTTGCAACGAGTCTGACAACACTGGCTGCCCGGTGCAAATGATATCACACAAGCACGGATAAAGCAGAATGAAGAGAAAAAGGACGTAAAGGAAGGAAAAACGGTGCGAGACACATTTTGCTCTAAGCGCACGACGATTACCTCCTGCATCCCGCTATTAGTAAATTTAATAAAAGGCTGTAAAATTTTCTGAACTGTGTAGAGTCCATACGTTACTCAAAGCAACAACCACATTGAAGTTTCTTTTTTTTTTATAGTTTTGAATCGTCAAACACAATTTAGTTAAAGTTCAAAATGTTTACGACGTCTAAAATAGTGCTCGACGATTTTAGACGAAATTTTTACACAAAATATGCAATCAGAGAATTATGCTTTGTCTGGCATTAATCATTACTAGACCACTCAACTACCAAGGTTATTTACAGAGAGGTGAGGAAATGTTTGTAATAATCCAATACTAAAGCTCTGAACTCATACATCAGCTCTGACAACAGCATTGTGATGAAAATTTTAGTAGGCATGTATCTATAAAGTGAGAAACAAAATCAGTTCAATGTCCCGATCAGTCGAACTGATACTTTTTTCAACTTTCGACAATTCTTCTTCTTCTTCTTCTTCTTAGGTGACACAACAACCCCTGTGGGGTCAAGGCCTAACCAGAACACCATTGTGCTTTGGCTCTTTCTTTGACTAAGTTTACCCATCCATATCAAGATAGTCAATCCTGCGTATGGGGGGCGGCAGCGGTCCAAATAAGATTCGAACCGACGACGGGCCTTTTGGCAGCTCTACGTCGTCACCACTAGACCTCCGAACCGGCCCTAGTAATTCAAAAATTCTGTACTCTCATAATACAGTAGAGTCTCAATAATAGAGACATTGACCCTGTCGAAATACAAAAGCGGTGGTACGGTGGTTTTGTGCAACTGTACGACGATCTTCCTTTTGTGCAACAAGCTAACTCGCTACGTTCCGACCATGTCATTCGCATGGAACAGGTCTTTTTTTGGTAATCCATTTATATAGAGGTGCAAAATAGGATCGGTATTCATATCAAAGGACATTTTAAATCTTACTTTGACAACGTGCGACCAGAACGAAAAAACAGTAGCAAAATCAACCGAGCGGTGTAGTCGGTCTTCACACAAGACTGAGGTGCGAATCGCATCCACATCGTTTCCCTCTAGTGAGCAATGACTATATAACTACGTGGTATTTAATAAATCAAATCGATCGAAAATGGGCCGGTTCGGTGGTCTAGTGGTAACAGCGTAGGCTTGTCAAAAGGCCCGATGTCGAATCGAGTCCCATTCGGATTGATATTGCCCTCCATACACAGGATTGAGTATTCTGCTAGATACACTAAATCACAGAAAAAGCCAGAGCACAGGGTTGTTCTGCCACCGAGAAGTCAAAAAAAGGTCTGCATGACCTAGGAAGTCGTTTCATCAAGAATAGAGAACCAAAATGCGTTTCATCAAGAATAGAGAACGGACGATGCGAAGATATTTCTTCCGATCCGCAGTCCAGCCGACCAGATGTGCCTTCAAGCAGCATTGACTGCGTTCTAGTCATGGTGCTCCCTGAACGGTTTAGAGCTGCGTACCGACAAGTGCGCCGTCGAAACATTTTGTAGAAAACGCAATCCGCTTCTCTACCAGTATACCATTAACGGTTGTGCCCTATAGCGTTGTTGATCTGGGACTGCTCCTTGACAACAAGTTGAGCTTCAATGACCAACTTGAACATGTTGCAGCAAAGGGCAACCAGTTAATTGGGTTGCTGAAAAAACTTGCACGCGACATCCATGACCCGATCACAGTCAAGATGCTCTACTGCTCCTTGATACGCTCCGTGGTGGAATACGGTTCTGTGGTGTGGTGGCCCACAACGGCACATTCCCTGGCGCGACTGGAATCAATCCAGCGCAAATTTACGCGGTTTGCCTTGCGCAACTGGAGCGTCGAAGTGGACTACAACGGACGATGCGCGTTACTAGGTCTTGAGTCGCTGAAACAACGGAGCTGTAACGCGCGGAGGTTATTTATCGCTGGACTTCTTGACCATCGGATTGACTCGCCGGTGCTGCTTTCGGGACTTAACTTCTACGTCCCGGCTAGATCGATTCGTGCTAGACCGCTGCTTGACGTGGAGGAACGCCGTAGCAGTTTTGGCTCCTCTGATCCGTATGTGTCGCGAGTTTAACGAAGTGTGCAACCATCACGAACCCGAGATGTCTCGGACATCATTTATAAATAGTACTCGTATGGTGCCACCGATTTCATGTTAAGTTATGTCTTCTGCGTTCTGTTTTGTTTTTTATAATGTATTGTGATATATGTATGTAAGAACGCTTCAAAGGGGCCAGATAAGGCCCATTGAATTGAATACAATAAAATAACAAATAACAAATAACAAAATTATGTTAACAAACCATCGACGATCGACACAGGGATAAATGAAATGCAAACACCGAACAGATAGATAAAATTAACAAGTTGTTAAATATTTGACGTTGTTCAATAAAGCGACAAAGAAGACCATTTGCGATTCGGAAGTGGAGACTTCTTGAACAATCGTTAACAACCCAACCTTTATGATATGTATATCATTGGGCTACGGCTCTTCTATGTAATAAAAGCCTTTCAAAGATTTCTGCTGATCTCACAGAATGCCAGACTTCTGATTCAGTCAGAACAAAACAGTAAACATGCTGGCTCCCAACTGGGTGTTATAAAGCACATGCAATACACCGTATATAGCACCTTCACCTGGTTTCACACACTGTGAGAAACAATGAAGAGCCTGTACTCTAGCCTGTAGAGCCTGTAGAGCTTGTGACTGCATGACCATAGATGGCAACTCTAGTATGTATAAAACAAAACTTTCTTTTACTTAAAAAAACATGAAAAAATGTTATAGCGTTTATCAACGCCTATAGTTATTATCCCCATACTGCCTGAAAGCAATATAAATGAGAAGAATCTAACATAAACAACTAAACTCACCACAACGGCCTGTTCAGCGTTATCATAAAACCAGTATTGATTTTCAGTCAACTCCCTATGATAGATAGAAATTCAACCGGACAAGATTTGTCTGCGACTGAATGAATAAATTTACTCACATCCGGCACATATCCACCCGTTTGTTAGAGACCACTTACGTACGAAACCATCACTCTGACATCCCGGAATTGAGAACTTGTGTAATTCGATTGAAATTGCACGAATTCCTCTGGATGTGTCCTTCGAGGACGTTCCCAGAAATTCCAGACCCTCGAGGCATGGCGAACGGAAGGGTATAGTTAAACCCTTCTCATAAGTTTGCCGGAAAATTGAAATTGAATAATCCCCCGGTCAAATTCAATCACTTTCTCTTGTACTGCTTGATTGTCTGCATGCCAATAGACGTTCAACACGTGCTAGCCACTTCCGAGAAGAAGTTTTTGTGGCATTAATAATGGAGTACAGATTTGAACAACCCATTTGTACCATTCAATTGTAAAGTTTACGAATAGAAGAAACTATTTTTTTACTTTTTAAAGCTCTGAAGAAAAAGAAGCAATGCAGAATAACCGTTTTTGCGGTATATAAGGACAAGAGAATGAAAAAGTAATTATTTTAATGCTAGCTCCAAGCAACATCTGCAAATTTGTCGGAATAGATCAGAAATTGTGTGGTTTGAATATTTATCCTATGCATCCAACTACGCTCCCTCCAAACCGCCTGGCCATCCAAACGAGCCTACCCCTGCGCTTCTGCTACTGCTGTCTAACTTTTTGCCAAGAAAATCGATGAAAGTACCGAACCGGTAAAGTACAACAAGTAAGCACGGCACTTCCAACCGCGATTCATTGATTCCGATGTTCCCGAGCCGCTCCTCCAGAGAACAACTTCTCTGGCGTACAAAAACAAACAAAACCAAAGCTCGGAAGGCAAAAGAAAACTTTGTCATTCTTGTCCGTTAAAAGTTTTTCATCGCGGAAGTTCCGTTTTATGTTTGGCCCAGAACTTACTCCAAGGCTTCCTCAGACAGTCATCCGGTGGAGTTTAAAAGATGCCGAAATACTGTGAAATTGTCTTAAGGCACGAGAGTGAGATAAAGCAAACTAACTTTTCTTTACCAGATTCGGGCTGTACCTTGTTTTTATTTGGCATTGATTGAAAGCAGCAAAAGAAAAATATCGGAAAATTCGTTACAAACCTTCCCGTTTTGAACGGATGGATCGTGTTTTTGTGCGCGCACTGTTGAATTATTTCAATCGCTCAATAATAGACCACCGGCAGCAGCACAACTCACATGACAGTCTTCCAATGTCCCAAAAAATTGTCCTTTTCGTGAGTGAAATTTTGAAACAAATTGTCCACTCAATTTACTCGATGGAAGTTGCTTCATTAACTATGCATAACCGATGGTACCAATACAAAAAGAAAACACACACAAAGCAGACATCAAGAACCGGAAACGGTACGAGAAGCGAGAAGCCTGACCCAAAACACTTACCCGAGAAGAGCAGCAGCTATTAACTTGATTGGGCCGGTATTTTGCTCTCCCTTCGGTAGGGCGGGACATCGAAAAACGGTAAAATAATATAAAAAGAAATTGCCCTACTCATGAGCCGGGCGCGTCACTGGGCCGCCCCAAAGCCTTGCTACCTCCGTTCGCTCGTGTCTCGTGCCTCGGTCATTCAATTATTCATCGTGCTTGTTCCGAGAGTTGCAATTATTGTTTGCTCCTATCCACTCACCAGCCCTGATCGCAACGCCCAGCAGGAAACGACAAATAATAGATCACAAACATCAGCTTCGCGCGCGAGCAGCTGAAAAGCAGGTCAGCCAAAAATACACTCTGCTACAGTTCACGATGATGGTACGAGAGGATGGCAAAGCAGTAGCTGAAACTCAATGCAACAGAACGAGAAACGGGGCAAGCTGAAGGTAATGATGCACTCAGTGCAGCTGCAATCGCTAACAAGATAACCAGCCCCGAGCACACTTCACCCAAAAGCAGCAAGGGCTCGATAATATGCACTCAGCAGCACTCAAAAGATGCTTTCCTCCCTTCCTTTCACACAGCGCTTCACTCACAATCCCCAAAACATCCTGTTTTTTTCGCGAGGTAATTTATTACAATAATAGCAAACGATCGATAAGCACAACATCCGTTGATTATCGTGCAAAATGAGCGTTTAATTGAATTTTGGGGCGGGCGCTGTGCCGAAAAACAAGCCACAGCAGGCAGCTTATTAAAACACCGCATGGAAGTATGTAAACAGAAGGTACAGCATGCTTTCCCACAGTTTACCACGTTTCCTTCGCTTAATGAAAACCGAAATGAAGCCTCCCGTAACAATGAAAAGGCGGGCGTGAATTGCAGAAAATACGAAGAACGCAAAGGAGAGTACAAAACACTGATAAATGTAAATGCCACCTAGCAAGCGGAAAAGCTTGTTCCGGTTGTAGAGCTTTCAACAAACAATAACAATAACATGCAAAGTAGTATCATGAATGGTTTCATTGCGAAAAAAAAAATTGGTAAAACAAAGCAATAACACGCATTCGCTCTGCTTACAGCTATGATTTATGTTTACCGGTAAGTAGAGCGTTTTGTACCTACAACTCGTTCATTTACATCGTAGTGTAATTTGTTGTGCTAGTGTACACAGGGTAAAAGGATTACATTTTGTTGTAAAAAAGGAGTTGAAACAAATTAAAGTATATTTTTCACTGCAAAATTGTGGATAACATGTGATCAACTTGAAGTTTTGCTTCTGAATTTAAAGATTCGGTCATTATATTGCTAGACGGATGCAGTAAAAATCCAAATGCATTATCCCTTTTAAAAGATTTTTTAAAGCTCTGTGATTCTCTTCCTCTACTCTCCCAACGAGACACGACAGCGACAAAACGCCAAATTTTGTATGAATGCAACGTTACCAAAAACATCAACAAGTTGTAACCTTTAGCAGAACTATTGGTAACGTTGGGGTAGATACGTGCGACGTGTTGCATAGGCCCTTCTGTTTGTATCGTTGTTTTTTCTTTCGTTTCCCCTGCTATGGAATCTCACACTCCCAT
>KB671705.1:110569-134599 GCA_000349105.1 Anopheles epiroticus
GGCGTGATCGATTTGTGTAGCCTGTGTAAAACGGTGAAGTCCTAGAAGAGCGAGAACGGAACAAAACTTGCGGAAAGTTAGAATGCAATGGGAATAGCAAGAAAGTAGGGGGAGAGCTGCAACACAGTGTTTTTCTGAGCTGGTGGGTATCTCGGACGCATGAAACTGGGAGAAACGGGAAAAAATCGCAAAGTTGTCTTGTTGGGTCTACTCCTGTACCTCCACACTTATTGTTAAATCCACTCCATCCTCTTTTCATACAGCTTATGAGTGGGTTCACCAACAATCGTTCCGGGAACACAAGCACAAACAAATGCTCTTCTCGGAAACGAAATCAATTTAATAAGCCGCCAGTCCCGATGCATCTTGTATTGCCTTCGTTTAGGAGCAATTTTATCATGAACAATCGTTGACTTGAGAGCACCGCACGGAAAAAGCATTTCGTTTGAATAATCGCTTGCATTCGGCTGCGTTCACTCGAACAGCAGGGCAAATCTGTGCCGGGCCGACTCAAAGGAACACAATTATGGATGTTGATAGCTCAAACGAACCGTCCGTAAATCCTAAACCCCCCCCCCCCCTCCCCCCAGCTTTCACAAAAGACTCCGAAACCAATGATTCCGGAACCGTACAAAGCAAAAAGCAGGGAAGCCAACAACTAAGCAAGCAGCTGGGTTGATTATGGACACTCGAGCGAATGTTTGTGATGTGACCTATTGTGGTTGGGAGTCAATCGGCATACACGACTGCTCTTGGATCGTTGGTTAGTTAAACTACATTGTGCTGCTTGAACGAACCTAGAGAAAGAGCCAGAACGACATCACTGCATCACTTTCCACCAGCATGGCATCTTAATTGCAATTGTAGTATGAAAAAAAAACATTGGTTCGAGCTGTTTCTATCTCCAATGGATTGTCTGAGGATGTTGTGCTTCTCTGGGAAGTTGTCCATTTCAGTAGCTACCATTATCTACGTTCAGTTTAAACATGAGTTTTTCAATCAACGTCATTACGCAACACGGGTATCATCGGGGGCATATGCATGCATGATAATGGTCCTGCTAGCGATACACTCCGATCAAACATGTATCTCAAATGGCACTGATAGTCTTTTATTGATAATTGACTGTAATAGAATGGGTTATCTAAACCTGCCGTATCAAAACATGCCGACTCATGAACGCACCCCCGGAATAGCCCCACTCACATGTCCAATCTTTCTATTTCACTTAATTCCCGTGCTGTTAAGCCAAAGTGGCTTCGATTTACATCATCCCAAAAAAGGTGCTTCATATCCCAAAGCACTAGGAAACCGATCAGCTCCCATGACCTATCGGGCAGAAGTTTCTCCCAGCAAACGCCGCAGATGCCCATCACCGATAGACTTTCGCACCATTCGTTCCTTCTTCACATGCGAGATAAGCAAACGCCACGCAACCATGCCGCCAACCCAACGATTGTGTAAGATATTTATGAAAACTTTCTTCCCTCAAACTGCTGCTCTTCTAGCGACAGCGCAGATCTACAATCTGTTACTGGCCTTCCACTATCGCTACTGCCGCTTCATGCTTTCTCACATCGCATTCCGGTATCGATAAATCACTCGGCGGCAGCCGGCAAGGTTCATTCGGCTCCCGCTGGGCACGGTGTGGCTGCCCACAAGTCATAAATTTCACTTTATTACAAGGTCCGGCCAAAATCGTCCCAGTTCAATGGACGGCACGGAGCGTCCGGCCCGTTTGACCATCGCGAAACACCATCTTACCCAGCGGGACGGCACAGCGTGATGGCAGGGGAGGGGAAGGAACGGTGCACTGCGAAGGGAAGGAACGGTGCTTTAGATTCGTACTTTTTATCGTTTTCCATCAACTGCCCAACACCTGAGAGCTTTTCGGCGGTGCTACGCAATCAGAATGCATTGTAGCACACTCGGTGGCGTGTTCTGGGGGTTTTTTTTTTATTCTCCATACAATGTGGGAATACGGTCGTGATTGAGGAAAGTGCACGTGCACTGTTACTGTTTAAATCATAGCACCGTACATGGTGGCGCACGAAAGCTTTAAGAGAAGTAAAGGAAATTGTTTAAATGTTAAAAAAAATATGAGTATTTGTTTAAATAATTTCTGTTTAAACTTTTCATGAGATCAAATGATACATGTTGCCAGATTTAATAATATGTGTTACGTGTTTCCCAGTATATTTCAAAAGAATTAAATCCAATACAAGTTTAATAGAGTTAAATAAGTTAAAAGTGGTAACAATAAGTTAAAAGTAAGAATCGGTTTGATCCAATCTGGAAGGTACATATGATCCATTGGGAACGTAACAAATTTGAATCTATATTTGCTGTAAAACTTTAGAAGAATTCTTTGCATAGTTTAGTAACACTATTATTTTCCTTTGTCTGATACATAAATTTAGATATATAGTTTTTCAACATTTCTACACGTTAAGTTCAAAAATTAAATTTTATTAGTCGCTCTTTGAAATCCTAATACATCTAGCGTTTTACCTAAATTTAAAACATTAAACATAAAACTATTTAGCAATATGGCAAGGCCGTTACTACGAAATAAAAGAACGCAAAACCATGCGAATGAAGAATTTGAACTAAGTAACTTAGTCATGTTACTTTTTTATCAGTTTAAATTAAATCAATTAATACAGACCCAGGTTTTCAACTGTTCTTATAGTTGTTTTATATTATTGTGGTCAGATGGCCAAGTGGTAAAACGTACGAATCTACAGAGATCTTACAGTGTTCGAGTTTTGGACTGGACTGAAGTTGCATCTGCGCTGAACTGCTGTTATTTACTCACTTTTATAGAATATCATCATATCGTGAGGTATATCATGGAATAATACAAATAAATTCTTTACATAACAACAATCAATTCTTTATATTAATGCCTAACTTAACCTATAAGAGATTTGCTAAGTTGAAGCATACCTCCCAACCAGAAATGTTCTAAAGGTGTATGATATTTGTCATATACTTATGATATATAAAGCTAATATAAGCTAGCTTTATGTGGAAAATGCTTTCGAATCGATACTCAAATACTAACAAACTGTTTTAAATTATTAAAACACATGACGAGAAGTTCGAGACGAGAAGAAAATTATAACATGACTTGCGTTCTTTGCAAACTTTTCATTTGAATGCAACATCCAACCAACCCTATCTTAAAAAACCTCTTTATAGCGAACCAGAAACAATAAACATGATGCTTAAAGCATTTGAACCAAATTCCACCCCAAAGACAACGTTTGAGCTTTTTTCCCCTAGAAAGAGTTTACCATCTCGAAAAACATGTTATTTATTTAATGCATGTGACTATTGTTTACATGAGTGGCCCAACACCTTGGCCTCTGCACCCTCTTCATTTCACCTGCAAATGCTATCTCCGCATCAATTTCCAACGAAACCACTGAGGCAGCTTTAGGGCGAATGGACAAATGTACAACTTTTCCCTCCCTGTTCTACTTGCTTCCCTTCCTTCAACAAACACACCTGACCAGCGCACCGCCAGCTTTGGGTGTACCGATACAATTTTGAAATCAAATTGTATCGTCCCGTTGGCTCCACGACTAACCCGGTTGGACCCCGAACCTTCGTTGACCGAGCCCAGACAATTCAGCTGGGTTTTTGGAGGATTTCCAGTTAGTGCCACCGAAAAGGGTATCCAGCAACGCTCGTGCCCTTTCTCGTTTTTTAAAGTCCACCGACTGTCGAAAGTTCTGCAGTCCTGCATCTCACTCGCTCCGAAACAGCCCGCCCTGTATCGGGCAGATCCCTGTGAACCTTCGCACGCCAAACAGACAAACACGCTGAGCGTACGCCGTCCTGAACCGTGCGACGGGACTGAACGAACTGCATGAATTTTAGATGAGGGCAATTTACAGTGCCTAGTTTTTTATTCATACGGTAGCTTTTCCAAAGACCATCCGAACCGATCTACCCTTAAACCGGCCAACCCGAAACCAAGGGCAGGCCAGAACTTTCCCAGAAAACAACCGACACGGCACGGTGGAGCAAGGGCAGAAAAATCTCCTTCGCAACCGATATTGACTTGAACCTGGCCGGAGACCGCAGGACCGGAAAGTGTACATGAAAAATGAACCGAGTCGGGCCCGAAGTGATACCGTCGCAGCCGTACAACGGAACCACGGTTCAGTAAGGTAAGTTCTGTCGTCCTTCCCTTCTCGACCGATCACACCGCCACCAACCACGCGTGCTAAATGTGTGGGTGTGTGCTGCTCGGTCCTTGACAGTTTGACTTTCCGACCAGCGCAGTCGAAGGGATCAAATAATGGAGGAAGATTTCCACCGGAGTGCGTTTCGTACTCATTCGGAATGCTTTCCCTGTTTATGGGCGAGGGGCACTCGTATCGACAGATTCCATGGGAAATCGCTATCCATACCCGTACGTGTGCGTGTGTGTACGTGTGTGGGTGTGTGTGTGTGTGTACGCGTTTGAGAAGCATTGCGTGTGGCACCTTTACGAGCGGCTCTTACACGAACCACCATAAAAGCGCACCGTAAGGCTTTCGAGCGTTTCGTGCGTTAAAACGGAAGCTCCGAAAGCTTGCCCCCCGAAAAAACGGCCATTCTCATAAAGTGGTAAAAGTTATGCACATCGTACAGAGGCCTTGGTATTGGTGCACGAGGTCGGGTCAGGTGATAAGGATAACGAGTTGCAGAACGGTATATCGGATCGCATGTATGGAGGTACGTGTGCGTGTATGCGTGTTTTCCGTGGACGTGAAATTATAGCTTAACATGTGCACACCCTATTGCGCGAAACATTCTTGACCGTGCACGTTTGATGACTTCGAATTGTTGGAAAATTGCACAGCAGTTGTTGTGTTTTTGTTTTGGTTTTGATCCTGAAGGTGTACAAAAGCGTTACAAATCATAAAACATGTATAGACAATTTTAGCTAAAAAACAAACGAAAACCAATGCTTTAAGAAACATTTCATGTTATTCTTTTTTAAATACAGGCTTTTTAAGAGAATCTGAAAGGTTTTTGTCTGTGATATCTAAGGTTACAATTGTACTTTTTTTACAGATCTAAAAAATTTCTTAAGATAATTTGACCATGATAAATATACTATCCAGAGGGGGGGGAGGGAGAGATACACCAAGTCACAGAAAAATGTCAAAGAACATTTATGTTCTGATAGGCTTAGTTTTATTGCACGCTTTGCTTTAATGCACCCTCTCACAGTGGTCTGCTTCTGAGTAATAGGCGGACATGAAATATTGTAACTAGAATGTCGATAATAATGACGCAAATTGTTGTTGATAGTGTAAAAAGTATGTCCCTCCCTCAGTAGCATGCGTAAAAATATCGTAAATTCCTAGAACAAATTATGTTTTCTAAGTACTTTACTTGGGTTACTAATACACTACCGATAGATCTAACTTGCAAATGTCGAATAAAGAAGTTAGATCGAATTGTTTCATCACATCGACATTACTTTTGATAGTTTACAAAGTAATTTACATTAATAGTATAATAGTTTCGCGTGCCAACAAAAAATTATTATTAAATACTGCAGCATTAAAAAAAAAACTAATAACTAAAACTGAAACTTACATAATATATAAAGAGCTGAAACTTACAGAATATATTGAAAATATATTATTTTAATTGATTCCAAAAATATAGCCATGGAAGATTACAGAAAAAAATGTGAGCTATCTTAAGTCATCACTTTTATATTTTAAAATAATTATTTGCAAGATTTAACGGAAAACTTAGGATCCTATGAAATAATTCAAGCTATTTTATTTGTTTCCAGAATTTCGCATAAAACCCTTTATGTAACGCCCTTTGATATAGGAAACGTAATAATTTTAATTTTTCAACGAGGAATAAAAACCTGAAATTAATATCAATTGTAAATTGTGTTTTAATAATATTTTCAATTCAAACCATGCTATCTTTAAACTTGATTAGAAAAAAATAAGTGAATTTCTGGCTTTACGTTTGGTATCAAACCTACATTCAAGAAAGTTAGTTAGTATTCAAATTTGGCTTTGTCAAATTACGAACTTAGTGTCCGCCTTTACACCATCGTGTCTGCGACCCTATGAAATTCATGCTCAGGTCTAACAATCATCATATACCTTTTCTGTTTTTACTCAAACATGTATGAAACACTTGTCTACTGTCGTTTTTCAACAAATTTTTATTTAAAATGTTTTATCGAAAGTTAATTTAAATAAAGTTTGTGTGCTCTAAAATTTGGATTAATATTAATTATAACGGTTTTTTTTTTTTTAATTTCCCAAAGCAAATATTTATTCTCAAGCTTATCGATTTTTATATTTCATACATGAAATTTTAATACAGGCTTTCCTTAAGTATTTTTTATCACACTCGCTCCTAAACCGGAACGGTGCCAAAAGGTATCTCTATCAATGAACAAAACCAGTTCAAAAGAAAACTCCATTGTAATTCGATTAGATTGCTTAATACAGTATGCATGCTTCTGATTGTATTTATTATCACACTTCTGTTGTGCTTCTCTGCTTATTTCGCTGCATCGAGCAGCTTAATGCAACAGAACCCAACCTGCAGGCACGCGCTGCAGACGGTGAACCCGTTCGCGACTCGCATCTGCAAAGACACTGCAGTACAGACAATCGCTTTACCAAAACAGGCCAGCAAAAAAAACTGGTGAAACCGCAAACGAAAAAAAAACAGGTTGCAAACATAATCAAAATATTACAATTTTGAGCATTTCAACCCATACCGGTTTTGCTGCACGAAACGAAACATTTGGCACGAAACGAAACCGACATGCCCTAATAAGGGATTCTTTCGCTGGGTTGGGTGTTTTTGTTTCTTCGGCCTTCGACCCTCGCAAAACCGAAAGAAAACCACCGCTTAATCACCATTTGGAGTTTGTGCCCTGATTATGCATTCGAAGTGTACTGCAATCTGCAGTCGCATCTGCTGTCTTGTGCAAACGGTGCGCTCTTGTGCAAGCAGTAGAACGCTGGTGCATTCTTAACTGCTTCTTGGTCAATTACAAAGTCAATATCTTCATGAGAAAAATATGGTAAACAACAGGGTTGAAGGTAAACTAAGAGGAATGAAGTAAATAAATGAGTAGTGCTTGCATTAATTTGCAACAATCTCGACTAACGGGTACATTGCTTGCGGGAAACAAATCTGGATTTAACATTAAACTCATCGCTTTCCCGACTGTTTAAGTATTTTAAGATTTTCTGCTTTGTGAAGGTGCGATACCAACCGATGGACAAATTAATTATCAGCAAAACAACTTTTGCGATTCTAACGACCTTTGGTAAATCAATCATGAAATAATCCATCACGAGTCCTTTGCACACACTCTTCTCAGAAGGATTAAGTTGCCCTTCCAGCCTGCACGGAAGAAGATAATATTTTAAAGTATGTACAAAACATGCCGCTCCAAAGCAACAAACAGTCAATCTTTGCACTGACACTTTGGCCAACTTGCTTCAAGTTCATGTCTGCCTACTAAGCTCTATGATAGCCTTACCGAGCCCCTCGTAACCGAGGCAACGCCTGCACACTTTGAACAACACGTTCACTTTATGCTCAGGAATTCCACACACCCCATTCACTACGCCCGTACTGCTCCCTAGTTATGATTTTCCTTCTGACTGATTGATTTTGATTGATTGGATATAAATTTTCAGAGCCAAACTCGTTATGCTGGTAGAATGTGTGGGGACGCTGGATGTTTGCTGGGCTACACTGCCAAATCCGCCGTTCGAACGTTCGTTCCGGTCAGAGTATTCTACCCAAGACGAATCTTTCTCCCACCCCTCGCCCACATCCGGGGAAAAAGCAGTGGAAAATTTATTGAAGGAAATTAGATAAAAGCTTACTTTCAATTCCACGACTTTTTGGCCACCGACAGCTTCCGTAGCGGCTGTAGAATGAGCAGCTCAGCAGAAATAACTTCACCCTTCTAATAATCAGCTTTCACTCTCTGGCAGGACGTGACGGAAAACTTTTATTTTCAGCACGCCGCTCACCATTAGAAAGTGAGACACGAGACACGGAGCATTGACGTGCAGTTTGGCAGTACCATGCAGGGCCAGAGTCTTTCAGCCATTTCTGCAACGTCCCAGCCTCTATTCGTCATGCATGACTTTTCGAGATGATTATTGAATTCTTCGATTTTCCTCGAGCGAAACTTTTTTCCCCGTGACAGACGACAACCAGTTGGTTACCGATCGCACCGGGGACGACGGTGACACGAGAAGCTGACGAAATCGTTTGGAAGTTAAATTGAAAAAGTTGCCACGGGCAATCCAAGTTCATCGAATGCGATGGACGGATGGCCTTGATTGCTTGCCTGTTTGAAAGATTGGAAGCAAACCAAGTGGTAAGCTTCTTGGGCTGGTTATTTCTCCGCGTGTGACACATTGGCAGCAAGGCACGAAGTGTACACCTACGTGAAAGCGTACTTGATGTTCGGTGTTTTCGTCATTTGAATGTACGGGTAAAAGGTCAAGTGGGATTGTAAATGCTTTGGATGATTCTGTGGGCGAGTGGCACTGCTGCATCTCATATCGAGTGAGTTATGAACGGACAAAATGATTAAATTCCATTCGCTTCCTGGTATGGTGTAGTGTGGTTTTCAAGTACAAATTGGTGTCAAGCTGCACAGCAATGAGTAGGTGTATAAACAGACATTGAATAACTCTAACATAACACAAAAACTAATGAATGGTCTAATATAAAACTATAGTAGGATTACATGGAACAAACCAGTAACAGGGTTTTTTTTTAAACTTTTTTTTTATTTATGTAAAATACCAAAATTAATTTCAAAACCTGGAATGCTCAAAACATGTCCAACATATTGTTCTTACACTCTTACAACCTTAGTTTACAATTTCTTTATAAAAGAATAACATGATGAATAAAATTTTCGCTCTACATGATGTTATTTTCATCCTCTTGAAAATACGTTTTCACGAACAAGGCTAAAGAAGATGTAGCTATTGAAGAAAATCAAAGCAGGCAGATAATTTAAATATTCAATATTTTATATGAAAGCTAGATAAATGATACTATTGGCGCAAAACAGCCAGTCAGTTTGAAGTTGTTTTAGGTTCGCTCAATAAATGTGGTTGGTGTGTTACATGGTCAAACATTGAGCAATGATGGATATTGAATATTTTATATTTTAGTTTGTACCAAAATATGAATTTTTGTTTTGAAAAGTTTTCAATTTTATGTTACAATCAATACCGCAACACGGTGTGATTGTTTTAAAAGGAAATAAAAACCAACATGAAACTTATGTTTCAACAATCAACAAACTTTGAAACATAAATTTCATAAATACCGCATAAATTACGATTATTTTCTTCATAATTGAATAAAAATAAATGGAAACTTCTTAACATTACCGGTTTGCCCCAGACATCCCTGCTATGCATATGCATTTTCGCTCAGCCAACACCATAAACAAATAAAACAAAATATCAGTAAATATATAATTCATAGTTGACAAATAGAAAATCAATTCTTAAAATGATGTATGTGCATTCTATAAAATGTTAAATTTGTAAATTTTAATCGAGTGAAAACGAGGCTTTTGTATAAATCGTTTTGTAAATAGGTTCCTTTAAATATCTGTTTATTCATTTCGTTTCTGTAGTACATATGACAGCATTTTTCGAAAATTCATTAGCATTGATATGTATTCATTTATGTAAGCACACCTTCAACATAATGGAGGGTGCAAACGGTTTATCAAACAATAAATAGGTTATATTTGAAGAGCGTTCCGCATACTACCCTTTGAGCTCCACTACCCGTTCAAACAACCCTCATTCTGCTAACAGCATCTTAACGTCGTGTTGATTGGAATGCGCTCGTTCCATATGTCCAGCATCGAAAGTGCAAAGTAAGGTCGCACCAATAACCTAGTGAAAATCGAACACACATCTAACCTCTCAGCACACATTTCAACATGCAACCAAACAACCAAATGCAGCATCACACGTCACCCTGAACCCGTGTACATAACTGACCTATAGCCATCGAAGCGGGTAAACTACTAGGCGTCTCCATCGTACCTTGTACCGAGCCTGCACAACCACCAGGCGCCTCCATCGTAAGGTAGGGAAAATACCAGCGTAGCAAATATATTCAAATTTTAGCTCTATTTTTGAACCTTGCAGCATGCAGCGAGTGCGCAGTTTTGTGGGAACAGATAGAGGTGAAGGTACTCATCGAGTGTGGCAAGAGACCATGACAGGGAACAGTTTACCCAGCGAAAATGGAGCAGCGGGCATGTTATTGGGTTCAATAATTTCCACATCAGCGATACCACAGCTTCTGATTGTACATGGTTCAACGATTTGCTAATTTGTTTTTGCACCGAACAGAAAATATCGTACTATAGGTAGAATGTTCGAGTGACATGCCAAACAGTGAACAGAGAATTGTAATTTCATAACAACATTTCAGACGGGTTCGTACCATTTGCTTCCGTCTTGTGTTTAACATGTTAATTCGTAACGTAACTCGTAAGCACCTTAATGTTAGCAAATACCATTCAATGAAATGCATCTTTCTCAATAATGTTAAATTGCTTTCTCTTCATGGACACTTTATGTTATTTCTTTTTAAGACAACATTCACTGATAAACATATTTTTCAAAATATAAAACTCAAATAGCACGAATAAATGTAATAAAAACACTAAAAATGACTTAATTGGTTTAAACATACTTTTTTAACTAAAAAACATTACATTATTAATCACGTGTTTGCCATAATAGTTAATTGCCATTTTACCACCACGGCAAACCACTGAATGATTTCGCCATAATCATAATGCTAATTGGAATGCTTTTCCTTCAAATCACTGACTGTTCCCGCTATTATCACCACGTTTGGTGATGCAAACCCAAACAACCCAATGTACCGCAATCAATCTGCACTCATCGTTTGTGCCTAAACGATTTCCAACGAAGCTTTTTCGAACCATTCAAAAGTGTAGCCCCGCACACCAGCGGTGGGTGAGCGACCTGAACCGTCAATTGATTTGTTTCGATTTGCCCCTAAACCGACAATGTAAAAGCAAATCCGTGGTTTAACACACCCTAATCTCGCGCGTCCCCACCGCTTGATCAGTCTGGTCTGTCTATCAGCAGCTCATCCAGCCCCGGACGATGTGGCAAGCGAGTGAAAACGTACCACAATGCCCGAGAACGATCCCTACCCACTGCCGCTTCGCCGACAATAGTCCTCATTGGCTAAAATCCCAAACAACACGTAAGTGACAGGGCAAACCCCCTGATGTGGTCGATCGGCACTCCCACCGTGCCGCACGATAGACGGGAAGAGGGCGCAGGAAAGGGAACGGTGCCGGGTAGCGGTGCGGCTTAAATAAATAGAGCAAAAGCAGCGGATCGTCCCTTGTCGACACGGCACACAAATCACCGCTCATCAATCACGGTGCATGGGGCGAAAATTCGGAAAAATCCGTTCCATTCCATGTGCATGATTTACCGCCATTTGGCAAGCGTTAAGAGGTGGCACGCCGTTCGCCTTCACTTCCGCAGTCCTCCCACCGACGGTGTAGAAGTCTGTAGCCTGTTTACCACCAAATCTGGTTCCTCATCACCAATATTTTTCCATCCCTCTGCACCCATGGAAAGCGGCCACCAAAGCACTGCATACGCCCGCCGGTTGTTTGCGTCGGACCGGTGTGTATCTTTCCCTTTTGCGTGCGTTTGTTTGTGTGTCCGTGTGTTGTGTCCTTTTCCGGTTGCTTATGCTTGCTGCTCCGTGTTCGCACCGCTTGAAGGATGATTTAATAACCGAACGCAAACAGATTAACCAAACTACTTCAACCGGAACAACACCTGATGGGGAAAAGCTTTTTTTGTGTGTAGCCCTTACCCTCTCTCTCTCGCTCTCCCTCACTCTTCATCCACATCGCGTGCAGACCTCGCACAGTCCAGTCCGTGCACTACGTGGGATTACGCTCGAACGCTTGCCGTTCCGTCGCTTTCCCACGCGCTATCCTGCTGAGCCGGTCGGAATTGATTGTGCGATGGATTCAACGGAAAAGTGCTCCTCTACTCCGCTACGGTGCCACGTTTCGTCACAATCCATTAACGATCGTCTTCCATCGCCATCCGCCACCCACGTTGTTTACCTTTTGTTTCCACCCATTCATACACAGCGCTAGGGGCAGAAAAAAAAAAAGATGTCACCCGGCCCACCCGAACGGAACGCTTTTGACACGCGAAGCTACGTCCATTCTTCCATGCCAAGACGAAAGCAAAGCCGCAATGCGACTTCAACGCGACTACGTACAGCGCTCGTACACAAGACACCCAAGACAGAGACAAATAAAACCATGCCAACCGTATCCCATCCTTTCACCCCCCACCCCCTCCCTTTTCCACTGTACTCACATTAAATATGATTTCATGTGAAGCTGCATTTGCGTCGACCGGCCGTTCCACCGGGGCACGACTGATTGGATATTATTGTATTGGATTATTGCAAACAACCGTACCGGGGTTAAATCGTTTCCCTTCCGCGTTTCCAGCCCATAAGCAATCGCGCAAATTGCCCCTTCCGGGATAGACCAAAGCAGAACACGTACGGGCACGGTCAGGGCCAGGCTGCGAAATGCCTTCAAATGATAACATTATTGGGACATTGTTATTGGCCAGTCGGGGCCGGTGGAGCGAGCCATTTTCTCAAGAGCTTCCGTGGGCCGAATTGCCTTTCCTTTCTAGCAAAGGGAGCCCATCTCTGTGGCCTCTGCGTCTCACTTTTATTGGATTTATTTTTTCGTTTTGCCCTCCCTATCGCGCTCAAGTAGTTCGCAGTGATCACGTTCGCATTCGCCGCTACTATTTTTCCGCCACTTTAGAAGGTAATCTACTTCGAGCACGCCATCGCACATCGAAATCGAAACTAAACTTTCGCCAAACGGCCACCCTCACTCGTTCGAAACCGTCCCGGCCATCACGGAAACCGGAGTTGGCGAGTGAAGCAATGTTTCGCAATTTGTACGTTTGCTCACGGGACGCGTGGATTTAAAGACGCCGGAGGTGAAACGACGAAAGCACACAAGCGACACACAATGTCTGTACCGTGCTAAGACGTACCAGAGCACGGGATGCCACTGCGAACGAAACGAAACACACACACACACAAACACACATGGCAACAACAACAGCACAACAACCAGCAGTGAGCTTATCAGTCGTGAGCAACCTCGGATGTGCTTATGAGCGGCCGGGAACAGATCGCATCGCGTCTTTTGATGCCAGCAGAATAATAACAAGCCGAATAATTAACCAGGAAACAATCACGAAACGTAATCTAACCCACCGTCGACACGGTCCTGCCCGCCTCACTGCACGACACCGCCCTGTGAATCTTGCCGCGCACTCCATAGCCGACCGAAAGTTTGCAGCGGGAGCGTAGAGAAACGTAAGAAAAACATTTTCTTTTCCCACGCGACACCGGCTACCAACAACGTGAGCAAAAACATATCATTCTCCTTCTTCGTTTCAAACCACGTATTTTGAACTCTTGCTTTATGTGAGTGAGCGAGAGCGAGAGAGAGAGAGAGAGAATATGTGTTTTTGTGCAAAATGAACAGGATGAGATCTTTTCTATCCATCTACTCACCCTCCCGACAAAAAAAAGCTCATGCCACGCTTGTTTATCAATAATTTCGACGTAATTTTATTTCGTTTCAATTACTGCCGCTTTTTAGCGCTCGCCACGCTTTGGCCAACGTGAAGAGGCGTGCTTGATGAACAAAACATTTGGAAACAAGCCCGTTCTATGTGTGGGGTTTTCTGTGAAAGTGCTCTGCTTAGTTGGAAGTTTAAATGGTAGGTTCCGCTATCTGATGCAACCATTAGGTGAATAAATGCCCCCGTGGGAGGTAGCTAATAGCAATGCTTCATTATGTGTTCACATCGGAAGCAACACATCGGAAGCCGCCTAATGTGCGAACATGTTTACGCTTGCTGTTCTATCTTTTCATCTTTCTCTCTCTTTCTTGCTCTCTCGGTGGTCCTGCAGCAAGGTGAATGGAACCTGCTGTGTACACGTGGGAAAGTTTGAAAGATTAATGGTAAGGCAGAGAAAAAGTTGGCTTGTTTGTGTGCGGTTTTTAACAGCTATTGTAGGCCGATGGAATAAATTTGATATTAGAAGCTGTACGGTTTAAAACTTATAATGCCCTTTGCACGGGATATGAAAGAATGGTGGGTGGAAGATAAAAACGACTGGATTGTGGATTGGTACAAACATCTCATAACAATTATGATTAAACTCTAAAGAAATTGTAAAACCTGATCTGGGTTCGTAATTTCCAAAACAATCTAATGAAGCTTTATTCAGCTTACTCTTTAAAAATTAAGTTGAAACAAGTTGAATAAGATCGCCGAAAAATGTACACCGTGCTGTGATGACACTTTAAAATCAAAGAGAAACAATGAAGACATTTGGTAGAATGTTTTAATCATAATAGAGTTCAAACACGGAATGCATCATTAGACCGTTCCTTTATTAAAGCTCCTATTTACACATTTTTTAGAAATAAGCCTAACTGCTTTTATTGCTTTTTTTTGGTACAACAACCCAGCAGGACCAAGAACTAACCAAAGCACTAATGTGCTTTGGCTTTGGCTTCTGTGACTGAGTTTACCCATCCATATCAAGATTGTTAATCCTGCGTATGGAGGGTTATGATTTAGTGTACCCATAGCCGGATAGCCAATCCTGCGTTTAGGGGGCGGCAGTAGTCCGAATAAGATTCGAACCGGTGTCGGGCCTTTTGACAGCCCTACGCCGTTACCACTAGACCACCGAGCCGGCCATATTTTATTAATTTATTTATTTATTTTAACAAATGTTTTTGTCCGCCTCAAGGAATAAACTAGATAATTCTTATACACTAAGGACTAACACTACACAAGATATGTCTATCTAGTTTTCATTTCTGTAACATGTAACAGCATATAGGCGGAAAGTAAATGAGCAAAGTAATTGACCAAGAGGAACTACTAGATGGTTGGAAACTAACTTCAAAGCCGTCACTGTGCTGAATGTTGCCTAACAGATTCTGTTCCGAGTACTCTTATACAGACTCGTGCCCCTTGCATCAAATACAACAAAGCTGAATTTGCTGAATCGATATCAACACGAAGAGCGGGCTTCAACATCCTTGGCACGACGTATATCCGATCTCCCCAATTCGTTGGCATCGCGGTAGACATCCACACTGCAATTAGACAGAGGATCAATGCATCGAAGTCTAAGTACCCATTTGTCGGTGTCGTATATCACTATAGAGTACCTCTGGGAAGTAATGTATTAGTTGACGGCGACGAGATCGAGGCGGTAGAGGAGTGCTGCTTCCACGGCACCACGAAAGGCGCATTGTTCTGGATTATCGTAGCTACTACAGGACGTTTAGTGCGAGCAGATTGAGGCACGAGTGCATGGATGTCGAACTCAGTTCCCGCCATGAAAGTGCTCACCAGCGACCCATTCGGCACGATGCGTAGATAAGCACCACGAGCTGGTTGGCTGCATCTAAAGGAGTATGACCTGAGGGAGATCGAATGCAACTGAGGGTGGATGAGTGCAGCCATTGTTAGGGTGAGTCAAAGAAGAAGCTAAAGTTGATGGAAAGGTTAAATTAAAAAAAATGTTACTAGCGGTATTTTGATGTCTATTTTCTGGATACTGATGTTGAAGCTCAAAAACCCATTAAACTACTTGTCATTTAAGTATTTTACAGTATTAATTTGGACTGCTGCCGTCTCCTATGACTATCTCACTATGGCTACATTAAGTCCCATACTTACTTACTTATCGAGCGCTACAACCGCTTGGCGGTCTTGGCCTGATGCAACAAATTCCAAAACCGACCATGGTCGCGCGCCGTTGTCTGCCAATTCATTATCCCGGCCTTGATGGTGCCATCTTCCCACCTCAGTTTGGGCCAACCACGCCTCCATGTGGATGGCCCAAGAGGGCTTTACGGGCTTGGTCTTCCGACCCACAGCCCCCAGGATTAAATATCATGTTATTGATGGGTAGTCTCAGTCACAGAAAAAGTCAAAAGTACGTCAGTACTCTGGTAGGCCTTTACTCTAAAACCGGTTGTTGTGCCACGAAAGAAGAAGCATGGACAGTTACTATTATCACGTATTTGGATTTTTGTGTGGCTGCTTTGAACTGTCACTTGAAAAGCTTTAATGCAGCTGAATTATGAATTCCATGTTTTCCAAGAACTTTTTCATTGCTCGGCCTAGCGATCCAGCCACTCGGTCCAGTATGTCGTTATGTTTTCTCAGGTGAAACAACAAACAGCCGGAACCAAGGATATATGTAACGAAGCATTGTCTAACGGTCAGCTTTGGACATCCAGTCAGTTTACCTTCCTTTTCCTAGAATTTGACTGTTTTGTCCATTTCACAAATGCAATGATACATACTTAAAAAATGAAATTCGATATTTTAAGAGAAGCCCGAAGACTTATAGCAGTCGTAAATCACAGCACCGAAATCAACCATTTGGAATAAGTACCACAATCGACGGATCATTAACGCACCATCGAAATAGATAGGTGAGTGAAAGATTCGATCTTCGAATGAATTTTTAAAAATCCGTTATTTTATTTTTATATAAGAAAAATCTCAACAAAGACAACAGAAATTGTGATGCAGATATTACTCTTTTACTTTACGCTCCAGAGCTTGATATAATTATATGACACAGCATTTGTCCCGTTTAATTCTATAACTTTATTTTGGATCAAATTTCTTCCGCTAAATACAAAACCTCAAATGATTTCAAACATTCAAACGTTCGCCAGATAGCAGAACATTCATATACAGCTGCACCTACTCCTAACGTCCTGACATAAACTTTTCCCACTCTATACCACCCATCCTAATTGACTGTTTGCTGTCTTGCCATGTCTCGGTCGCAACAATGTCAGCGGAGATTATCTAGGACACCATTTAGCTAGCGGGCGTGAGGCGAAGAACTGACAACAAAAACGCTGCTATGTCGAGCGGTAGCAGCCCGAGGCGCCACACTCCAGACTCCCAAATGCCGATTGCTGCTTGCTGTCATTCCACTCATCCCTGACTGACCATCGCGTCACGTTCAGCAGCTCGCCGTTCCGCTTCCCGCAGCCACTCGTCTTCGTGCAGTGCTCGAGAGTTAAATATAATCATTAAATATTTAAACCATTTTCCAACCGCTCACACATTGCCGCGGGCAGCAGCACGGACGGAGGACGGAAGGATAAGAGATGCCGAGCGCCGGAAAGAAGTCAAAAAGAACACATGCGCTCCAGAAAACGTCGGTGATGGTGCTTAAAACGCATAAGTGAACGTGCCTTACCACCACCATCGCAAAGGCTCGGGTGTACCGGAGCATGCAGCGGAAAGGCGGCGAAAGGGCCACACGCGTGACAAGTACGGTGCGGATGCTCATGCCTTTAATGTTGATGATCCTTACCGTTTCCTTGCTCAAGTGTGGCCCTCGGCGTGCACTGAACTCTCCCCACCATCTGCCTTACCTACCTGGACGCACCAAATCCAACGACTGCGAACGTTGCTCGGTGAACGAACCTTCCTCAACCAACCCCGGCTGTCTCCTCCACCATCCCGAGTACGTACGTCGAGGACGCTCTCGGAGATTTATTACAATCACTCGGAGTTCCCGGTTTGCTTCACTTTTCTTCGTTCCGGTGCGCCCGTTTCCAAGACGCAAGACTAAACTGTTTCACTGCATCCCTGGAATACTGATAACTTGCCATATGTAAATGTACGTTAGTGAGGTTGTGCGGGTATCTGTGTCTGTTGCAGAGAAAGCGAGACACCACTAATTCACTGCGACAATAAATTGTAGAGATGTTTTCTTTCTATCACGCTATCCTCAATGCTACAGCGGGAAAGGTAGAAGAAACAAAAGAAGGCACGAAACAAGGACCTCACTTCACCGATGTGATAACTCACTTCACCCCTCACTTCACCGATGTGATAACTATAAAATTTTATACGAAGAAACTCTCACCATCCCTGCCACTTTCGCTTCTGTCCACACAAAAGCCCACTTTTCAGCAGTTTGCAGCTTGGCGTAGAATGGAAACATACCTTGAACAACTTGAGCGTTCTGTTTTCATACGATTGCTTTCCTTTTGGTTTGTGATTTTGTACAAACTTTGATCGTTCGCTCGAGTCTGAAGCCCAGCAGTGGGCAATTGTTACTAGTTACTAGGCTTCCTGCATTGGATGGGGGAAAAACAAGCAACTGGGTAGGAAAGTTACGGTGGTTACTGTATAATTGCTTGGTATGCTTTCGCCAAGCAGAATGCAAATGGACAAAACTAGTGAAAATAGAGCAAAAAAAAGAGGTTAACAAAAACCAGGAACCCAAGATGAGAGGCTTAGTAACTGTGTAGAGAAGTCCATAAAGCAGGTGAAGCGACAAAGAGTCATTAAAAAAAATTTATTAACTGGCTTTCTCGTAGCAAATGGATTCAAAATTAGTCTCTATGTGCTACTCTAGTGACTTTTTGTATAGTTTCATTATTTTTACACATTTTTGGCTCTTTTTAGCATAATGAATACTGCAAATAAATAAATTAATTAAAACTGAATAAATCAATTAAAATATGCCGTTTTATATATTGTTTCAGGTGTTTTCTTTTTATTGGAATTTTGTAGCTCAAACGGAACTGCACTTTCTCTTCATAGTTTTACCAACGGTCACTTAAGGTCATTTCAGCCTTTTCTGGCTCACTAGACTTATTAATCCTCGCATCGGGATAAAGTGGACTGCACTACAGAGAAACGGTATGAGATTTGCGACCCAGTCCTGTCATGGGACGACCAGCTCTACAGTAACCTCGACCACCGAACTGCCCAATGGCACGTGCCATCGTAAGGCACTAGTATCTTCCTTTACAACATTAAAATCTGACAGCAAGTGAATGAAACTTTTTTCTTTCTTATGACATTAAACATGTATACATGCATAATGTGTCGTTCCAGAGCAGAGAAAGAAAATGTCCACTAATCGATTTGGAATGTTGCGGAGTTCTCTACACGTTGTTTTTTAGGCAATCAAAATAATCTATTTCATTAGTTACCCATATTCTGAAGGAATAATATTTATGCCTGTCACATCAAACACCAATACTTTTGCTCCCTCTCGATTTGGAATGCTCTAAAATCAATCAAAAATCGTATTATTAATTCATTCGATCGATGCTATTGTACGCTGTCAACTAGCTATACATTCAAGTTCTAAGGAAAATAGTGTGCAGGAAACAGGTCGAAGATTGATTAGAAAACAATTTCATGATAATGAAATCTGCTGCTTGATCTTCAAACGTCCTTGGGAACTGTTAAAACTACGACTTGTACTGTTAAATGGTAGAGACGTTTTTCGTCTTTAATAATTAAAAGCACAACTGTCCAATTATATTGTCGTTTTCTCGATACTCGTTTGAAGTCATCGCTCATGGTCAAACGCTTTCCGATTAATGCAGAACCGTTAGTCTTTTTCAACCTTTCCTCTGCCCGTATGCTATCTCCATGGAAAGTATGCCCAGAGTGGGGGCCAAGGTTTTTGTCAAATGATTCAATAATATTTTCATTCAACAACCTCGATCAGCCCAGCCCGTATGTCCAGCCATCAGGCAGAGTTACCATCATACACATCCCCTGCCACGCACGCACGCACGCTCACATTAGTATTCAGCCAGGACTGGTCGAATTCTAAATTTCAATTCAATTCAACCGATCATCCCTGTTGACGCACACACCGGCCACCCCGATCAGAGCAGTCGGAGCAGCGACCGTGCGATGGCTGGCTGCACACCGAACAGAATCCATCCATCCCAACTTCTTTCATCTCGGTTCGGCTTCGCCTTTCGGCACCGAAGCTATTGATACGGTTGCGGAATTAAATTACATAATCCCATCATCCGGCCATCAGGCGGAATGATACATCCGTCAATTTGCATCTATTTTCACCCGCCACGCATCGCACCAAATCCCCTGGTGGGGAGGGGACACGAATGGGCCTGGCTCATCGTCATTCGATTCACTGTTCAAAACACGTTACCACTCAACGATATTACGACATTACCTACGGCCCTGAAACGAACCGGAACACTGAATGGACCCGAGAGCGTGTTTTGCAAAACACTTAAGCAACAACGGCATGGGAATCGCACGAAATGTCGCTTGTGTGTGTGTTTTTTCACTTAGAAATGGTTGAATCTGGCTACAAAAAAAAATACAAACACCGGTAGATTTAGGTACGTGTTGCAGTACTTCTCCAAAAGGGATTCCTTTCTTTATTTACGGTCTACTCTATTACCAACGAGCTTGAGTGGAAGAGATTGCAGGTTTATGGCATCCTAAAGGGAAAAAATACACAATTAGTTTGATATTGCACCAACACGCATTCTGACTTTGGTCAGAAGAAGTTACATAAGGGGTGAATGTCTTTGATTTTCTCATACGACACAATTCATTAACTCTCTGGCAAGAGAAGTGCCTCGATTTGGTGACAGTCACTGTTGACACACGTTGCCAGCTTACTTCGATCCTAATCTGAACTGAAAGAAAAAGGAACAAAAAACGCCAATATTTACTCCTCGTCCAAGCAACAGACACTGCCTATATTGGTTGGCATAGAGACGAAGAGACAACTATACGCCAAGTCGACTTTTCATTCACACTCTCTCTCTCTCTCTCTCTCTCTTACATATCGGACAGTGATGCCCAGCAATGGAACCATTATGCGGTTCTTCATGCACAACTGGGCAATAATTTTATCAACCCAAGCTCGACAACAAGTGAAGAGCATCTCCTTCTGTTCGATGCCAGCCAGTAGGGTACGTATGATTGCAAAGAAGAATGAAACTACACAACACCAAAGGCGGTCATGTAGCGCTTGAGTGAGGATTCATTTTCGCTACAACTAACTTCCTCTCGTAATCACACACCCATGCACACAAACACACACACACACACACACTCACACGGTACGGTTCGGAGGTTAGATTCGGACCTTTCCCACCGGTCGACGTCGACGGCATCGCACAAATTACGCTTCATATCGATTCGTTCTGCCTTCCTAATCTCCTTACCACCTTCCATACCCAGCACTGGGAAGCAGTTTCGGGGTTTAGTTTCACCACGGCACCTCGCAGATTCTGCAGATGGATGAGCTGCCCGAGCCCTAGAAGAATATCGATTTTCCACGCCCCATGCGCTAACCTTCGAACCGCTCGCTGACTGCAGTTCAGTTTCAGCAGTAAAAGCATTCCAAAAATAACCGTCAGCACTGTGTTGCTCTGTCTGGGCTGGTTCTGTCTCGTTCTCGTGCTGACATAGCATCCCGCAGCGGTTTGCTTTGCGTCTTTCGTCACACACACACACAGCGTCGTTACCGCGGGGGTGAAGGCGTACGAGGGAGAGAAAATGCAACACAGTCATCGCCCGGTCACCACAGTCAGCCAGAAAACGCCACCAAAGCTCAACCGAACCGCTGCTCCCGAGACGACTTAGCTAAGCTGGAAACATGGCTTAGAATACAAAATGTTTCAATCGCTTTCGGTGCGTCTCCTTCCGTCGCTTCCGGTGCGTTCCACTGTTTCCACTGGCGGAAGGATACATCGGATGTATCGTGCATCGGTGCACCGATTTCTGGTTACTGGCGAGGTGCATTGCCCATTGCTCCTTTTGTCGAAGCAGGGTTCGCTATACTCGAAGCGAAGCTTTCAGAGTGAGAAAGCGTTACAAGCGATCTAAGGACCGGTCTTGAGTACAGTGTGTGCTAAGCGGTGACAAAAATATCTTACCCTAAAGTTTGTTTTTATAAGAGTAAAATTAAAATAAAAAGCAAGAAATGGATGAGCTTTAAGCTAAATGTATAATACACGCAATTAAAACAAAGTCAATTACGTAAAAGGACCAGCGCCTGCAAGCGTTTTAAAGTAGTTTAAGGTTTTAAGTATGCAATGGAATTGTAAAAATCACTATTTCAATTTCAGCAATATAAAGCATTTAACACAACAAGATGTTCTCGATAAATATATGTGTAATAAGTAAATAACTCAGCTCAATAAACGAGCAATAATAACTGACAAATGTATTGATAAAAGCTTATTTGATGTTTTATTTAAATATCACAACGAAATGGTACCAATCAATGGTTATTTAGCTGAATAAAACAACCATACAACAAAAGTAGCGATTTTACGAACAAAAACATTGTATCTTACTTACATGTAAAATGCTATGTTCTGTTTTTTATTAAAGGAACTGAATTAGCAACACGGCATGAAAGTCATTACTGAAATAAATAAAAGGAACCGAATTAATATTTGTATTAAGATAGTATTACACTAAATAAGTGAATCGAAGACGAGCTAAACTGTATTGATCTATTAGACTCTCACTAGCAGAGTCTAGGTAGAACCGAAAAGCTTCTCAGCATGATTTCTACCGTGCGCAAGACGAAGCGCACCCAGCACAATTATAAATTATTAAATGTGCGTACTAATTCTCAATTATTTTAAATCAGAAAAATTTTACAAGATATTTTGATTTATTTTTAATTCATGTTCACCATTGCCTGTCAACTGTTCAGCACTTTAGTTTCCCATCAAACGTTTTGTCATCAATTTTCACCATGGCCCGGTTAGCCTGGTTAGCTCTAAGCATGAAGAAAATGATATGATTCAAATAGAAAACTGTCCACCTTTTCTTTAGTACGCACAATGTATTCACATCAAACGATTGCAATATAAAAATAATTGAGAAGAAGCATGCTCCAAAAATCCAGCCCAGTGATCATTATTGTCTCAAAAGGCACAACCTGAGGAAATTTAATTTATCCTACAAATTATTCGTGTTATCAACGAGTTTGTCGCAGGGTGAGCAAATCGAATATCACGACACTAACAATCGATAGATGCATACAACCTGCAGCTAAGAAGTAAAATGTCACAAAATTTGTTGTAAATGAGTGTTTCTATGAGGGCATATAGTTCAGGGGCTTTAGCTGATCAACACAAAAGAGGGAATAGCTTTCTGAAAATTCGTAATTTTCCATTGATTTATTGAAGAATTTAACGTTTTAGATTCCTTATAGCCATAAGAAAAAAAAGGTGTAGCAGAAGAAAGCAGGTGAATTCAATATTTGCCGTATAAAGAGATTTACAGAAACATTCTCGAATAATCAGGAACGTTGATCCCTTACACCTATATCACAATAAACATTTATTTCCCCAAAGCTACAAAAACGCCACTCAACCGCTCCATCCTGCACAGCACTGTGTTGCATCAATTTCTCTGCCACTTTGCCACGGTAAGAACATTGTCCGGTGTATGTAAAAGCACATGGAAGCACACGGTGCATGTGGCGAAACGACGGCGTAAGGCTCTCTGGCACAGCCCTCAGACGCTCAGCAGTGTGCCTCAGCTTTGCCATGTCGCAAAATCAACCAACATGACGGGTAATCCAATCTGGGCTACGGGAATTACGGTACAATTTCTTTCGGTAAAATTACTTTTCAATTTGTAGCAAAACCACGACCACGGACGAGATGGTTGCGTACCGAGACGACGTTCGGATGCAACAACTTCCCCCTTCGAAGGCGTGCGGGATGTGCTTAGGATTTGTAATCGAAACCGCTTGATTCCGTGGCTTAGGATGAAATGAATCTATTTCGCTTGGATGTGGCAATGCAAGGAAAGTGTGGCAGGAAACATCACCCGGTTGCAACACTGCCACAAGCAACAAGGATTCATTTTTTTTTTCTTTTCCTAGTAGCAGTTGCTATAATCCGACCGTCCAACAGGGTGGAAAACTACATTTTAATACACTCACCCCCACTTATTTCGATGCAAATATCTGACCCTCCCCCCGAGAAGGCATCACACCTTTGCAATGAGAGAGTTGATTGTGTTCTCT
>KB671706.1:0-98069 GCA_000349105.1 Anopheles epiroticus
GCCCCTTCTCCGCGTTTGCCAAAGCGGTGACATACAACGTGACGATTCTGGCTCGATACTGCGTGGTGCCGATCAAGATACGCGGCCTAGGCTTGAGGAATGTGTCTTTGCCGGAAGGAATTTTCCGTTTTTCGGGAGTTTAGTGGAGGGGGGGTCGTACGGAACGAAATTGAAACACTTTCACAATGTGTTTTACGCGCCTTTTGCTATCGACCTGTGACCTTCCTGTGTTTGGGAGGGGTTCATAGACACGGTAAGAAAAAAAAGAAAGAGGGCAAGGGTATAATTTAAACTATTCGTTACTGCCCCTTTTCCCTCATTCCAATGCACACGATGGATGTCCGAGAATGCGAACAAGTGGAAATGCCGAATACTGTGTGTTGGGAAAGTTTACAGATTACACCGAAAACTTTTGCTTCTGCACAATATTTTCCCCAAATCCTCGCTGCACTGTTTTTCCTCCGCAAATACACGGATACGTGTCACGATACACTGGCCTCAAGTTCGTCGACTCGATTTCGCGCGGTGGCAAAATTGCCCGACACAGGAGACACGAACATCCCGACGCACATCGTTTGCATGCCATGGATCATTCAATCATGCGCTCACACAGCCCCGAACGGAGTTCAATGTTGCCGTCCCGATACACTGGGACACTCAAGCTTCGTGTTTCTTTCGGCATGGCGGGCAGGAATAAGGGAAGGAAATGTAGAATCCAAAAGTGAACGAAAGTTTCACCCAGCTTGACAGTGGGGGAGCTGGTGAAGGGAAAAATAAAATTGAAAACATAAAGTAGAAACAAACAACCTCGTGGATCGAATGCCGGGGAGGGGGGGGAGGGAGAGAGGCAAAAACGAGGACGCCCCCAAGTAAGGACATGCTGACACGTAACGGGGAACCATAAAAGATAATGAAGAAAAATAAAATAGCGTCCACCCAAGCATCGTGACGGCTCAGGTGCGAAAGGGAAACGCGGGCGAGCACACGACCAGGCAAAAAGTTTATCATATTTTCCGATTTTCCCATCGATTAACGGGGCACTGCAATACGTGGCTGTGTGGATAGGTGTAGGTGTAGGTTCGTAAGGAATGTTAGGACGCGAGTTTCCCGGGAAGAAACCCCCCACCCGGGTCCCTCCCTCCCAATCGCAAACACGAATAGTTGTTGTGGAAAGAAAGGAAATAAAAAAGTGACATAAAATTCCTGCTTTCTGTCACTGTGCGGGGTGGGGGAGGGATGAAAAGGCCGGGCTTCCTTGCTCGTCCCGAGCTCCGATCACCCACCGACCCACAGCGAGTGGGTGAAAGTTTTGTTATTTCGGCCGTTACGGAGAGAATCCGGGGGAGGTTTTCCGGGGTTCACCACACCGAGCCCTGTGAAAACGATACACCCGGAAACGACCCCTTTTCTTTCCCGATATCAGCCGACAGGAACTGGGGTGGAGAGAGGGTGGGAGAGCGATAACGAACGGGACGAGCGGGACGAAATTAGGTTTTCGGCGGGAGACGATGACGAGAAACGATGGCGACGACTTTGGCCACGATTGTTGACATCATTGACATGATATTTTGCTGCCGCAGCGAAGCATTCTTGCGCTGGGTGGGCTGGGAGTTGGACGGGTGAAATTCTTTTGATAGGTTTTTTCGATCTTTTTTTGTGCGTTTGTGTGTGTGTTTCAATGAAAGGCTTTCACTTTCTTCGTCGTCGAATGGGAAGGACAACCGAGGAGCAATTGAATCTTTCACCACAAAACCGTCACCGTGTTTTTCGATGTTTGACACACAGCCCACTGGAAGGAAAATTGAGGGAAAGAGCAGCAAGGGGGGAGGAAACTGCACATACCCACACACGGAGTAGAGGGAAAGCACAAAATCAATACGGTTGCCCGTGCGTGCCCTGAAAAAACAGCTGAAGGCGAGGAAAGCGATCCCCATTCTCGTGTTGGGACGGGTTAAAGTGATGCTAGCTCCATGTGTATAGTTTTCCATCTTTGCTTTTGCATTTCTTTGATGGAAAGAAAAATCAATCGGAAAGGAGTCGAATTTTTCACTCTATTCCCTATCATTTTATTTTTCATTCTAAAGCACTTGTTTTGTCATTTTTGTTAGTGAGAGTAAAGCTGTGAAGAGAGCAAAATAAAATAGGGCAATATGTTTATACATTCGGCTTAGAGTTTTTCCTCCCTCCCCTGGACTGGATGGACGGGTTAGCCCGAAAAGTAATTGCTGAGTGTAAAACCGTGCCTGCACCGACTGTCCCTACTTAATTTTCTCCCACCTCTCTGCTCGGTGTAACACAAGCACATCGATTGTAAAGTGTCTCCAGTGCCGGTAAACATGCAAACAGCACTCCGCTGCAAACCAAACTCTAGCAGGGCCTACCGGGAACGGGAGGTGGAACAAAAACACAACGGACCGAAGACGGGAAGGCATTTTCGTATCTCAACAAACACAACCGCTCCCGACTGGTTCACTTTCGCCCGCTGCCCTCCTGGGCGGGAGTGATATTCAATCGCACGGAAGGGCAAATATTTGTTCTAGCATTCTGAAGGTTCTGAAGGTTCTCTAGCTTGCCGGCCCGGTGGCCTCCCCCTGCCCACGCCACCGCCATCCCATTCTGTTTATCTTTCCTCTTCTTTGCCGATGGATCCGAGGGCGTGGGTCCAATGGAGGGGGAGCGGTTTCGCTGGTTTTCATTTATTGTGTGAAGCATATCCTGGCGCTTCTTTCCCGTTTGGCTCGGAGACATTTGCTCGCTCACACATGAAACGATTTCTGCCGAGTGGAAGAGGGAGACCGCTGGAGCCGAAGCCATGAAATCCAACTTTTCCCCTTTTGTGCCATGTGGGTACCGTGGCAGTGCCGGGTAAGTAGGACTTAGGAAAAACATTCAATCCTTCTGCTTCCGGTATGACACCGCATGCTCACATGCCACTGTGCTTTCCTATCTTTTTTTTTTTTTTTGCAACATTGTCTTTTCCTCCACCTAACCACCGCTACCCTTTATCAGGCGACCCTATTTTCCTGCAGCAAGTGAAACCGAAAAAGCGGCCAAGTCATCGTCATCGTCGGTGAATATATGAAAATCGGAATGTTATTCTTTCCAGGGGGGAAAGGAATGGGGAGTGGAGGGGGGGGGAGCGGGGAATTGGGCAGGACACTCCGCAAAACTGCACGCACGGACGAGATTGAAAGAGAAATGGGGAATATATATTTCTAGCAGAACAAACATGATAGTTTCGTTGCCGCTGTGTCTTTCTTCTCGTTTCGCCCTCGTGCCCGGTTTGTTATTATTCAAGGAACAACGGGGGGGTTTTCTCCTGGTGGCTTTGGAAAATGCATGAGTGGGAGTGTCCCGGTGACGTGGCAGTGTTGCAAGCACGACCGGCCAAAAAGGGCAAACCCCGGCCAGCACCACTTCACGGGAGGGTACTAGAACGTTGGAATTTCCCCAGCGCACGGACGACAAAGTTTTTCCCCCGGAAAGCTTGTTGGGTGTTTATCAGCATTGATATTAAGTAGTGCTCTTTTGTTTAGTGCGGATCATAGCGAGCCGTGTGGCAGCAAGCAGGACGAAATCAAAACTTTTCGATTGGATTGCGCTTATTGAATGAAAACCTCTCCTGCCTGTCGGTGGGAGGGGGCGGAAGACGCATGTACTTACATTTCAAGTCGGAAAATGAGAAACAGTGTTTTCCTGCCGTTTCCATTCTCTGCTTTCTGATGCGTCTTTACCGACTAAAAAGGTAAGGGAAAATGGGGGAAATGAGTGTTTCAGTCAAGTAAATTGAATCTGTTTAAAGGATTTCGGTTTGATGAGGGAGAAAAGTACAAAAGGATCACAAGTTTGATACTTTTAAAAGAGCATAAGCAACCATCTTTGCAAATTCTAAAACTAAAAATTAAATATAATATAGTGCAGCACCTGGTAAGAGCGCTTCCATCATTTGAATAAATTGTACCATTTGTTGCAGTTAATTTACATTCCCGAGTGGGCGTTATTGATTCATAACACAGTGGCTTAAGTGGCGCTTTTCCTTTCCCTGTTGGCTGAGCGCTTGCGGCAATCTCGCAACGAACGTTTGATCCTTCGCCCTGACCTGCCCGACCGTAAGCGGAAGCTAAGGAAATGGCCTCGCCAATCGCTTCCGGTTTCAAGTGTGTTTGAGCGGGCGTGGGGCGGAGGGGGGGGGTGAGTTAGAGGTTACGTTGCGGAAGTGTGGAAGTGTGTCACTCTCCAAAGCGCGCCCCGCCGGATCATTTATTATCTTCTCCGCTGAATCTCATGAATACAAAATTGACTGTGTTGCGCACGTCGTACGCCGTTCCCGGCCCAGCAGGCTCTCGCTCTCTCTCTCTCCCTCTTTTTCTCTGTCTGTCGCCCGATAGGCAAAACTTTTCCGCAAATAATTTATGTTCGAGTTTTCCCTTCCTGCCTTCTTTTTTAAGCTATTCCCGGCCCTCCCGGCCCTCCCGGCGCTATTGCACCGCTTTTTATGCTGCAATTCTGTGGAGTGAAAGACGTCGGCAAAACCCAAAATGAGCATGAGCGTTCCTCCTGCAAACCACCACCGTTATCCTGTGATTTAAGGCGATTGTGAAGCACCCAATGAAGCTTGTTTCCTTTTGCTGAGGGCTGCGAGAAAATGCGCCGCCTGCTTCCTTTCCGTTTTGCTTCTTACAATGCTCGGCTGTGCAGTGCTTCGCAAGTGGAAAACATCTTCCGGCTGGGGCGCTGGCACTGTGTCTGCCCAACCGAAACCCTGGGTGTGGAGTGTGAATAATTTGATTTCCTCAACTCCATACCTAATAAAATAAAAATCATTCAATTTTATTTGATTCCTTTCGTTTTTTCCCACCGCAGCCATACATACACGGAACCTTGCGGTGTACGAACTTTCCTTTGCGCATTAAGTTTTCTTCGCGTGAGGTGGCGCGCTTTTTTCGCGTCGCTCGTCGCTAACTGACTTCTAACGTTTGTAACGATCTAATCGCTCGACTGTTCCGTTCCGTGGTTAAATGGCGCCCGGGTCCGCGGGTTCGCGCGTTTCACGTCCGTCGGGAGGCAAGCGCTTCAAGCTTTTATCATTATTGCATTATCGATGAAGCGCGAACGAGGCGAAAAAAGGGAGCTTAAATGAATTATAAATAAAAATAAACACACTCACTGGAATTATCTCTCCCTGGCTGGGCTGGGCGGAGGGTTTGGCGAACACATAAAGGAAGCAGCAACACAGTCAAAGGAGAGTTTTGTGAGCCCCGCAGAGCCGGGCTGGAACCGCCACCATCCCGGCCGGAGTTGAATCAATTTGATTCGGCAGCAGGGAGTTTTGACGATGTGTGTTCCGTGCGGGCTGAATGGTTTTGATGCAATCAAAAGACGGTTTCGGTTGAGTGCGGTGGGTGTGGAGGGCGCAACAACAACAAAAAAAAAACATTATCATCAACATAAGCCATCACCATCAAAAACTGGCCCGAGGTTTGTTTGTATTTTGTTGTGTGTTGTCTCTCTTTGCTTTTCCTTTCTCCTGGTGAAGTTGAGTCTTCGAAGCTAATCGAAGTCCTCTTGGTGCAATATATACACACACACACACACACCCAGTCAGACAAGATAAAACGGATATAACATAAATAAAGGAAAGAAAACAGTTTAGAAAAAGGAAAAAAAACACAAACTGGGCCCGATGCTAAAAATGCTGGTGCGGGCAGAAGCGGTACAGCATAAACTTTAGGAAACAAAGCCACGTTGGAGGGAGGGGAGGAGGAAGGTTTAGTTTATTTTATCTGTTCACTTATGTTTGCGTCCTGATGTGATGCCACTTTGGACGATAATGGGCTAGGAGTTTGGGTTGAGAGTTTTGTTCTGGTGAGTAGAACATTGCCTTGCTACACCATAGATGTGTTATTTAGTGTGTTGTTTTGGACTGGCTGAAAGCTGATGATTGCTTTCATTAATAGTCGTTACTTTATGAGACGATTTTATTTTGGATAGATGAACTAGAATTCTTTCGACAGATTTGTAGTTTTTTATGTTCTCTTAACTGGTATATTTTTCTTGTTTAGGTTTTATTTTCCGTTAGCTCTTTTTAACTACTTTTAATTTCTTGTTTAAGTAATATTGTTGTCTTTTTCTTTTTTCATTTGATCTCTTTTTAGGTAAACAATCATTTATTTGTGACGCTAATATTTCTTTGTTTGGTAAGCAATATTTTATCTATTTTTTTATATTCTGACATTAGCTTAAACAAGTCATACCGTTAAAATGAACAAATTGGAAAGCTGGCCTAGCATATAAGGCCAAAGGATTTTTAACTGTTTTAATAATACATGGAATGGACTAGAATTTTCGAAGAAAAATTTTACTTTTAGGGAAGCAATACGAGCTGATCATCTAGCATGACTTATGAAATACATGAGCAACACAAAATGGGTAATTGAAGGTTTATGCTTTTTTTACAGTTCTTAATTTACCTTGTTATTTTCTCATTAATATTTCATACGATAAAATACGATCACTTGCTTTTTACATTGAAATTTGTGTTAGGATTTCTTTTATTTCATTTTTTTAAGTTAGGATTCCTGCGTGAACCAAAAACAACTTCTCCTTTACTTTAGTAAAGGACTTATGTTTTGCCATGCTCATTTTCTTTAACTCAAGCAAAAACATTTGAGAAGTTTTTCATACGCTGTTTAAGCTCATGTTGGAATATACTCATGCATATTTTTATTTCGGTATCAACTGCAATAATTGCTGTTAATCACTTCTTGCGGGATAAGTGAATCTGACGGGTCGTAAATGGAGTTACCTTACCTCTGTTTTTAAATATTCCTTCTTTGCTTTGAATGGCATCAAACGTTGTGAAACGCTTATGAAATTTGGATTTCATTAATGTCAGTGAAAATTAATTACCACTCGTAAAGGCAAGAGCCTTCGCTCAACCATCAAGTAAGTGCATACAAAAGTGCTCAACTCATTCCGCACAACGCTCGTTTCGCTGTACTTTATGTGTGCACTGAAGTTGATTTTTCACCTCTTCCAATGGGAGAGGGGGGGGGGGGAAGTAAAGTTTTCTCTTCACATACGCAATTATGCACTTGCCCGCAGAGGGGCAAACGGATCCGTCGGCTGGTGGCGTATTGATGGGTGGCACAGGGCAAACGCCAAGCCACACAACAGTGCAATCGTTTACGTCGACGTCTCTGTTCGAAGCATCGTTTAGCTCGAAGGCAAATGTGTCGCAGGCTGGGTTGTGGCAGGCGAGTGTGTCAGCATGATGGAATTGGCTTTTGACCTCCACGATTACCCCGTTTTTCTGCACTCTGACACACACATACACACACACACACGCTTTGTGAGTGTTCATTTTTGTCATTACGCTGCCCTTAAACTTTGGTTGTTGCATTACGGTGCAGCGCTGGTGGTGTGAAGCGCCAGACCTTACGAACGATGAGGTTTTCCCTCGTACACAGTGCAGATCCACAGTGAAACCGACCGAACCGGCAAGTATGATATGTAAACATTTAATTAAATTTCATATTTGCTACCGAAATCTGCACCGGAAAACGAGTGAACCCGCCTCGGAAGAGCGAATAGTGCGGCAAAGCCGTGTGGGTTCTAGAATGAGGTTGTCGTTGGAAAATACACTCCCCCCACCCCATCCCGCAAGGACACAAATGGGAGGAACCGAATAAAAAGCTCCACAAACACAATTTGTGAACACGCAAGGATAAAAGTCAACAAACAAATACCGGCGCAATGGAGCAATGGCCCGAGCAGTTGAACGTATCTTTTTCCATCATCCACCGAAACGGGGCCCGTTTTTTACTCGATGAAATATTTAGTGAACGTTACAACCAATTACGATGGGCCGCAAGTTTTTCGGTCGCCATATGGAGTTCCACCCGCCCTCCAACCCTCCCCCCCCCCTCACTGGCGACCATCATCATCATCATCGTCGTCGTGAACCAACACGGATCTGGCGAAGAAGTGCTGGCCCGGTACGGACTCGGGGGAGAGGGATGAATATGGATGAAGGTAATTTTATAAATTATAAACTTCTTTCCATCACTTCCCCGCCCGACCTCCCTTGGGATACCATATATTTCTTCGGCTTTGGTGCATTCGGTGCAGCAGCAAACAGCACACCCGACTCGCTTCCTTCTTTCCGTTTGTTTTTCTGCTCTCTTCTACCGGTGCAAACACAATATTCTCACACAAGATATGAAGCCTGTCAGGGTTGGTCGTGGAGGGAGTTTCATGTCTCCTTTCCTGCGCTTCCTCCCTTTGCACTGGAGATTACCCCCAGTTGTGAAGTTGGGTGTGTCTGATGGTCGTGCCAGATGAGCGCACGGATGCTTACCGCCACTAGCGGAGACGGATGATGGATTTCGATGCAGCCAAGTCTCCCGCAGGAGTTTCCCGAGGAAACCTGATCCGCTAGCTAATTTGAGATTAAGAGATGAGAGGGAAACCGAGAGAAAAAGAGAGAGAGTTAGCGGGAGTGCACGAAAACGGTCCTATCATTCATCAAAATTCGTGGTGTATGATTTCATCATCGTCATCATCGTTTTCTTAGCGCGTGTGCGCGCCACATCGCATTGGGCTATGCACTTACTGCCTGACTAGTACTGCCAAAGGTTCCACCCTCCCCTCCTCCCCTCCCCTCCCCTCCCCCACGAAAGGTCATCGAATCCTGTGTTGCATGTATTCGTCTTGTAGCTCTTTGCGTGTGATCATTATGTTTGCAACTAAGCTCGTTCGTGGGACAACGCAAGGCATCGTGTCGACAGGGACGACACATAGCCCGATAAAGATCTTGCTAATGTCATCACAAATTAAATTACAGTTTTTTTTACTGTGACTTTTCTCTCTTTCTCTCTCTCTCTCTCTCTCTCTCTCACGTGGGTCAATCCTACCTTGCAACACCAAACTACCTTTCATAGCCATTTGCACTGTGCCCCCAGCAAGAAGAATCGCCACCGGGTGGACTTTAGTTCCTGCAAAAGAAAATTCTACAAATTATAATTGGGTCACCCTCTCGGGAGGGTGGAGCTGAAAGTTAAGCACTAAACGGTCCCACCAAACTAACGGTGCAAGCCCGCTGGGAGAAAGGCTTAAAGGTTTCTCCTCGTTTGTTTAATGCTCGCGTAGAACTACGCAGGCAGCGCCAACCGCGAAGAACGATGTCTGCAACATTCGTGTTTTCTCCAAGAATTCCCTGTTTCCTTTTGCACCGTTTAAGGTCAGCCAAGTTCCTTCCCATTCGTATTTTTTTTATTGCAAGCTTTTATTTGCCGTTCCTTCTCAACGTGAACGTTCCCAAGAGCGTTGAAAGAGCGCTTGAACGTACGCTCAATTCCTTTTTCTTCCCGCGAAGGGCGACTTAAAATTAACCGAATGCAAATAAGATTTCGCCGCTCCCGCTGGCGACAGTATCGCACGGGGAAAAGAAATTGAATAAACAAGCAAAATTGTTCACCCAAAACAGTAAAAAAAAACACACACATCGAAAAATGGCACTCGGCTGGAGAAAAGCGCGGGAAAACGGGGGAAAAGCCGTCGAGCGCTGGGCGGACAGTTTCGCGTAACGAGCAGTAAAAATTTGGTGACCATTTTTCCACCCAATCGTTTCAAGAAGCAGCAGCAACACTACCACCTCCACTGGTCACTGAACGCCGGACGCTTTTCTTAGGAAAACTGTTTGCTTTGCCTTTTTGTTTTGTTTCTGGTTTTGTTGTCCACCGCCCCGCTTCCGCCATGGCTCGGCGATTATGGAAATTAAGATGTGCTTATCGGGCGGGCCACAACGTAAGCTTGCCCTAATGCGGCACGGGGACATGGCCTTACCGGGATAACAATCCAATTGGCTAAGCGTCCGATACGGAGGAGGGAGCTGTTTGAAGAAAAAACGGAAAATGTTCTAAAAAAAACTTCCTCTAGGCTAGTTTGGAAAGAGAGGTTCCCTTTCGTTTCTTGTGGCGTTATCTTTGCGTTTGTTTTTTTTGTGCGGTGATACTGATTTTATTTTTCAGTTTTTGCCCCTTGTTTGTTGCACAAATGTGCTCAAAGAAGCGTTTTCCAGGTCATTTTTCCGTTGCGAAAAGCCGCATAGCAGGAACAGTCTAAATTGAAGTGTAAACTTGATATTGAATTTGTATTGTAATTTTATTCTGCCTTAATAAGATGCAGATATTTGTGAAGAGTTTGTACATTGAAATAAATTAGTTTGCCACAGTTTCAATTTAGTTTTGTTTTTTTTTTTTCGTACGGAAGCTATGAAAGAATACTTCACGCTTTCGTGTTATTTATTGGCTCCCCGTCTTGTAACATTTCTACGACGACGAAGGAAGCAAAGTTTGCCATACATGCTTTTTTACGGGCCGAATAACGTGATGGAAAGGATCAAGCTTACGCATGCATAAATATTGACTACGCGAAAAGATGCTAGATGCTAAAATAACACCCACCCGGCGGGCCACTTCAAGGCAACACGGTGCGCAAAGCAGAATCGTACAACCATTTCCAGAGGCCTCCCCGAAGAAGCCTCCCCGCCGTACGAACGATGGACGTGATGGACGTCAACTCAAAGAGAAGCAGAAAAAAGCCGACCGCTGGTTACGCTTCGACGTCCCAAGGTGTCCGCCGTGCCTGTTCATCGTGTTCGTTGCACTTTTCGCCTTTTCTTTGCGGCTGAGGCGGTCGTCGACGTTTATCTGCACTCCAGCGTCATGAAGCCTCCAATGCCTGCGCCCGTCGGTTGTGCGGGCGGAAGCACTAGTTAAGTCACTAGCGAACTTGCACCAACTCGGACGTTAGGGGCCAAACAATGTTTGTTACTGCTAGCGGAGCGTTCTAGCACGAGCGTTTGCTAATGGTGGCCACATTATGCAAGGGTCAGTGCAAGACGAACGGCTTCAAGGCGAAAGAGAGTGTAGCGAGGCCTAGGAAAACGTGTGCCACTAGTGGAGGCAGCAGCAGAAGAAAAAAGGAAACTCGCGTCAAGCGCACGAGGCCACCATAGCGAACCAGGCTGTAGGGGTGCATCGAACGAGCGCTCGCGACGGTGAACGTGCAGTGGAAAGAACCCCTCCGACGGCGATGCGCAACTTTTGACATTGAATTTCTGACCGACGGCAGCGAGTCGAATCTCTGGCAGCCGGTCGTTTACCCGGTTGGTCCAATCCACCCACCCAATTCTCGGTGCGAAGCGTGCGGTGATCACTGACTGTCGACCGGCTGGCCTTCGGATTCGTTTTCTTTTGCCTATCTTCGGCGGCCGATCTCGGCGACCAGTCCATCCGACCGGCTGCAGCCGCGCATAAGTGGCCGTATGATGCGTTTTCCACCTCGTCGCCGTGGCTTGTTCACCTTCAATAAGCTTCGTATGTCTGTGTATGTGCTAGCGTTGGGGGACGATCTTGTAAAAGTTTTGCTAAAGTTACAGAGATGTAAAGAAATAAGGCAAAATAACCAGTGAAATTAAACTTCTTTGTATTTAAACGCTCCCAATTTAAGCAGATTCAATCGAAAAAGTTGTCAGAGCTATGACACACAGTTCAATTGGAGCTAGGGGTCTCACCTAATTAAAACTCGAATAATAACATGGATTCATGGTGGAAGAGTATCTTCTCTAAAAACTAAGTGAAGCTCCTGATAGCTATAAGGCGAAGGTCCTTATAAACAAGAGCATCTGAGTCAGAAGATTACAGCGTAGATAAGTCTGTCAAAGGTATTGGCAAATATTATTAATTAGTAGCTAGAAGCAGCTTTACTTCTGATCCAGTCTTCAGGCCTCTAAGTAAATTTTTAACAATTTTAGAAACGAATTGCTTTATGAAGAACATTTACCCCTTATTTACCTGCCAATAGCGTTGGGCACAGTTGAAAACAAAAAAACGCGCCTCTTTTAGGAAAATCTGCATTTGCCCTTGAATGCAATCGACAGCCGAGAAGCGAGAGAGAGAGAGAGAGGGGGCGGTCGAGTTTTCAGGCACGGCTGCGTGCAGTTGGCAAAGTTCCTCCAAAACGCCCGAGCGCAACCAGCCGTTTCGGTCGAGGAGAAGCAGTCGAGGCCGATTACATGTGACCCAGAAAGATACGCGACCGTGGAAAGTGTGTGTGTGTGTATGTGTGTGTGGGAGTCCAACATTGCGTTATCGGGTTACGAAACGCAACCGAGGCCCTTACATTTTCGGGTGTTGCAAAACTCCCGCACAGAACTAAGGCCCGCTGACAACTGGAGCTGGAACTACTCCGTAATCCGATCCGTTGCTGCCCGGCGGCTTGTTTGCAGCGTTGGCCATTTTGTGCCTGATAATCCTTTACTTGGTGACATGGTCTATGAAAAATGATGGCTAAAACAAGCGCTGTTCGCAGACGACACGGCTCGGCTAAGCGAGTCTGCTACAGCTGCGATTAATCTCACCACGTTCCCTGGACGGGCGCGTTCGCCAAAACACAACCAGTAACCACAGCGCCCGCATCCACGTTGCGACGACCCCATAGGGATGGGATGGACCGATGAGGCTAACGAAGACCGATGAGCGTCTTAGCGATAGTTTCCTTACCTTCTCCGGTAGGCGCGCTGCAACGGGCAGCGATAGAATCTTGACCGGTTTAATCCGCCCAACCCAACCCACCGTTGCCGGACGTTCGTCTCCAGACGGTGAGGTCATCGTTCCGCAACGTGCGGTGACATTCGTTTGCGGGCGAAACGAAACGGAACGGGGCAGCTGGGCCAGCTGATCGGCTGCTTATCTCCACGAGCGACACGAGTTCCGGATACGTTCGATGAGGTTCTCACTTTCTACGGCGAGCGGTTTTGTTTTACTTTGTCCCGCTCGGTGACAGATAAGCCCATTTTGGGGTGGCTTTTGACAGGGTGGCAGTTGATTATTACACCCTCCCCAAGACGCAGTTTAACAGTTCGTTCACTTTTGAACTCATCGAAACGGGCGAAGGAATGGATCAAAACTTTGAAGCGACACACAACACATTAAGGATACAGGCGTGGAGGAACCTTATCTGTCATCAAGTTTAGCTCAACTTGGTCGTATGTCCGGGGTTGTTCGTACTCCAAATTTTTGAAGGTCGTTGCCATCGGGTGAGGTGGTGCCACCGGTAATCGCATGTGTGCTGTACTGCCTTCTAAAAGCACGCGGCATGGTGTGCATCATCGGGGCCACCGGTGACATTGCCCTTGTCGCGACGGACACGAACATGCGGCAGCGGCTAATGCGATCAGAAAATCGGCATCGACTATGGGGTGGACAAACCACCCGCTCGGTGTGTCACGGGGCTTGGTGGAGGTAGCGGGACGAAAACAACAATATTTTCACGAAGTAAATTATGATGAAGCAAGCACGAGAGCAGCCGAGAATGTCAACGACCATTCGATGATAGCGGGACAGCTGCATGCCGAACGTTGGACTTGGGCCGCGGTTTTGGGGTGGATCTTCGTAGCAAAACGGGAAATGAATTATGAAACGTGTATGAAGAGCTCTGTTTGTATGCTTTTGCTCCGTGGTTCAATCAAAACAGTCCGTCAAAGTGGTTTATATTTATCTGCCACGCGAGAGATCGGACGAGACTGTCGTGTGTAGGTAAGGCGCCTATGCAAATCTCCACTCGCCCGAACGTCCAAGCATGCGAAGGGATGTGTTAAAATTAATGATGTTTAAGCCGTATTGATTGGCATACGCAAATTTAACATTAAATCTACATCAATCGCACCAGCAAACGAGCGACGGACGTACGGCAGGCGCTTACTCGAACGGATCAGCGCGTTTAAAGGTGTTTTCCGGCCAACGGCCAACAGTCTCCGTACGCTCCGCACCGCCTCCCTAGAAGAAGTCACGCATAGCAGAACATTCGGTAGCTCCGAACCGAATCGCCCTCGGAAATAGGGGGGCTGTGTGTGTGTATGCAAATGAAGTGATTACTATCTATCGGGCCTGTGCCTTTCCACCCGTGGCCCTGTCGTGCTGCTGGCAATCGCGGCCAGCACTCGCGAGATCGGTCCAAATTCTCGATAGGGTCGCGCAATTACCGTGCACAAACAACAATGAAACAACCGTACAGTGTGTGCGTGAGTGTGGAGAGCAACGACACGGTGGTTGGAACGAACGAGGGGAAGGTCCGAAAACGCGAACGGGAAGCCCCATAATCGGTAGAGCGACCGGCAGCCGAAAAGCGGTTCGTGTGACGAAGCGGCGGAAAAGTCGGCGGAAACTGGTACGCGAAGGAAAAATTGTTCTTAAATTTGATGATGAGTAATTATGCTAATAACCGAGCAGAATTAACGAAAGCCACCGGAGGAAAAAAAAAAAAACTAAAGGCACACGGACGATTTGATGTACTGATGTACGATTCTAGACGTCTACATCTGGAACCTTGTGTGTGGTCGAGAGCATGAAGGCAATGTTCTTACTGTGAAGCAAGCATGATGCAGCACAGCTCGCTAGTTGTTAGACACATTTTTGCTGTTTGCCGAAACGAACGTGAAGAAGCATGATCTCATCCATTCCGTGGGCTTCCGTTCGTGGCCCAGTCGGGGAAGAGATTATCCACCATCCGCCATCCACCATCCTACCGTCCGTACGGTATCGAGAGTCGCGAGTTTTATTGTTCGAGAGCTCCGTGGGTCGTCGGTCGAGGTCCGACCGGGTCTTTGGGGTGACCTCGTGAAGTCACACTGACAGATTCCTGGTCACTATCTCGTGCCCGAGCCGGCCCAAAACTCTTAGCTCGTCTTCGAAAAGTCGTAAAACAGCCCAAGCTGCTGCTCCCATGGAATGCCGCCCTTCACGGCCTTTTGGCTTTGGGCTGGGGTTTTGTCGTATTTCGTCCATTATTGCCTTTCAGCGCGCGCTGGGTTTGTGCACTTGGCAGATACACCTTTTCTCTATCGACCGCTCCGAGAGAAAACCCTACCGCCGCCCGGGGGACATAAAAACTGCGGAGAGGGCGCCCAGGCCAGTGTGGAGCTCTGGGCACCATCAGCACCAACAAGAAAAAAAAGGCTCAAGACAAGAGGGGGGGAAAAAAAGTTAATTTAACGATTTGTGCTGCTTTAAAGCCGTAAAAGTTTTTCGATTTAGCCCTGGCCCTTTGGAGGTTTTGCTCTTCGCCAGCAACCCTTGGTGCCCTGACGCTTTCCGGAACTTCTTCATCAGCAGTAGCAGCAGCAGCAGCAGCAGCGGTAGCAGTAGCAGTTGTGGCTTAAGAAATCCGAGCTGCTGGTTCCCAACGACCCAACGGTCGGGCCCTTTTGTTGTCCCTAAGTTTGTTCGTGCTTTGCCGTGAGATTAGGCAAGAAAGAAGATAGGAAAGTGTAAAATCCGATAAGGCAATTCGGACGACTGCCAACGGAGCGAAAGTTCGGAGCCCGCAAAGCGTCCCGAGCCGGCCCCCCCCCAAAGTTTGACAAGTTTTGTCATCATTACGCGTGACAATATTCGTGTTTCGATTGGTTTCTCGTACAACCCCGACGAATTTTTAACTCTTTTCCCGGGGCAAAAGTTTTACTTACCGGGCTTGCCCCCCGTCGAAGCAGCGCGATAAGCTCCGTGAGGAGTTTTGCCTTTTTGGTTGCTGTTTTACTTTCCCAAAAACAGGGTGTCATAGAGGGAGGGGAGGGGGGGTAGGGTTGGCAATTTGGTTCTGCGTTAATCAGGGCAGGGACGGGTGGGTTGAGGTCGACAAACAACAGTTCAGGGGGAGGAAGAAGGAGGGTAGAAAAGGATTGATAGAAAAGTTCGCAATTTGTTTGCGCTTTGGTGCGAGCCGCGTTCGATCGTATTTCACTCAGAGGGATTCTTTTTCGGTCACGAATACCGGTTGACACTTTCGCTTTGGAAAAGGGGAACATGGCCAGAACTCGCACATACTCTCACACAAACACACACTGCTCAGGATCTTCGATCCATCCATCCTGGTTCCAACCGGTGGAGAGAGTCCAGAGAGAGAAAGAATAACCTGGGGAAGGTATTTGTGTATGTTTGCCCTAATCCGATCTTTGCTGCTTAGGGCCTTTTCCCGGCGAAAAGTTTTGTAGCATTGGCGGAACGGAACGGGAAAAGGCCTGCCCGGTAGCATCCCTCTCACGCGAAGAGGGATTCGATCCGGGGGCGTAAGTTGACCGAAACTCGTTATTTATTTATATTGCGTTTTGGATGCCGGCAGCGGGAAAAGAATCCGGTTCGAAGGACGAAAAGTAGACGGAACACTACGCGGAACTCGATAGGGAAAGGGTGAAGATGTGTGTGCGTGTGTGTATGTGGGTTTCTCTTCTTTTAGCTCGTTCTTCTTTCCGTGCAAACGCCGTCACCAAGTGTCGCGCTCTGCATCTGTGTCAGCGAATGAAAGTGGGCAGGTTATGAATAGGACATTTAGGAGCTCACCAGCGCAATCTCCAAGGAATCATAAATTCATCCTCGCTTTTGCGCCCTCCCCCATCCGTTGGCAAACTTCGATCCGTGGGACGCCGTATGTGACAAGGGAGTTTTACCATACGTGGCTCTTCTGACCGCTTTTGCAGCGAGTTGAAAGATATTTATGTTTGGTTGCAGCTTGATGGGGATGTGCTTAGAACGTCTCCAAAGTTTTTGTTACACATTTCCACTGAAACAAGTAGCGCCTGCATTCGTGCTCCAATGTTCTACACCCCAACGACTGCATTATCTGACCTTCGGTTGATCTTGAAGCAAACGCAGTGGCAGACGTGAAGCAGTAGTGTAGAATTCGCCTTGCCAGCCTGTTTTGTGATAAACCGCACGGTACCAACCCGGTGCACACTCGGGCAATGTCATAATGCGCGCTCGAGGTCTGCCACTGCGCAGGAATTGCAGAACCGAGCTGCTTCCGCATTTTGCACGCTCCTCCGCAATATCAAGGCGCGCGCGCACACACAGGGGCCGCCGCGCTATCTTGGCCTGGGTTTTGTAAAATTGCGCGCTGGAATCCGACGCGCATGTTCGCGCGCGCTGCACTGCTGGTAGTGTTGCATTGCCTGAGGGGTGTTGAGGAATTGAGACCCTCTGTTTTATCGATCGGTATGTACACGCATACGAACGGCCCTGCGGAACGGTGCGGGAGGTTATTTTCAAGAGGCCACCCGCCCGAAAGGTAAACCGTGGGAAGCGGAAAGGCTGGAAAGGCAAGGCCTTTCTTACGCCCTGCCAAACGTCAACGACCAACGGCCTTGAAAGTCTTGTGTACGTCAACATCATTTCCCTCATCATCACCATCAGCATCTTCATCTTCATAGGCTTTACGAGGGAAAAAAGGAGGGCTTTGGATCCGATCGCGAGGGGGGGGGAGGAGGGGGGCGATTGTGACGGAATTCCTAAACGAAGCTGGAATTCTACTAGCAACAGCATTTATCTTAGCACCGAACTGTGAATTGTTGCTCGTTCCCTGTGCCACTGTGAACGTGTGCAGCTGATGATAGTGTGCACCCGGCGGTTGTACTATCAACTGCGCGGTGGAACTCGCCAGCAGCAGCAGATGGTGTTGGTCCGCTGGACGCTGCTCTGCTCCACAAGCACGTGTCGTGTAGATGGCCGCGTGCAAGCGTTATCGTACGTGAAGCGTTGAGGGCACAGGCACGACGTCCACAGTGGATGCAATTTGGGTACGGCGGGGCGCACGGTCGACTGAACGCCCCCGATTGCGGCAGGCAGAGACGGGGCAGGCAGCAGCAGCAGCAGCGTTACGTACAAGCGCCGGCAATCGGTTGCATACAAATGGCCTTCTTGAGCTGCCCTGAACTTCGGACCGCTGTTGGCAATGCCTTGCTGCACGAAACACGAAAAAAAAACAGCGCCACTTCACGCAATGGAACGCACCTGAATTTGATTTGTAAACCGGGCTGGTGTTGTGGGGCGAACAAGAATGCGTATTAATTTCAACACACAAGCCATCGTTGGTGCACGCTTTAATTGGCAGTATCTGTATTTCCTCATGTTTTACATGCAGTGGTACAATAGTTTTAGGCCACACTGATGCAACGGTTTCGCTTGTGTTGGTGTCGAGGAAGGTTCCTGCAATAAAAAGGATGTTGCTGGAAGTTCGGAAGAATCTACGTATCCTTCTGTGGGCGATGACCTTGATGTGTCTCGCAAACGGCGAAAGGCCCGAAGAGAGCACGTCCATGTACGACGGGTTGCTCTTCATATTTCAATCATTTTCATCTTCCAAACCCTTCCCAAAGGGATCCGCCACATTCGGCAAACCTTTTTCTGTAACTCTTTCCCTTTCTTCTCCTACCCCTCCTACCCCTCCTACCCACCTTACTGAGATGCCAACGGAAGGCAGGAACGTCACATCGGCCGTTTGTCAAAAAGTTCCACCCCGGAATGGACTCGCTGATGCATGGCGCAACGGGAAGAAAAATAGTCTTCCCGGGCCAATCAAATTACTTTTTATGGCCTCTTTCTAAATCATCATTACCCATTCGATCCGGAGTGGAGCCACCCGTTTCGATCACTCATCCCTCTCGGATCGGTTGACTGGTGTCGTTATCTTCGATTGAGTGCCTTCTTCCGCTCCTTCCAGCAGCGTTTTTGCATGAAGTAACTTATCTTCTTCGACTTTTGCTCTCTCTCTCTATCATATAGCCACACAGGCAGCACAAGATGCTTCGAGCCGTACGTCTAAGAAAGCGGCAGATCCTTTCGATGATTCCCAGGTTATTATCCCATTTTTCCTTTTCCGCACGGAGCAACTCCTTTCGCCCGTTTTCCCATTGCTTTTCCAAGGACGACACAGTATCGGTATCGAATTTCTTCGCGGCACACACGTACCGCACGTACGAGTTCGATAAGCCGTGATCCGTTTCGATGATTGAAGGCGCAGTCACACACTCACTCGCATGGTTGGGGAAGCACAGAATGCGTTTGGCGTTTGGCGGCAAAGTTAAGATGACAGTTTTTCTTTTCCCCTTTTCGCTTTCCCGTTCGCTTGGCGTTCGCCCTCCTCCCCCCAAAGGCGAAAGGCAAACTCGTAAAGCATTATTTATTATTATAGCCAACCGTGTTTGGCTCACTCCTGCTAGCACTCTCCTTCCCTCGGCTCTCCAAGCGAGGGATGGTTGGTAGCGTTTCGGAAGGATCGGTTTTCCCGAAAACCCGGAGGATGATGAATGATAGCACACTGAAGGGTAATTGTATAAGTTTCACGTGTTAAAATGACATAAAGTTTGGGTAAACAGCTTTGACCTCTTGAACTCGCACGGCATCGGCAGTTTACAATACAGTCATAACTCATCGACTGCTGGCGTCTGAGGGCGAAACAGGCTTAAATCACGCCCGTCCCGACCCCCAAGCCGCCATCAGAGTTGAACTGTTTATTTGTTGCTCCGATGCTGCAGTGGGACGTGAAATGTGAGAGGAATCCGTAACCTGTGATTAACCAAAAATCAACAAGATAATGCTTCTAAAGATGCCGCGAAGGGGAAATAGGCTTCCGTGTAGGCTTGCTCATTTGGAACTGAAATTCCTAATTCCTCACGCACGCACATTCCAGAGCTGCGGGCGAAGGTGTTTGCCAGGGCACTTCTGGGGATCGTTTTCAACGTCGTCATCCATCGTGGCCCGTAATGCCGCAGTTCCGTTGCGATTCGCTACACCGCTCAGCCCGACTCTGCACGCGCCTTTGCCCAACTTCATAGGCCAATAGGTCCAGTATTAGAAATTGGCTTCGGACACTGAAATTTGGACCGCCGCAGTCAGACGTGTCTAGCGATCGGTGGCTGGTCATTGACTGACTCTGGCTTGATCGATTCGGTGCGCATGAGTGTCGCCGAAAATGTTTTCCAGCCGCGCCAAGGCTACGGCAGGGTGCGAGTCTGCTGGCAGACGCGTGTGAGAGAGGTTTTTTTTTGTGGGTTGTTTGTCCACTTCACGATGTCTGGCGTCCGCGGGCTGGAACTTCAAACGCGCGCTGTAGGCATAGCGGTTCACTGTTTCCTGCCTGCAGCCGGACGGAGGCAACCGTAAACGCTCACGGGCGGCATCCAAAACATTAAGGCTCGAAAAAGTCAAGGTCGAATGGAGCAAAATTGGCTGATGAGAAGCGAAACGGTGGCTTGGCTGGCGCGAAGATGTGAACGAAGGTAAGAGACGTGAAATGAAAAGCACGGCAGTTGGATGGGGATGGATAAAAAGGGATAAAAGCATGTGTGCAGAGGGGTATAATTTAGAGTTCCCCCGTGGTCAGTCAAAACTAGACACCGATCACATGGAGCAATAGCCATTGCTGAATCGCGCAGACACCGATCCGGTGCAATTCCTGTATCAATCGCGATCGATCATTGGTTTTCTTGCTTTGTTTTCACTATATCTCTCACAGGGTTTAAAATTAGCAAAACTTTCTACATGATATTATACTTTGTCGACCAGAACGCGTTAAACAGAATATTGGGTGAACGAAAAAAATACTTTGCTTGTACTAAAATATTGGACAGCAATCGAAGCGAAGCGAATCTTGTACAAATCGTCTAGTGACTTGATAAACTCAGTGAATTACATTCAATATGTTCCGGGAGGATGTCCGGGCTCCAAAAACAATTACCCACCGAGAATGGTTCGTGACCAGTTTGATGTCGACTTTCAAGGTCAATACTGCACCGCACTGCTGCTGCTGCTGCTGCTGCTGCGGAATGAATTTAGGCGATGCAGTTTTGAAGTTGCTGGAGCTGCAACTGGAAACGATTCGTTGCACACGAGGCAAACCATCGAAGCAGGAATCGAAGTGATTCATTGGCGCCTGGCAGTAAGCGGCACCTTTCGGTGTCATTAACATTGAAAGAACAGCGCGGCCAACTAGCCTTGAAACAATTTCGATAGGATAGGCCCGCGCTCGGTCGCCGATTGTCCGGCCGAGATTACGGAAACATGTTGTGGTGTTTGGGGCTGTTGTTGGGTGGTGGTTCCGCACCCCGCCGAATGCCCGCCGGGTACCGAAAAAATAGTCGACCCTCACACAAACACAAACACACACTATGGCGGGGTAGATAAATACAAGTCCTACCGGTTCCTCGCTCGTTCCGGGGCGATTGCATTCGTGCTCGAGTCGCAGCCGGATTGCATTGAACAGTTCCAATGAACTCACCACGCGTATCGCGCCAACCCTAGCGGGGCGGTTTGAGAGGGCGCGCGCTTTGCGGGTGGTGAGTTCATTGGCTCTCGATGCGTATGCGAAAGCGCTTCCCGTCGCGTCACCGAAACGTTCTCTCGCATGCTGCCAGGAGATCCGGACCCGTCACGTTCAGCAGCAGTTCCAAGTCGTTGTACGATTTCGGGGACATGCACATTACACTTTGGGCAGCGTAGCGCAGGATGTGATGTGTGATCGGTCGACTCGGCGTCGGTTTGAAGGTTGCTGTGTGCTCGGAGCTGACCTTAAGTGGGATCTATATGAGGCATTCTTCCCGTCCAAGGCGTCCAAGAAAGCAGAACGCCCCGTGTCCACGTTGAAGCGATTACAGGTTTTTTTCCGCTTGTATATGCTATGTTTCGTTTGCCTTCTAATGTAATCTAAACGTTTCGGAAAAGAAGTAGCAAAAGCAGGGAACAAGAATCTATGTATCTTCTGCCGAAATTGCTGACCATTTGGGAGCGTACAGAGGAGACTGTCCATTGCGGTACGGGCAATGCAGGAAATCCGCAGGAACCGAGGTGTGGTAGAGGAGGCTAAATAAATAATGATGATAGCAATAATAACAATAACGATAAATACTTGTAATACTCGCGTTTCGGGGGGATGGCCGGAGAATGACCGGAAAATAGACGTCAAAACCCCGGGACCGTTGCTTCGGGGGGCGTTGAGTCTGTTTTCTTCGGGGCTGATAAGTGGCCAGTTTTTTTTTTTTGGTGGGGGAGGAGTTTTCATCGTTCTGCGTGCATAGGCAATCATTTGTTTCGCGCAACTTTTGACCGCAATAGCACCATCGTACCACCGGCTTGGGCCAATCCATGGAAAAGCGTGTTCGGTCCTTTACGAAACGAGATACGATTAAGAAAAGCATTCGTGTGTGTGTGTGTGTGTGTGAGTTGAGGAAAAGCGGTGTTCGAGAAGGGTGCTGAAAAGCCTGCCAAAGGTAAATGGAATCGTGTTTCAGCCAAGAGAGCTAGAGTTTACCTTATATTGGTTGCCTTGGCGCGGGTGGAATGTGTTTCTTACGAACCAGGGTTTTCCTCTATTTCACTTCAAGCTTCGCGGACGGACAGCAGTGGAAAAATGTCTCCCTGCCAGGACGGTTATTAATGATGGTTGATTTTTCTTTTGCTGTGATTTTTCTCCGACCGTTTGCTTCGATAAGCTGGTCGCTTTTCAGGAAGGATACTCGCACCAATACCAGTCGGAAAAAGAGGACGGCAGGGTGCGAGTCGAGTGGAAATTGATAGATGAGTGATTGACGATTTTTTGCACTCATTTTCCTGACTGTATCGCGGAAATAAAGGGAAACCTTTCTCCCACTCTTTCCCGCTCTTGTTCTGCCCAGTGTGTTTGTTTTCTTTTGTTCGATCATTTCTTTTCCTTTATTGTGATCTTATCATCATTTGTTTGATGTGTTTTCTTTACACCTTCCCTTTCTTGGTCGCCCCTTCAAGAGTGCTTTCTTTCCGATTGCTTAACTTTAAATGAATTCTTGACCCATTCTTCACCCAGCCCAGCTCAGGCAACAATTCAATTGATTGATGAAGAGTTGCTGCTATTCTCTGCCAAAAACTCCCCTCCATCCTCTGCGGCGCTAGCAAAACGGTCGCTTACGGGAAAGGTCACTGTGCAAAGTACAAAGTTTTGTGTCTTCCATCCAACTTGCTGGGCTCACCTTTTGGCGCAGGATAAAGATTTGGCTCCCGATATCCGGTGCGCAATCTTTTGTACGCAGGAGGAACGCGTCCATCCGTGGCGGACGAAAGCGTTAGATTAGATTTATGCTTGCCCGGGCGACGGCCGGGCAGGACGACGACGACAAACCTGTCAAACAGTTTCGGGATAATAATGGTCATTAAAATCATTGGACCCTTCTTCACCTTGGCCAGCAACAGTAACGCCTTGATAAATCATCTTGTCTCGGGGGTCGGTCGGTGGGTTCTTTCACCCACTTTCGCTTTCAGCGCGTCTCGTGGGATATTCGGGAAGCGAGCGAGCGACCAACGTAAATGATTATCAAAAGTGAAAATTAAGAAATCAGACCTCGTGCGCACACACAACGGAGGCCGGCTTCTTGGAGGATGTGGAAGGATCCTCTCGTACACTTTCGTCCCGGAGCTCGGGTGACCGACCTGTCGTTTATCATTTTCGCCCTAAATATGGGAGGATGATGCTGTCTGTGTGAGTGTGTATTTATCCACCTCGTATCTTGTCCTTTTTTTTTCTTGCTTGCTCTCCTACTTGAGCGAAAAAGGTGCCACTGAGAAAATGGACAAGCCTCCGCTTCGTTTGGGTAATTTACGACGGTTTCTGCCAAGGGCGCACGCCTCTCTTCGCACGGATACAATGACAAGGCAATCATAGCCGATAATAGGCTTATCGTAATGACTTTCAAGATGACGAGAAATGTCCTGTTGCCGCGCATTCGCCCGCCCGCCAACGGTTCCTGCGCGCCAACTTCTGAAGTCTCTGTTGCTGTGTGTCTTTCTTTCGCCGTTTTCGCGAACCGTCCCTTGGGGAAGGAACAGTAACAACAAGCCCCTTCGGACGACGACGACGATGATGATGATGATGATGCCAAGTAATTATTAATACCTTTGTTTCGGTGCCGGTTTCGACGAATCGTTCGTTCGGGCACCCGTCAGCATTGGCATCGATCGAGCGAGCGAGTTCGACAGTTGAGTGATTAATCATTTATTGCTGCGGCGGTGGATAGGGCGTAATCGGCATCGAATTCGCATCCCAACCCCAAAGGGTACTTTGGGACAAACACACACATGGACCTGTTCCACGTGGCACAATCCTACGCTCGAACCATTTGAGCCAGGATATGCGAAATTCACCTGACTGCTTGAAACGCCTCCTTGCGAGCTTTCGAGCGGCGAACGGAAGCTTCGATTTGCGCTCTTCAGAAGTCTTAACTGCTATCATTGAAGCAAGAAGCAAGAGTAGCTTCAGAAGCAAGAGCAGCTATCATTGACGGAGATTTGTTTTCCGAAAACCATAAATCTTACCAACCGTGATTCGTTGCATCCCTCCGACGGCCCGACCCTCTCGGGAAGCTTATTTCACAGGACGGATCGGCCGGATGCCGGGCCTGATGATGCAGTGGCATTAACGGTTGGCCGCAGGAGTGGCCCCCGGTAGTGCTCCGGGAACGGTGGAGGAAAGCTTTGATTCATGCTTCAAAATGATACCATCCGGTTCAATTGGAGGATTTCGGCACGGTCGTGGAAAAGCCGACGGTGACGCCGCCACCGTTGAGGACACTCGAGGAAAGATATATTATGCTGATTATGCTCCAACCGATACACCGTAAGCTTATTTCGTTCGTTTATATTTATTGCTTTACGGCGCAGCGGCAAAGGTAAACGATCCTAGGCTGCGGGGATCCCGACCGGACGGTGAGATGGTCGGTAGTAGCACATAAAAATGTGGGCACCCTACGATTGGCTGTTGCGACGGTGCGTATGTGTCATGGGTCTTCCCTGCGTGTCCGGACGGCCCAGCAGCACCAAGCGCCCAAGGTACGATACACCGACCCGCAGCCCGTTGCAGTACTCCCGTGCACTTATTTATCAAAACAATTGATCGGGATGATGCTGGGGTAGATGATGTTGCTGCCGGTGCTGCTGTCGTTGTAATAAATCTAAGCCACGCTAAATCCGTTTTTAGTGCGCCACATCACCTCGAGCGCCTTTGAGCTGAGCCGACCGCCCCGACTGTCCCGACGGTGGAAAAGATGGTCCGATGCGCGTGACCTCGAAGAACATCGACGACGACAACGACGACAACGACGACGGCGACGACGACGACGGTGTTCCGGATGCTATCGCTTTTTCTTGTTGGTTTATGATGCTGCCGGTAAAACGCATTCACGCATCAGCCTAGTTCCACCACCGGCCCACCCCAATCCCGAGTAGTAGGGCGAAACTTTTCGGTACGCCAAGAGCGGTACTTTCAGATTACGCTCGATACCGTCACACACAAGCTGCAGCGCTTATTGCGTATGTGCAGTGCGTTGATGCCGTTCGCAAGAACGCAGTACGATGGCGAACATCTTGGAAGATAAGCGAACACAAACCCGAGCCCTTCCGGAACGCTTGGAACGGCGAGGCGGCAATAAAAATAAAGTCCCATAAATTTGTTAATGGTGACACTAATTAGAGCAACCTGCAATCATGGCCGTACATGAATACATAAACAGTGCCGGTCGGACTTGTGTGTTCTGCTCCAAAGGGTAGAACCGTTTTGTTCTACCTGTTTGCTTACGGGGGTGTGGGGGTTGGGCGGTTTCCTAAGGGCGAGATTTATTAGCCAGCCTGTCGGATTGGTGGGAAATGAATGCGTAATGCAGTTTGCTGATAGTTGTGCAGTGTTCTACGATACGTAGCATTAATTGATTGATTTGGATTATGGACATGCGTAGAAATAATTTGTGGTTCACTTGACTGTTTGTTTTATCAGTAAAGTTATGGTTTAATGAACTGTTTGATTCTAGGGCTACTCAGCCTCGAAATGACTTTATATTTTAGACTATAGTTTACAGCTTTTCGAGAAATTGTATTTACTGAAACGAGAGGTACACAGGGCTCTGGGTACACCGTCTGAATTATCGTCTTATGAAGATTCTAGAGAAATTATGAGCTTTTGAACTTTTAGTGAAATTCTGAGATTTGCAGGTGATGTGTGGCTCGCTATTCAAGACCTCAAACGCAGAGAGTTATCGAACCTAGTCCTCTCCAACATACATCCAAGGCCCTAAAACAATTTATGTATCTTAAAAATGTAGTGTGAGATGATGCATCTAGTCTAGGCTTTGCATGATCTAGGATTGGTACAGAACAGAATTGAATCACAGATGTTGTTTCTGAGTCTATCCCAAACCTATTTTGAATCCTGATTTCAATCAAGTCAGGTTCCGGTTCCAAATCTATAGAGATCTTTTTTAAAGGGTACGGAATAAAATATGATCCAGTATCGAGCTTTAAACTAGTTATGTTTCAGGAACTGTACTTCGAACAAACTTCGTGATAGCAAATATTCTCAGCGACATTTAGAGCTGGAACATACTTATTCTTATCTAGTCCTAGGATTCATATTTTGTCTTAGGATTGTTTATGACAATAAATTGGAATTCATAATCTGAACACAACCATTTATTGCCATGAATGTCTATCATTCTTGAGGCAGATTATGATCAATTACTGATACTGAGCCAAGTTGGATTCAGGAAATTATCTCTTCTCAGTCTAGCCAAATTTTGAGGAACAATCACATGGATTTATTTCAGCGATTTAGGGAAGAATTTTTGGATAGCGTATCACTGTTTAAGATTTCTTGATGGCATTAACCTGAAAAGATTCACTTCATAGTTGACTAAATCGATTGCCTTGCGTACAATAACCCTTACTGTTAGGGAAGTACAGCTTAGCAAATGTCTGTTCTCTGCCCATACCGAGCCCCTGCATTTGATGAAATAAAAGAATTCCTACCGTCCGTCCGATAATCCCTATCATCTGGCGGGTGTTTAGTAGCGGCAAGTAGCTAGTGTTTATTCAAACTTTATCTCCCACTCCTCGGGTGGAAAAACAGGGCCGCCGCTCGGCTCACTGCCGCGGTGCCTTCTGTTGCCCAACAGCGCTCCCTCACAAAATGCAAACACACGTTCGTTCGTTTGAGTGGAGTGGTTGTATCTTTTCCATTAAGGGGGCTTGTCATATTGTGCGCGCCGCGCAGCAACACCGCTCTCATCCTTTGCGCCCTGTACCGGCGGGCTGGTGTTGGTGTATCGCTTTTTAAACATACATTGCTGCCTCCGACACACACGCACGGGAAGGGACTGTAAGGGCAGGGGACGTGTGGGCTGGTGCTGCTGGATGCTAATAACGCGGCCGGTGACCGCGGCGGTGCGGTAAAAGAGTGAAACATAAAAAGTGTTCCACCCCACGAGAAGAATAAAAACATATGTTCCGTTCCGAAAAACCGCACACATGTGTGAAGCGACCGAGCAGGCGTTTTCCGTCGGCTACAATCATGCTCGGGCGGTTTGTGGGAGCCCTTTAGGCGTCGATGCTGCTCCGGCTGCTGCTTCTATGCCTCTTCCCCTTCCCTGGCGACTGTGTCTCCGGTCACCTTTTTAGTTTGGGTGGAAGTGTGCGGAACTGGAGGCCTTTTTTCGTATGATTATTATCATTAATGCTCGCACTTCCCGCACTCCCCAGTGTTAGTAGGGCTTGCTCAAAAGCATATATTGCATCGTTTACTTTATGGCGTGTTGTCTTATCGTTAGCATGGTAGAGCATTCGGGAGTGCTGTCTGGGAGTTTGTGAAGTTCGTTTTTTTAGGATGCGTTAAAATTTCTACAGAAAGCCGCCAATGAATCGCATCAAAACCGAAACTGGAATAATCCAAGAATAGGCAATGCCATTTGTAACTGGCGCCACAAAATTGGTCAATCAAACAGTATCACAGTGCGGGAGGACTTGACTGGTTCTCGGTTGAACGTTATCGCCCGTTGCCAGGCACGCTACCAAACAGATCGATATAATCTCGTCCCAGCGCAAGACATTGCCAAAGAACGAGCTTCAACGGACGGAAAAACTTTGTGATTGTACCTTGTCATGCTGGGGATGATCTCGGGTACTGTTTTCCTTTTTTATCAACGAAGTTGATTATAATCCCTAATCCCTGATCCTTAATGTAACAATCTAATCCTGTCTTTGTGCCGATGAATAGAGTGTTCTCACTCACAGGGTACCCTGTGTTTTGTTCGATCCATCCTTCATTAAAGCGGAAACGCTTGCGAGGAATGACTTTTGAACCTATTAGCAAACGGTTTCGTAGCTCGCTTTTTGTCCGACTTTTTCCTAAGGTCCAGGTTCATCATTCTGTTAATCAAGTGTGTTTGCTTACCCTTTTTTTCGTTCCAGGTATGGTTCTGCTTTAAAGAAAGAGAGAGAGAGAAAGAGAGAAAGGAAAAGAGCTTTTTGTGAGTGACCCTTTGGTCGAACTGGGTCGTTGGTATCCATTCTAATTAAGTCCGTTGATGAAGGTAGGATCTATGACTCAACTGAACGGTGTTTTTTCGGTGCAGGTTTTATGATTCTACGAGAATTTTATCTTTTTTAAGGGAAAACAAATTTATTTGACGTATCAATATTGATGGAAAAAATTCTCGAGCAGTTTAATTCTTTTAAAAACTATTTTGTTACAACTCTGTTAAACTATTCTGTTACAACCCCTAGTTCAACCAACCTTGTACAACCCCTTGAAAGCGACGCTGACACGAAACAAATTGTTTACTCAACCATCCTCTCGCCTCTCCCTCACCCACTGGCCATCAAATGCCTCAAGTGCCTAGAATAGCTCACAAGCCACTCACCCACATCCGAAAGTAATGTGTTTAAAATTTAATCAAAAAGTGACAAACTGTGATAAAAATAACCGAGCGTAAAGCGAGTGCGGCTTCTGACGGCTTCCTTGCCCGCGAAACACGTCAAGTCGGCTCGTCTCAACATGCACGCTCGAGATGATGTTTTAATGATCAATCTATCCCAACTATGCGCCCGCTCTGGAAAAACGCAGACCCTTACCACCCTTGCCATGGGAAAAACACCCCTTCCCGGGGTGGGTGTAGGGGCAGCTAGTTTCGTTTCACTTTCACACCGCGCTAACTCAACCTCTTCCTGTGCTTCTTCCTTCCTTTCAACCCCCCTCATCGTTAGAAGTGTTTGAGTTTGTAAACGTTGCTAAAAAGTTTTTATTAACACTTCACAAGACAACAGAAAACAGATGGCACAGTGTTGGTATGTGTGTCTGTCTAGGTCGTCCTCCGACTCTTGCGAGCGTGAACGTGTCGAATGCCTTGTCTGCCCGGGGAAAGGAAGAAGGGGTGACTTGTTGACAAACATTACTGCCGTTGCCGCCGATGCTGCGCCGTCACGGTGCCGTTCAAGTGGAACCGCCCATCCCGTGGGACGCCCAGGACTTGATGCTTTCCGCCATCAGCTACCTCCACCGTCAATCGATCACGCTCTACATTGTGGGTGAGAACGAAGATCCCCCCCCCCGTCCCCCCTCCCTGCATCGAGTACTCTTGCAGTCTCTCGCTCTCTCAAAGTATCGCGGCTTTGAAGTGGGGAGCCGTACGGCCAACCACTCCAGAATCCGGGCTGGCCTCTCGAGCGCCGATTGGATTAGCTGAAACGGAAAAAAAAAGATGATCGAGCGCAGTTTTGTACGAAAAACCAAAAACTCCCTCAATCAAAAGAGTCGAGTTCGGTTCGGTTCGGCCGCTTTCCGTATTTTACGATGTGCGAGATGACAAATGATGTTCCGCAATTCCTGTACTTCGAATGCGCGAGGCCCCACTTTTGGACGTCCGGCGTTCATCAAGCGCTTGAGATGCCTCCGGGTCGGGAGATTTAAATTTAAACCTATCCGGCCCTCCGTTAGGTGGGGCGGGAAGGTGGGGAGGCCCTTGTCGATCGTCACAAATCGCAGTTTCGGGAGGTATTGGTTACGTAACAAATTTGACTATCGCTTCCAGCGCTGGTGCCCCGCACAGCTTCCCCGTGAAGCGTGAAGCACCACTTGAAGGGTGTCAGGGCTCTGGCCTGGCTATTTGGGGTCACGCAAGACTTTCTCCCTTGCTAGACACATTGGGGCTGGGGTGGCACGGGCAGCCAGAACGGTGCTTGTTGCGGTTCACATTTCCACGGGTAATAAATAACATTCTCTCGGAGTGTTACCGAACGTCCTCCAGGCCGCGCACACTTCGGTTGGATTGAGCCGCTGTGTTGACCTGCATCGCGCCATGCACCGGGCGGTTTACGGAATAAATAAATTAACGCGTCTAATTATAGCGCGCAAGTACCGCGAGCACCGAAATCTGTGCCGGGTTGATGTGTGCAGGTTGACCCGCGGATTCTACAAATCCGACCAGCGTACGGACCTATTTTTAAAAGCAAAGGCTGGAAATGATGCGCGGTGACGCAGGTACGCACGCAGGTCTCCGCCACAGCTTTCGGGCGGGAATCTAGGGCGCGAGTGTGCCTTGGAATTCCAGATCAAGCGTAATCGTTGCGCCAATTAGATTGGACCTGTCCGGTGAGCGGATGCGCTAATGCAAAGGTGAAGACAAAATCGCACACTCACCCGTGGCCGTGGAGCGGACCGGCGTCGTACATCTAAATACTGTTTGCTGAGTGTGAGCTGCCGTACGGACGAAAACACCGTGCCAGTTCCCATCATTCCGTATGCGAGCACCATTCCGACGGTCGGCGACAAAACTAAATTGATAATTAAACGACTCCTCCGGGCGGTGGCTGGACGCTGGACGCTCATCCACGGTTGGTGCAAACATGACAGGCAGCATTAATTGTAATCGTGCCGGGAATGGAGCGAAAAAGACATGTCAGACTAGCCGTGCGCAGCCGGCCCATGTGCTTGTCATGTAAGCCTTTTTTCTGCTTCGTTTTCTTTCGCTGTTGCCCGGCCGTGTGTGTGTGTGTGTGGAGTGATTAGTAGAAGAAGGGAGCGGAAGAGACAAGCATCTGGAGCCACAGAGTGAGCACATGTTGTACGTTGCTGGCACGATGTGAACACACAGCCACAGATAGAGTGAGCCACAGAAAGCAGAGGGAGTAGCACGGGGAACAGGGAAAGGAGAGGGAAACGAGAGTGGTATGTTGCTGGCGCCGGGTTCGGCATCCGTGCAAAACGAAGGAGAATCAGGCGCAACATTTATCAGCGCTAATATGGTCGAGATAAATTGTCGGAAAACGCAAACGAACGCCGACATGCTGCTGACGCTGCAAGTGCGCTACGCTAACGCAGGAGCGCGGCGAAAAATGCTTTGCTTTTTCACTCATCCATTCTACCCGGCCATGTCACGACGGTCGACGTGATAGCTGCGATGGGTAGCGTTTTGCTTTTCTTGTTGTGCTACACACACACTGTGCCTGTATTCTTTCCAGCATAAAAATGCAAACAGCTAGAAGAAAACAAAAAGCAAACGCTTCTGTGCCGGACGGGAAAGGGAAAGATAAACGAGTGAGACGCTGATTAATATTGCATTACACGCTTCCCTCGTGTGGCGGCTCTGGGCGGCAGGCGGATGCACTTTTTCTCTCGTCACCTTTTCGAAGGACCCACGTGTGTGAGTGTGTGCAAAGTTGCGCTCGGTGCCTGTTCAATTATGTCGACACAGCTCGCTCGGATGCCTCTGTCGGCAGCTCAGCTCCATCCAGAGCTATCCTCCGAAAATGGTGCTACAGCTTGGTGGCGAAGGATATTAAAATTTCTGCACCAAGTGGGACCGATGTGGAAGCTTCTTTTCTTTGTAGTTTCGGGGAGTTGTTTTTTCGTGAAACGATGACATAATTAATGATGAGTGAAGGGAAGACCGAGGAGATCACATGTTCAGCTGCAGCAAAAAGGAACCTTTGAATGGATAGCATATGGTTTCCCGTGGTGGACCAGCTGCAGCTTCCAAGCTTTTACTTTCATCTTACATGTGAGACTGGCTTTTGATGCTCCAAATCAGCCCCGACGTCACCAGCAGTACTACAGTTTGACGACCGCTTCTCACTCACGTCTTACCTACCTCTGGCTCGAGTTTCCGCATTTCAGGCTTTTTCGAAAACGAAACCGATCGCCAAAGTGGACGTACGATCTGAGCCGAAAGTAACAATTTGTCTAAAGTCGCTCCAACCGCCTCTGGGCAGCCGAAAGAGCCAAAGATGCCGTTCGCTTTGGCGACCTTGACAGGCTCCACCGGTTCGGTAATTATATCATCTGGGCTGGGAAACGTCCCGGAAACCATCGCCACCGTTCACCTTAATGGGGTGCTGCGTCTACAAGACTTCCTCGCAATCGTCCCAATCCAACCGAAGCACGGCCCAGATGTCTGATGAACTTGTAACATTTCGCCACTAATGATAGGTGTCTAGGTGTACGTGCGTGTGTTTGTTGTAGGCAATGCTTCAGACCAGCTGTCGAGCAACGCGGCAAATAATTGCCAAAAATGGACTATTAATGGCTTATGACAGTGCGAGCGATGTGCTGAACTGCAAACACCACGTGCCAGGCTGCTCGCAACTGGAGATATGTATCACTTTGGACGTCCAGTTTTGGGCGACGAAAAAGGTAACCCCCAACCAACCGGACTCGCTCCCCTGGTGCACCGTTTTGTTTATGCGATGCAACACCACCACCCCCCACACCCATCATCTACGTGATTGCCAGCATCGAGCGAATGGGAAACCGCCCAGGCTTATGGAAATTTATGATTGGAAATTTATTTTAATTACCCACAGATCCTATTTACTGCGAACGAGCTCTTCCGTTCGACGCGGAGTGAGCCGGCATTTATTTATGCTACGGGGCCCGGAGAGCTCATCTCCCGCTCGTGGTTCGCCGCGCTCTGCGATACAACTCCCCGCCATCCCTTCCGTTTAATGACCTTCGTCCGGAGGTGTTTTTTTTTCGGTAGCCTTCAGCTCGCCATCGCCCACCCCCGAAAACGCGGAGCGACAACGATCATGTCGATGTTGATGATAATGACGAGACGGGAACGATGGCTGTTTTCCACCTCCCCTCGGGACGCGGACGTGGACTGGGTTGGCCAAATTTCCGATCCGCGAAAGCGGCGCCGTACATGCTGTCGTAAAAATTAATGAAGCTTTTCAAAATAGGATGCTCCCTGCCAGCCATTCGAGGAAGTCCTGGAGCATGGCATAGCACGACGCGTTCACCGACGTTCATTTTTATGCTCCGAAGAATGCTTTTCCCAACGCCTTTTGCCACCCGTCGATGCTCTTGTTCGAATTGTGTGCTACCGCCCGCTCCTTCTCCCCATTTCTCAGGACGCTTTCGGTTAGTGTGCTGGCGCCGGACGCAACCGGAATGTAAAATCTGATCATGGCACGAGACCATGGCTTCCTGTCGCTGTTCGGTGCCACGGAGAAGCTACTTGTCGGGGTTTTTCTTTTCCTTTTAGCAGCGTGGCGGAATTGGAAAAGCAGCCAATGGCATCACTGGACACCATTCTCCCTGGTGGCCTTGTTTCAATTTCATCAGCGGTACGGTCGCCCGCGACAGACGAGCAGCAGACCACAAGAAGCGGAAAGCGAACAAGATAAAAACCGAAAATCTAAAACTCTCTTTCCACCGAAGAAAATCCACCGTATCGTCGCCGCTCGGTACAAACACCGAATGTTCGCGTCCAGTGTCCCGATGAAAAGTGGACGACCAAGAAGATTTGAGTGGAGCGAACGGAGGTCCTGGCGGTGGCTTTGCGCGCGCGCGAGAGAAAGAGCGAGTGGAACTAAAATACGACATAATTAAGATTTCTTTTCCTCTAATTATCTGTAATCCTTCGGAGGATACGATTCCATCTCTCGCGCCTTTTTTTCGGGTCGCCTTTTGCGTCATGGCCGAGGCCGATTTATCTGGCCATTTACGGGACGGGGGACCGGGTGGAAGAAACTGTCCAAGAAAGTGAAGAAGTGAATCGGTACGCTGGCCTTCTGCGAGACGATCTCACAGGGCCAGGACCTCCTGGCAGAAGCAAACGAAGCGGGACGACATTTTCTCGGCACGGAGCAAAGTCCTTGAAGATTTCCCTTCCTTTTTCAGCCATTCTCACACACACACACGCGCACACGAAAACAATTCATTTGAACTCTCGAATTGGCACCGACCCGGGTCAACCTTTCCCGCAGCAAAGCACTGCACGGTTCACTTCTAATGCCGGTTTTGTTTTTTTGTCGCTGCTGTGCGCTTTTCTTTCACGTTGGCGCTGCTGTACATAGGTTTTGCTGTTTGTTTGGATAAATTTTGGCAATTGTTTCATTTGCTCGCTTGCGGGCCAACCAACCCAACGGGGCCCACCGCCGTGCCTTAATGTGAACACCACAGAAACACAGTTCCTCGAGCGGAAAGGAAGGAACCCGAAGGAATGGCAAGCAGAACACACAGCTAAAAAAACACCGAGCGCCAGCAAATCCTTCGCCAGATTATCCTTATCTGTGGTAATAATAATGAAATTTTCTCATTGTTGGAAGGCATCCAACGGACAAGCTCGTGAAAAGGCGCTACGCGAGACGCAGGCATTGCCCCGTCGCGGTGGAAAATCTCCTCAAGCCGGGGTGGAAATAATACGTTTCTTTTTTTTTCCCCGGGGCAAAGATTTGGTAATGCTCGATGGAAACGGTGTTATGCTTGTGTTGTGTCGTGTCTTTTTTTTTTTGTCACGATTGCTATCGCACTGTTCGGGCCAGTTTGTTTGGTGCTTCTCCGGTGCCAACTAGCCAAGTGCTTCCAGGGCACAAACTGCGTGACGAACGAATGGCTGGAAAGCGAGGGCAAAGCCGATGGTGGCGTTTCTCTATATCCACTCAATTAAATAATGAGCAGCATTATATCGTCAAGAGTGGTTGGTCGTCGTCCTGCCTTACCTTCTCAATCATGGCATCAAGCAGGAAGATAGTACGATCCTGGGCCACCAGCTTCTACACCATAGGAACCTCTCATCGCGCCGAAAGGAAACGTTGTCAGCCAGTCATGGCAGTCATGTGTCACGTTCGGTTGGGCTGAAAATGGCTTTTGCCGGGGGGAAACGAGCCTGCCGGCTGAAGGGATACGATACGAACCGCTGACTGACGACGATGCCTCACGGTACGATGACAAACTCTTCCGCATGAGTTGGTTCCCTCTCCACCGGCACCACCACACGTCTGCTGGTTAAAGTTTTGATAATTTTTGATCACACAAAGAGCAAATATTGTCAACTCCCTTTTGACGTGCCTTGGCTCCACACAGAATGTGGACTGACTCCTCCAAAGTGGAAAGAGTTAAGCTTCGGAGACGGTAATGATGTAAATTAGTTTACATTTCGCTTCGCTTTTGTGCCATTCACAGTGAAGCAGATAAGCCTGAGTCGAGCTTCCACGTGCGGTGATTTGTTTGATTTAAAAAGTAAAACTTTTGTCTCGAGTGGCGTTTCGTTCATTTCCCTCGTTTGATGAAAACTAAATCAGTTAAATCGTATGATTTAATAATTCCCCACCACCCTCTGTCATTCGCTTCGAAAGCATTCTGCAAAGCATAACATCGCAGCTTGTTTGTGCCATCGCAAAGTGGCCGCGGCTCTCAGCAAAGGCAGACCGACTGAGAGCATTATGCATTTGCCAAACATAACGTTCCTTCTCCCCCCCTTTCCCCCATTCCCCGCATATCTCTGTCTAATGTTGGAGCCAGCTCGCGTGCCGGTACGCGGCACGGGTAGTGTTTCGTTTATGTTTGTTTTACTTATTAGAGCACTGTTTATTTATCCTCTCGCTGGTTCGCCCTCGCCCACTGGGCGCAACGTTACACAGCTTCCCCGTTCGCCGTAATAGATACCGTCGCCCGACGCCCGTGTTTCGAAGTGGAAAACTTTGCCCGCCGGTGTGTAATGTCTTTAAACTCTGGCTGGCCCAAATTTCTTCAAACGCGCTGTGCGCTAAGTATTTGAGCACCTTTTTTTTTGAGGGAGAAATGAAACATAAAAACTGAAAGAAATGGTAACCCGTACCTATTCGGTGGAGGAGTTTTGTAATGTTCACTCCATCCAACTTCACTACCGCACGATTGTACGGGCGCTTATCCGTGGGGCAAGGTTGCCCGCTCTGGCTCGTGTAATGTTTCCTCCTCTGGTCGATCTGGTCCGGAACGCATAATTTTTAATATGATACGCATCATTATTCTACCGGAGAAGGAGCAGAAGCATCGATCGATGATGATGAGGCTTGTTGGTCTGCGCCTTAGCGTGTGCGCGTCTGTTGGCAACCGAACACCCTTGCTGAAGGGAAGCCCTCATCCAACGTGCAACTCGAACGAATCGCTTTTGGTAATCGGTAGAGGGGAAAACACGAGCTCCCTATCAGTTTTGGGGCAAGTACTCGGCAAGCCTTACTATGTTTCTTGGTGTGTTTTTTTTTGGTCCACAGTTGGATATATTTATGGCCAAAGGGAAAAGGGTTTGTCGATAGCTCGACCGTGGTATTGTGTTACATTAATCTTCCATTTTACATTGGAGCAATGGGGGAAAAAACGTTGACGGTAGAACAAACCCAAGGAAGAGAGAAAGAAAGTGACAAACATGGATGAACCGATAAAAGTTGGCCCCCTGCACGCATTCACCAGTTGACAAGAACGAATTTAAGACTTTCTTAATTCAATCACATCCCCATTTCGTGTACAACATCTTGTAGAAATAGAGCGTGGCTGCTGTGCAGCATCGCTTCACGCAGCTTCTGTCACATTTTACCCCATCGTTTGCGGACTTGGGCTGGAGGACGAAAAGAACGGCTCCCAATATGCCAACGTGTAACTCACACTCGCTGAAATTGTTAAATCCGGAGAGGCCCGCCCTCCCTCGCAGCTATTTATCTAAATTAAAATGATAAATTTATTTTTAAACATTCACCATGCTGTGCATAATTTTTCAAAACAAGACCCAACCCAAGAAAACTGCACACTAATTGCTTATGAAACCGGAGCGAGCTGAGGTTATCCAGAGTGGTCTGGTTTGTGTCCTGCTCGATCGACTGGAACATCAAGAAGTAGAGCATGGAGCTCGAAAATTATTGATCAGTACAGACCACCAACACCTAGCCCGAGTTCCACTAACCCTCCCTCATCACGAGAGCATCATCATCGTCGTCATCGATGATGGACACCCGAGGTTGGTGTGTGGTAAAAATATATTTGGAGTTGTGTCAGCGCGGGCGCGTCACACCGTTGACGGAAGGGGCGCTATCGATTATCGAACCGTCCGCTAGATGGCCACCGTGCAGGGAAGGTGTCCGGTTTCGATTCCCGGGTGTCGTAGCACCGAACCGGTTTGTTCTGTCCGAGGTTAGGCTTAGTAGCGCTGCACGCCTGCATCGCTCTGACGCACATGGGCTAATACGTCCTGACGTGTCCGAAAAATTGACATCGCGCGAAAGGGTTAGCGTCGTCACTCGGGCGTCATTCTCGAAGAAGCGCAGCAGGAGAGCGACAGTCTCCGGTGGGGAAAGGTCGAGCGATCCGTAATCGGATAGTCTGTGCGTCGCTAAATAAAAAGAGAATTCTATCGAGCCGTCGTCAAACCGTCCCTTCCTGCACGGTCACGTCCAAGCGCGGCAGGATTCGATGAGGTCGTGCTCGGAGTTCAAGGTTGATGGGTACGGTTTTTGGAAGCTATCATGGCCGGTTTTATGATATCATCTAGCGAGTCATTCATCCATCTCGAAAAGGATTGCTGTAAACTCAGAAATCACCCTCCAGGACCGCGCTTCAAATGCAAACTAATTTACTCTACCGAAATTAGCATTCATTTGTACCGTCGATTTCATTTATTGCTATATTTCCCTGGTGGTGAATGCTTCGATACACCAGCCCGAACCAAACTCTACGCTACATTATGCTCTGTTGCGTTACTTCCCCGCACCATTCACAAGCCGTGCCGTCCTGGGTAATCCAATTGGAATTCATAATTCGTACTGTTGCTGGGCACGTTTGCATTTACCCTTACTGCTTCCGCGCGAGATGGACGTTTGCATTTACCGGTGTGGAAGCGCACCGCATTAACCCACCCTCGAGATTGGTTCTGATAACATCCGAGGATCTCGCACTGTGGAACATAAGCAGATTTTCGAAAAACATAGCATAGATTAAAAATGTAATTTCTTGCTTTATATGTTTTGTAAAGTAATATAGATGTGTGGAGTTTCCAAGGATTGAGTCGAATGAAAAACCATTTCAACTAACCAATTTTCCCCCAATTTTTGGAGTTCTCCCCTAAAAATTCTCATGTCCGCACATTGCTCAGAGGTGGCCCACAGTGTCTCGGCCCTACCTTCTCGGAATGCTGTTGCGCCTATGTGTAAGCACACACTCGCACACACGGTCACTAGTCTATTTGCCTCGCACATCACGTCCGACAATCTGCCCTGACCGATAGATTTTCGGTCGGCGAGGTTCATTATGTGCTTTAATGTGTGGCTACAGTTTAACCTTTCCAACCGCCCCCCGCCCCGCTACAAACACCCAACGACCAGCAGACGGCCATGTTTGACCGGCCATGGCATTGCCCACCAGGATCGCAGGATCCTGCATATTGGTTTGCCACTGAACCGTAAACAACCTTTTTCGCCTGTCGGCCCACAGCCATTGTTCTCACCGGTAAAAAGCCTCCTCCGAACGCACCGAGCATTGGAGTTCCCGCTGTTAAGAGCTGTCCGGGAATAGGGGGTTGCAGCATCCAGCACATTCAAGCTTCCCTCGTTCCTCGTTGCTTAAAAATTGCACCCACATCCTGGTGGGGCAGGGCAACCCTTCGGGCGCTTGCAGCGAACTTCGGCCCAACTCAATCATCATAAGCGGCCCGAGCGGCTCGTTAGTGGCGGTGCGTTAGTTTTTCGGAGTCTCGTGCCCCCCGTCCCACGCCAACAACACCTGGCGGAAATGGCAATGGTAATGTTTTGCGTTTCAGCCGGCCGAGGTCGACTGTGGCGAGGCTTTTCGGCCGTACCCCGGAAACACTGACGAAACCTGCACCACCGGGCCGGGCCCCAAAAACAGCCCAAAACGACCAGAGGTGCATATTTATGTGAAGTTTGATAATAGAAACATGTCCGCAATAGTAATCAGCTGTTTTGCGGTCAGTGTGAACTACACACGCGCTGGGTTGCGATGGGAGACGGCCGCACGGTTTTCGAAACCATCGGTGTGCTGAAAGAGTTCGAACTCTCCTCCGCCGGGGGTTGCGATGGGTTTGGGAATGGGTTGGGTTGGGTGGTCGCTCCGTTCGGTTCGTTGCGTATCGAGTTAATTTTCGGCCATGCGAGCGGCTGGAGATGGAGATACCGAAGATACGTGTCTGGAATAATCAAATCAGTTTGTATATTCGTTTGGGATTCGCTTATTTATTTTTTCCCACCCTGCCCAGACCGTTGTGACCGGACCGCTCGATGGGCACCGTTTGACCACTGTTTGGCAACCTATCGCCATGATCAACGTTTGAGGCAGCAGTAAGCCCTCGGTTGGTCGGCTGACCGGATTTTGGGGTGCGTTTTGGGCCGACTGCCTGGAACCATCCCGTCCATCGTCGACGGGACAGATTTTTCAACGCTCGGTGCTGCTGCTGCTGCTGCTGCTTGAGATTGTGTGAAATCAACGTACCGCTTTGGTAAGGAGTTGGGAAAGTTGTCATGATTTATGAGTGTCCGGATCCGAAGCGGTCCAGGGAGAAAGTTTTACGCTGCAGAAGTTGTGGTGTTGTACGGCTCGAAATCTCCAAAACCGATAAGGACCGAGTAATAGATGTAAAATTGAGTAATATTTCTTTATCTCGCACCAGACACTCCCCTGAGTATGACGTCTTTCAATGAAAATGTAATAAGAGCGCTTTTGTATTGGCATTGGAATGACGTCTAGTAACTAGTTTTTTTGTTAAACTCATCACTAAACTCGTTACACTCAGTGCCTTTCGGTCTAATCATTCATTCGAACGGTGAAACACTTGGATTTTGTGAAGGTTTTCCGTACGAACCGCTGGGTGTTTGATTTGGTCTGAAGGATTTCAGTGTCAATGGCACCACGGGAACCGGTTCCAACAAGGACGACTGACGAGAAGCTTTAATTGAAAGGTATTACTGAAGGCGTTGTACCGATTTTACACACTTAGAGATTTAATGGTGGCTTTTAAACGCATTCTTTATTGGGTTCCCTTGAAGTTTGTAGCCTTAAATCAGTTGATATTTTGATTTTTGATTATTTTGTGTTCAACCAACCATTCCAGTGTATCTCGTTCTTAACTTCCTAGTGTGTCTTGTTAAAAAAGGCTTTATTTTTGTACACTTCACACAGACCAAAGCTTAAGAAGAAACGTCCCCAATGCAATGAGATGTGAATTCTATTCCTTTCACTGAACACTGTCGCGAAGCAACCAAATTTTTGACTACAAGAACGAACAGTCTCTTCGCAAGGTGTTTCCGGGACCTTAGCTCGTTGCTCGCTTTATAAAGCAAACTTCCATCCAGGAATGTAATTTTGGAGCTATGAGAGTTTTCCTATACACAACACACACACACATCTTACACCTTACACCTTGCCTTTGACACCCGGGAAAAGCGTACGCACTCACGCGAGGGCATGACACGAACGCATGCCCTTGTGTCTTCCGGTTTTTTTGCGGTGATGGATGCGGACGCACCATTCCAAACCCTGCGGGAGAACAGGGAGAAGGACTAGGTTGCCCGGACGAAAAGCAATTATGAGCTCGTTTAACCATAAATCTCACCCAAAGGCAGCAGCGCCCCTTCAAATGGCGCCTTCGTGGCGCAAGAGCGAAAGTGACTACTGCAGGAGTTGACGAAATTATTGTCTTTTTTTCTTTCAAAAAATGGGGGAGGGAGAGAAAATGGCAAGCAGTGTGCTTTAAAGGTGGCATAAAGAGTGGAAGCAATTTTCTCACCCATTTTCACCGCTCGCTTTGAAGCTGTTGCGGCGACGTCGGTTAGTTCATTTGCAGTGCCGCACAGGTCGATCGGGTATTTTCGCTTGTTCCTGTCCAATGGTTGAATAAATTTTAATTAAAAGCCGATTTATATCCCATGCAAATTACTGCGCTTTTCTTTTCACACTTTCATTCATGCCGGCGCTGGCCGGTTTGCCGTTTGCGGGGGAGTTGCTGTTTAATCACTGTTTTGTTTTATTTGTAAAAAAAATCACCCTATGCGCCAAAGAGGAGGAAAAACGTGCTCCTTTTATTTTACAAAACTACTAAAATAGAAGAAAGACCATTAAGTCCGAACGGTCGTGGAAGTGCAATTAAGCTACACATTCTCGTTACCTGTGCAAACGGTATGCAAAGTCGATAGATACGCCAACGCCAATTTGAAATTAATTGAAGCGAACATCAACATTTTTTTCGTCGTTGTGGTGGAAAGCGGTTCAACTTGCTTTACAGTGGGTGTGGGTGTTGTGTCCTTACGAGCTGCTTGGTTCTGCTGTACCGCGCTGGCACGCAACGTCCTTCGGGCACAATCTTCCAGGAGGCTAAACCATTGTTCCTATCAATTAAGATTTGCTTTTCCTGCGGACCGGCGATCTAGGCGAAGGTATGCCGGCAAGAGCCTGCTCGACTCGCCCGGCCCTTATCTAAGCGAAGCCATTACGCTCGTCTGACAGCATAATCAATTAATATTTCCCACGGAAACACACACCGTGCATTATTTATGATGTACGGTGTGTGCTTCACCGGGGAAAACAGAGAGGGAGAGAGAGAAAGAGAGAGAGATAGAAGGAGAGCGAAATGGTGTAAAGTTGGACGATCGATGAACAGCGGTTCGAACAGCATGTTAGAGCGTCCGTTGGCCTCCTGCCCGAGCGCCAGAGTATTGCCGCAGTTTTGTCGGGGAAGGCAATAAAATCTAGCCGCCCTCATGAAACACCGGTCCGCCGGTGAAGGTGTTCCGAAGGAAATGGACCAATTTCTGATAGCGAAAGGGCGCACCAACACCGATTGCGAATCGGATATATCCATAGCCACCCTTTTGAAGTCGATGGCAAAAGCTCGAGCCCGGGCACTGTATTCCACGAATTGGCAAAGCATTGGCAATAGCTCGACAACACTCTACATGTGGCAAAGAAGAAGGGAGCGAGAAGAAGGGACAACGGGCAAGACACGGTCGGGGCTATTTAGCGTTGCTTCTTCATGCACATAAACCGAAACCTATTAAGACATAAGTATTGCATGCGAATATTTAATGTGTGTTTTAAGCTTAATCGTCGGATCGCGTTAACATGATTGAAGCAACGTACGACCCACCCTTCCCCCCACTGCATCACTGCGGCAAATACACTTTGCCGGTACACGCACGCACACACACCCGCACCCTCATTACCCAGACCCCCGGACATCCCTCGGAGCCAGTTTGTTGTCTTTCAAGACGCGTCGCACAACGGCTGCCGGCTGCCTGTAGCACGATAGTGTTGCGCGCTTGCAGCGAATGTTTGTCGATAAGTTGTTAAAGATAAATTATGTGCAATCCGGCCATAAATTTATTACCTTCCCCGCTTTCCCTTTCGCTGGGCGTGATAGGCTGGAGAGGAAATCGAGCCAAGGGGTGTTGGACGTGTACATTAAGATCCATTGCGATTTACGAAGCACAATTTTGGAACGACCAAGCACAGATACACACGCCAAGGTTTAATCCGCTGCAGGTAGATAGAAAACCGAAATATACGCGTCGAGTGGAGAAGCGTTTTGTGACCGCTACCTTCGTCAGCGTGGTCAAACAGGGAAAGGGAAATAATTATCAACACAATTGGAATGATTCTCTGGGGGGTGAAGAAGACGCTTGAGTCCTTCGGTCACGCCTAGACGTCGAGCGTTCTCACAGCAATGGTGCAAACTTCTGGACAGCCAGGTCCGCCGGGATTCGAGCAATTCTACGTCGAGTGTCTCTGCGAACTCCAACCGTTCGCCGGGACTTCTTGGCTGGCCCAGGGGCCGGTGCCGCTTGGTAGTGTAATTAGAGACAATTTTCCAGTGATATAATTAGTAGCCAGAGCACAGCTCACACACACACACCCACCGAGAGGGGGAGGGAGAGAGAGAGAGAGTTGGCCTCAATTTGTGCCCGATCGGCGAGGCTATCCCTTTTGCCACCGATATCGAGTTTTGTTGCGCGAGTGCCACTAATTCGCTTCTAGCATGACATTATGGCAGGGTGTGCAGCGCACGAAAAGCACACGGGAGGACATTTCGATACAACCCCCCACTCCCCCTTGACTGGCACTCGGTATCCTTGCTGATTGTACCGTGTTAACACAACCGTAACAGCACTTTGTCATTAGGAGTCCACGGACGTTGGCGCCTTTCGTGCGAACCTATCGCACTCGCGGACAAAGTTCAAAGGAAGAGAGTTACTTTATGTGAGGCGACGGAGGGCTTCTGGTTGGGTGAGTGATGCTCCCGTTTTCCTCTCCCATCCAAGAGAAGTCAATCAGATAGGTTTGATCGGTACGTGCGGCAACCGTTTTCACTTCCCCCGAAGCCGCCGTCTCGGTTGTTACACGATTTTTTGCCCTTTGATCGTCTTTAAACCGACGAAAGGGAGGGGGTGAGCCGTCGTGGAAAAAAAGGGATCTCAGAAGAAAGCATGGCAGTGGATGCAAGGGTTGACATTGGGGTATAATTATGATGGAGGAGCTGCTACGGCTGTTCGGCGGTACGTTTTGCAGGGACAAGAATGCTGCTCGGGAACGTTACGGATGCGGAAAACGCAAAGACAAACATAAAGTCGGTGGCGTTAACTATTTATATTTGAGAAAACCGCAACGCACAAGAAGTCTTTACTAATTGCTACGTTACAGGAAGCAAACGGCATGCAAATAGAAACGGACGAAAGCAGTTGGCTAGAATCTCACGACGCTTTTCGTATATTCTTGAGGTTTTTTTGGGCCATTTACCCAATAATGAGGTTGTTATTTGAAGTGTCATCTCTTGAATACGAAATAAGAAAATATAATACACTTTGTTCCTGTTAGTATTTGTGAAATTCCTGAAAAGCAAATTGTTAAACAAGCTTCTGATCCAAGAACATAAAAATACAAGATGCAAAACACAATTAGCATCATTTTATCGTGTTTCGGGCAAACCAAATTATGCCTCAAGTTCAACCTCGCTACAGCAACTCTGCCCTTGCTGTGCCGGTATTCCGACAAACTCTTTGCCTAATTGTGAGCGTCTTACAACGTTCCGATCCGTTCCCCGGGCAGCATAAAACCTCATTAAGCTAGGCAAAACGGGGTGGGAGCGAACCTGACGAAGGGTTAATCGTTAAATTTTGTTTCGTGCTTCGTGTGTGTTTTATAGTACCCAAAACCACGCTGTACGCTGCTTTTCCGGTACAATTTTCCTCTCCAAATCTTGTTAGTCTTTCCGTAAAACAGAGAAGAAAAAATCAAATCATGCCGTTATTGGGGCCTTCCCCTGCTAGTCTTGTCTTCCGAACCTCGTGTTTTCTTCACCGAGCACAGTTTGAATCTTGATACGTCGTCGAACAAAACGCTTTGCCGTGTTGTAGCCTCGGGTTCGGTAGCCCTCCCGAAAGGCCGGTGGGTTTCGGTTTTTACGGCCGACTTATTAACACGCTACACGCCCTTTACAACCGGAGTGACTAATTATAAATCCAAAGCGATTTACAGCTTAACCATAAGCGCTTCTCATACCCGCTCACGCAAGGCGCCAATTTTCGTCCGCCAAGATCTGGACGGAAGGTGTCTTTATTGATGAGCTCCACCTCTGCGAGAAGCAGGGAAGGATGGGCCCGATTAACCTTCATTTTGTAGCGAATTTCAATCGGAAGAAGCAATTGAAGAGATTCCGATGGGAAAGTGGGTGGAGCGGGAAGGTACCAAACCGTATCAGTTCACTTTCGGTCTCGATCCTCGTCTCGGTCTCGGGCTGCGTGGTCAGCGGGCTGGAAAACGATCAGTAATTAGTCGATCGTTCTAGTGATGGGTGAAGCGAGGGGAGAGAAATTGGCGAGACCACCCCAAAAGCATGGCACGTGTGAGACCACACCGAGAGGCATCACGCATGATACGCACGTCGGTAGTCCCGCGGCCGGTAATTAAACGATCAACCTGATGCCGGTGAAGGCGCTTCAGCTCGATTAATAATTGCGTGCCACCGGCTTTCGGCTCGTAATTCGATTAGACACGGTCAAGGGGATAGAATGTGCGTGTGAGACATGGGTCAGGAAGAAAGTCGCCGAGTGTTTGCCCCAAAAAACGTTCCTCAAGCCCACCTGTGACCAGTCAACGTGCGAGGGATAGGGCATGATAATTTGGAGCAAATTTTTTGGCAAACATTGTCCACCCGAAACACACACCGCAAAGCCGCAAGACAGGCACCAGCAACGGGCACACGGGGAAACCGGTGTGGTTGGTTTTTATTTCTCGCAATAAAAACGAACCCATCCGCATCCACGATAGCATCGAGGTTTCGTTCCTTTAAGTACGCATTATGTGCGATCGAAAGATAGTACTCCGGATTCCGGACCCTTCCATCCTGCTTTTGTTGCTGTTGTTTTTTGAAGCGTTCGCGCAAAGGGCCGATGCGAGTTTGCGTGTCCGCGCGCACCGCAGCAAAACAAGCAGACAGCCGCATTAAACAACAGTCGCGCGGGGAAAGAGGCAAAACGGGAAGCCATAAATCTGCTTTACTATCAATTAGATGTGAAAGTTAAGATCTAGGCGGTCCGATAGCCACCGTCGACATTGTGGCCACCGTATTTTGGCCCCGCCGAGGCAGGGCAGGCCAGCGCCGGAAGGACACGTTTCGTTGCACCGGTGCTTGGGAGGAGAAGACGAGAAACCGCGCAAGAAGTGGAAAGAAAACAGTGTTTAAGTATTTTATTTTCCATTTGCACCTACGTCAAAACAATGCGAAGAGAGAATGCGATCTTCCCCAGCTTTTACGACTGTTGACCACAAAGCGGGAAGAGAAACCGGAAAGGGAAGGGGGAAGGGGGGCATAAACATATCCCGCCCCACGGAAGCGGACCCGAAACAATGTATCATTTTTAAAAATCATGTTGTGACATACTGCTGCGTGCAAAGCTCGGTCGCTCGATCTGTTCGATCGATAACGGGCGCCATCGTAAATCATTGGCCCGTAGGGTGCCCGTGGTCTATATCGCCCTTTTTGAATCTCTCTCTCTCTCTCTCTCTCTCTCTGTTTCCCTTATGCTTGCACTGCTTCTTCACTCAGAAGCAGCACCGTTTAATGGTACGATTATGCGAGGAAGATGTTCTTCTTGCAAGTGCTTCCCGGCGAGAGTGGAGTGATTTTTAATGGTAGCGCAAACACAGCGGAAGAGCTTTTAATTCTTCCAACCGCGGTTGTTTCGCTGTGTCCTTTCCGTACCGAAAACAACCTAATAAACCCGACCCGTGTCCAAAATTGAAATCCAAAACCACTCGTGTACACCTTTATTCGGTTACACCGGCAAAGCGGGTCCGCTTTAAAGGGTTCGAACACATCATCAAAAATACTGCCGTTGTCGAGTGGAAAGATGGGTGGATGGTGCAGGGTGTGGCCTGGGGGGAACAGGGGTTCAGCGAACATAACTTTCAACCCTTTCCTCACCACCCTCTCCCACCCCTTCCACCATCCCTCCAGACTATTATTTTTCGTACTATAAATCAATAAACTTTTACCATATTCCACCGCTGAAGGGAACCACGCAACGCACCAACGACCCAGCGGCAGCGAAGTCGACCACCTTTTCCCACCGTTCTAGGGCTTCCTCTATCTATCTAGAGTTCTCGTCCCCTTTCGACGATGGCCCCCTCTGCGAGGTGGGTGTGCTGAAAATTCTGCCTTTACGATTGTCAATCAATCAAACCGGCACCCGGGCTCGTGTTTTGGCGTGCGAAGAAGAAGGTAACGGTCGCCCGGTTGGCAGTAAATTCTGTAAGATTTTAATCAACTTTCAATTGATTCTCGCACATCCCTGTGCCAAACACTTTGGGATGGTGTGAAAGAGTGATAAAGAGAGAGAGAGAGAGAGAAAGTTTGTTTAAATTAATTAGCTGCAGGTTGTACTGAGGATTGAGTTTCGTCAGGAAGTGGCTCTTTCTTTCGGGAAGCATAATTCACATCAGACAAGATGTTAATGGTGATTGCGTTTAGCGTGGTGGAATTAAAAAAACGGGACTTAACACTTTCTTCCTGTATCAGAAACTCTTCAAACTTTGATGTAAAGTGTCGGTAAATTTCCGTAAACATACGGTAATATTTTTAAATCCAAAAACCTCCTCATGCACCGATGGATGTGCCAGGAACAGTTGGGCCAGCCAGACTTTATTGACCTTTAATTTATTTCACCGCCATCGTTCTTGGGCTGCAAGGCACCTGAAAATAGCTTCGAAAATAAAACACACTAACGCCCAGCTGGCGGGTGGGTGGCCCACGCGTTAGGTGACCCCAGTGTTGCCGTCTTTAACCCCATGGAGCAACCTGCGGCTCACCGGTTTGATTTATAGATTGCACATAAAACTATATAAAACAATAAATCTATATGTTCTTAAAACCGGTACCAGCCTGCCTTCGCCCTTTCTCTTGCTCTGTTTTGAAAATCGGAAGTACTAATGCCAAAACACGCCATACACGCACCGACGCACCCCGGCCACAAATCTGCTCCAGGCCCCCACACACGGGGAAAAAAAGGGACCTGAAATGGATTTAACACTTGCTTTTAAGCCGATAAATAAGCGTCCCGTGCGCGCGGTTCCGGAACCGAGACCGATGAACTGAATTATTGATTGCCCATAACCCTTTTTTCCGCACCCTCACACCCTACACTCCAACTCCACCGGCACATATAGGTAGGTGGGCAACGTAAAACTATACGCTTCGCTTTTCCACCTTTTCCCATGCAGACCGAGGGGGGGGGAGGGGAACTTTTCCCGAAATTTACGGCTCCCTTACGTGTGGGGTCTCCCTCAAAAAGTGCACAAACAAGAGAGCGAAAGAGGGAGGTAGGGATAGAAAGAGTGCGAACAGAGGTGTCGGATGAAATAGGCTCGTTCTTCTTTATTAGGACGGATGGAAGGCCGAGAGTTTTGGTGCGTGCGTGCGTTGAAAATGTGGCGTCTGTGGATTACTTTTCGGCAAATGGAGAAGAAAAGTTGGTTCTTTGGCGAGGCGTACAAAAATGTTCCAATAGTGGCGTTTTAATTTAAATAAAGCAAATGTTTGCTGTTTACTTAAGCACCTTTACACACCACACAGACACACTGTAGGGATAAACCGAACGTAAAACGATTTCAAAATAACAAACAGAAGCGTCATTTGTCAGTTTTGTGGTCAAATGTATTTTGGCGGCATATAAGGACAGTGCAGTGGTTTGTGCGTTTTTTTGCCATATTTTTTTCTATCCTCTTCATCCATCGAACCCCATCCCCCCCCCCAACTACCCATTATCACCCCTTTGGTTCGTGCGTTCGATGCATGCACGCGTGCATGTTTGCCGCGACGTTTCGATGACGTTGCGCGAGCTACGCAGGCGGCCCGGTCCCGGTCACGTACGAGCGCGAGATAAGGCGACCGTGGCCGATAAGCCATACGTTTCAACCACCCATCCTCCCTCCTAACCGATATGGAAGCAAACGATATGGATGCGTGTGGCAATGTGACGCGAGCTGTCGATGCGCCCGTAGCGGCGACGATGCGGATGAGCGAGAATGTCATACAGCGTGTTGGTTGGTGGCCATGCGCTGCTCCAGACAACCCACCACACGTGTGCGTGTACCACCTCCCTTGCGGCAGGCATACGTACATATATTTGCATTCCAACCTCAGGAAAGAAGCAGTGATAGGGAGGAGCGAGCGGACCTCAAGAATACAAATTATGGAAGAAACGATAAACGGCAACGTGAATGGGAGGGCTTCAGGGCGTTTTCTTGCCACGCGCGCACCGAAGCAGCGAAAACGAAAAATCAAACACTTGCACAATAAATTTTGCAACAGCCGGGATGGAAATGGTTCCTTTTGGAAACAGGAATCGGGAATCCTCTCCCGTGAGTCACGTAGATTAGACGTGAACGAAGCACACTTGCGTAGAAAAACGTTTACGACTTGAACTTGTTTCGTTTCGCGTTGTCACCACGAACAGAGTTTGAAAGTTAAAGTTAAATTTACAGCAAAATAGGAAGCAAGAAGCGTTGAAGGCTGAAGCAGCAAAGGTTGCATTAAATGAAGTAACGTTTTATATAATTCGTTCGTTTTATCTCACTCAACATCGTTTCGTACAATCAGTGCGGCAGCGTGCATACCGCCCGGTATCAGTGCGAACGCTGCAGTTGCAACCCACCAGCCGCTTCGCACATTCCACGTGTGCGAATCCCTTCCCGGGGCCGAGGCCAATTCCGTGCTCGAACCGAATCGGAATCCACGGAATTAATATGCGGCCGCACACCGGTGCTCGGCTGGTTGTGTCACCAGCGTTGCGCCACGCCGTACACACCACAAGAACGCTCCCAGCCTGGACGGTAGATGTTTCGATGCAATTTCGATGCAGCTGGGTAGAAAACTAGAAACCGACCTTCTCCGCACCGCGATGCCTCTAAGGCCCAGTTTTCGCTGCGAGCTAATTGCTTTAGCATTGCCTCGCTTTTCCTACACCTCGCTCTGTCCGCTTCTCCGCCACCTCTCCGTGATTATGTGCGAGCAGTTTCGGTTTCGTTTGCCTGCTGCATTGCTTTGCAATGTGAATGCGCGTACCCATGTGTGTGTGTGTGTGTGTGTGTGTGGCGAGCGATATGTTTCGATGTGAAACTGAACCGCGGCTTTGGTGGAACTTTAATCGGTGTAGCCTCGCTAACACTCCAATCCGAAAGTTTCGTATCGAACGAACGCACGCTCGGCAAAGGTTGTGCCCCAAAGCCCCGGAACGCATCGGAACGTGTGTGGTTTTCGGACCCAGGCCATCCATCCCACCCCGGCCCAAGTTGAAGGAAATCCGTCTGGTCAAGTTTTTACGCACCGCGGTTCAGTGGGCAAGCAAGCGAGGGAAAATCGGTCGTGCCTTAGCAAGAGTGCAGCATGCGGCGGTTCTGGGACAGACATTGACATTCTAAAGGCGTGCGTGAGTGTGTGGGGTTTTTTTTCTGTAACGGAATTGTAAATTCAAGCGTTTCCAACAGTTCCTATAATTACTCGCGAGAGTTGAAAACCGGTAGCCGTTGGCGCAATAGCGTTTGATAATTGTTTTAATAAGGTTCCTAATTAATTGCTGTAGGAGTGGTACGATCGATTCCTTTGCTGGTAACCGATTGTGCATTGGGGTCGTAAGATCATGCCTAGGATCTGTATTTTTATTGTATAAAAAATAGTAGATGCAGAGAGAGGTGCTTAATGTTCACCTTGTAAGTGTCACATTTACTAAAAAGGTATATACATCCTTCAATTGCTTGTATAAAAAATCATCATACGCTTTATTGACGGTTTAAATAAAAAAGTGAAGGTGTTTTACCTCATAAAAACTCTTATTAAACGCCTAAGAATCATCCACAAACCATGAACTCACATTACAAACATTGAAACTTTCAGTGTAAAAGAAAATTTCTGGCTTTTCTAATCTAGTTTCTAGATCTAGTTGCAATAAGCGTTACGTCAATAAGTTTTTCTATAAAGTGGCTTGAAATCAACAATACGGCTTAGAAAAAAATATTTTTAATAAAAGTGCATTATATTTGAATCTTCATTTGCCAATAATAAAAAATAATTTACAACAATGAGTAATAGTCGTTGAATATTAAAACTAGACCAAAAGAATGAAAAATGACGCCATTTTGACATGAAGTATCCTAGTCTTGTTACATTGAAGCAAAAAAATCTTTTCAACAAATGTACTCCATAAAACCAAAGCAACTCAACGTCTTTGTAGCAAAACCTATACCATCCAACCTAATACTCCCTTTCCGTAGATAATTAACGTTTTGTATATGTTTTGTCCTCTCTGTTTCTTCTCGCAGGTAAGGTAACATGCAATTTATAAGCTGCATCCTTTCGTACGAAAGCACCTTCACGCCGCAACCGCACGACGCTACGAGCGAAAGGCCCAATTTCTCTCCAACGGGAGTAGCAACGGGCAGCACATTGAACACGGCCCGGGGCCCCCGGGGTCGATGTCGCCAAGAACATGGGTAGGAAATTGCTTCTTCTTTCGTGGAGGGACCTGGCCTGGCAAGCGAGCGACTAACCCGGGCAGCAGTAATTACTCATACGGCCTCCACGCCCCAAGCCCCGAGCCACCATTTTGCGGGCTTGGACAAACGGTTGTGCTGAAGGTGTTTAATCATGGGCACCTTCTTGTAAGTACGCGACGTGATTGTTCCGGTGGCCGACTAACAACGATGCGTCGCGTCAACAGGCAGCAACGGTTGTCGTGTTACCGTGGTAGGCGTCCAGGAGGAAGCAATCGGGCGAAATTGTGCACAATTCGTACAAGCCGGTACCGTTTGCGGGCAACGTGTCCCCCGGGAGGGAAAAAGGGAAATGTACGCTGTACAGTCGGGTCGTTCCGTGCAGGTGTGCTACCGTAACAGTCGTTATCCGATGTACCCGCTGCTATGGCCCAAGAAGACGGGGACAGGGGAGTGCCGTGGTCGGTCGCGCTGGTCAGCGTGGCCACGAAAACACAGTGTGTAGCGGCCGTTGTCATTCCACCGTTCCTGTGGTGGCGTACGGTGTACGGCCAGCAGCAGCAGCATGAGAGCATGTTTCATAAACAAACGAGCTGCGGAATCACGTGTTCCGGAGTCGTAAAAGTGCGCGCGGGCGCGCTTTCGCTTACGCTCCGAAGCGGTATGCTTACGTCGCACCCGTTTATTAGAAATGCCGTCACCAGCCACCGGGAAAGGGGGAAACGTTCTGCAAGGAGCAGAAGAGGGCGAATCGGGTTGAAATCTGCCATCATCAACGGCTATCATCAACGGTGTCGTTTGGTAGGCAGCGTTTATAAGCTGTTTACTACGTTTATGCTTTTTTATTACGTACGTAAGTTTTCGTCCTGCCCGACACTGACCGGATGGTTTGCGGTAAGGGGTGAGGCAATGTGCCATGTGTAAAATCTAATACATGCACCTGCCCTGGTACGAGGCAACGGTGCGTTCTAATAGACGAAGAGTGTTGGACTACAGACCGGCAGAGTGTACTGTGTTGGAGTTGCTGCTCCAGTTCGGCCCTAGCACGATGGTTGATTAGAGTCGTATTTCCTGGGCTTTTATGTTCGTCCCTCTCCGTCACACCGGAAGCTAGCCCGCCGGGTCGTCGGAATAGGCAATAGGCGAATGGAAATACTATCAAAATTTCAGCAGTTTGAATTGCTTCCTAGCATGGAAGCATACGACACGCTCCAACACGAGCCCCTCGGTCCACATGATAGCGTCCTTTGGTCTGGATCGGTGAGACCCCGCGGTTGGATAAACACTCTCCCAGTGGCAGTGGAAAGAGTTCTCCAGCGAAGCACGACTTTAAAACGTCCAATTCAAAATCGCACTGGGTGGTATTGCAGTTTTGACCACCCAGCCGTGTTGCAGTAAAAATAATAAAACATTACCATTCTCAGTATGTCCGATCACTATCCGGCTGCAATCATCGAGAGTGCTTATCAAGATGTTGAGGCCTGCCCGTGGGTGCATAAATTAATTGTGGCAATAAAATTAAAGTAAAGCACATTCTACCTCTTCCGACATCGTTTGCAGGTCGTTTCGTACGTCACTCTTCCCGGGGCGAAGGGGACAATGCCGTCACTGCACCGAAGGCTTGCTGCTGCTGATGAATTTTGTATCACACAGCAGGTCTGCACCAGCGAAAAGTGTGGCAATTGAAGAGAAAAGGAGGCAGATTTGTACAGTAAATCTTTCCCCTCAGTCGAACCACTTTCATCCCCAATGTCTCGGACTGTCGAACGCGCAAAGTGGCAGCTGAGCTTGAGCATCTTTGCCTCTACCGGGTGGGCCATAAATCAACGCCAATCTACGCACACCATATGTGACACACCGCTCTGCTCGTGTCCAGCTACGCGTCCTACAGTCATCCTGGCTCTTCGTATAATTTAGCAGATGTACAAATGCGTGCGCTCAAGCAAGGTGTATGACGCTTTTCCCGAAACGTTTCCCGAACGCACCGGACACGGACGCGCTTGTTAGCTTGATGGGTTTCCTCCAAACCCCCTGTGAAGTGGCACATTGCTCCATTAGAATAAAAAGCCTCCCTTCACAGGACAGGGAATTGAATGCGTTTTTTCGTCCGTATGTTCGATCGTGATTGTAGCCGGACAGAGCGCACCACGTGTGCCTTCAATCTGAACTGTTTGTTTGTTTTTGCTATAACTTACCTTTGAACTTATGGTCCGGTTTTGCCGTGCCGCTTTTCCACAATCTCATAAGTGTCATCGGGGTGCCCAACCCCCACCTCCCCCCCCCCCCCCCTCCCGAAAAGCAAACAACTATGTACCAATAATGTTTCGATCTTTTCTTCTGCGGGGACTTTTGAAGGCTCTTGGGAGCGACGCTGTTTTTCCTTCGTCCATTCGTTCGTTCCGTTTGTGTCCTTCGAGAGGACGTGTATGTGGCCCTGGTTTTGTTTTTTCGCTCATGTGCTTGAGTTTATGGTCACTTTTCTTTCTCTCGCTGCTCATCCGTGCGTGCAGGAAGTGCCGGGTGAGGCTGAATGTCGGTCATCTGGGCCGTGGACCGCTGCTCTGGTCACTACACTGCCGGGGCCTTCCGATACGGCCAATGATACGGAACGAAAGCATCTGTTGTTGGAACGATCTGCAAAACCCTCCTCCAAGTAATTCTTTTCCAAGGCCCGAAATCGACATCGCACACACACACACACACCGGGAAGGAAAGCAAAAAAAAAATTTGGAAACTCCTCCTTCCGAAACGAAATGGCATGGAAGGAATGGTTTTCTCCAGCGGATGCAAACCACCTTCGGGTGGGAAGGGGACGTTGGGGATGGATTTTGGGCAACTTTTGTTCTCGGCCATCAAAATCATTCCATGCCCTCCACCTCCCCGTTGTCCTCAGAGCCTGCGCCTGCAAGATAGAAAAAAGAACACATGTAAACCGGCAGCACAGCCTCACCGTGCTAGGTAAGGGGTCCAGGGCGAGCAGACGTTAGGAGGCGTCCGATCGCAATAGCATTTCTTTGTGCGCTCGGGAACACACTTTCCCATTTTTTTTGTCCCTCGTACCCTTACAGCACCCCCCACAGCACACCGGGGCGGCCAGGCAGGCTGGCAAGCATTTGCAATATCCGCAGTCTTATCACTCGAAATGGTAGCTACGCAACATAAATTATGTAAGCCGGCCTTGTGAAAGGCAGAAGCTGCTCGGGCTGTTTTTTCCCTTTCTTCTGTCTGTTGCTCACTCCTAGATCCTTGCTCCTGTTGCTTGCTTGCCTACGACCGCTTCCACCGGCGCCTCCGGAGAGCACGGCGTGTCGAGGAATGTTGCTTCAAAGATAAGCGGGGTTTTTGCCACCTTCTGCCCCATCCTATGAAGCGTGTTTTTTTTTGCTCAGCAATTCCTTACACTTTGCCTTTGGGTAAGTTTTCCTTTGCCGTTTCCCGAGCCCCACATTTTCCATGAGAGAAGCGTTCGCTTGTCGGCCGTGCTACAGGATTGAAGGAAAGATTATGTGATTTTTTTTTCTCACACTTCATTCCATTGTGATCTAGTGAAAGAGGAAGGGTGGCAGCAAGAAAAAAGTGCTAACCGAAACGAAACGAATCTCCATCTGCCACATGCGGCCAACGCTCTTATTTTTTTCCGTGGTGCTAAGGAAAATGATGCGATGGTAGTGATTTCTTTGCGGGCCCAATCCAGCGCGAACGGTATCCTTACGCACAGAGTCTTCTCCACCACATTCCTTTTGATTGACAGACAGTAAAGGAACCGTTTTTCCTCTCTCTCTGCCTTCCTTTTTTCCCCTTGCTACAGATTGATACGCTTTCGGGCAGAGGGAGGGAGTCTTTACGGTTGATCGGTTGGAATATTTTGCACACCTTTCCCTTTCTGCTCGGCTCACTCACGACCGACCGGAAAGATAAATCATTCAATTTAGCTTCACACTCATTGCCGAACACCGTCAGGGCCGAGCATTAGTGTGACCGAATGCTGCCAATGATGTGCCGGTACGGTATTGGCCAGTGGAAATTCATATCCAACGCTCGGTTGGGGAGGGTGAGTAAGAATGGGACGCTCCCCCGCTCCATCCAGAGCCAACAAATTATGCTCTCAATGAAATCAATTTCCAACGCACCGGTTGGGGCTGGTGCTATCAGCCCGTGCTACCATTGTGCCGACGGTGATTATGCTTTTAAAACACACCTGGGACACGCCACCGGATGCGGATGGAAAAGCCACGCCGGGAAATGGCGCAGGGTACGGTACGGGCGCGTTCGCAAACGCTGATGTGCGGTGTTGAATTATTTTATGTATTATGCAAATATTTCATCGAATTCAAATTTGCCATGTTACGCGCGACAATCCTGCTGGTTGTAGGGACGGGGGTTGGGTGGAGTACGGATTAGCTTACGGTCGGATTGTGTACCCTGCGACGTGGACCGTCCAACCGTTTTGCGGTGAAATCTAGCAGAAGCCTATTGATTTACGCACGCCCGCTGCAGCACCGGAGTATCATAATTATGTGTACGTGCGTATCACTGCACACACACACACATGTGCACACGTGTGCAGAGATTGGATTGCGGTGCGGAATAATTTAGTGGAAAATTTCAATTATCGTGGCAGGACGTGGCAGGCGACAACAATGATTATTGGCGGCGGTACTGGGAAATGTACACACGGGTTTTTGTTCAAATTCTATCCATTTCCGTGCGAGCGCGAGTTTGCCCCGGCCCAGGCAAACTGCACGATATTATGCCCCGTCGGATGTCGGACTCACGGACACCTTACGCTTGGCCGTACCGGTGGGGGGCGTGGGGATGCAAGTGATAGAATTTGTATTGCCATAATCTCCGGCACGGATCGATGGACATTGGATAGCCGTGGGCAAGGATGTAGCCGAAATTGGAAGCTTTGTGTTTTAATTTCACCCATCTAGCCGAGCCCGGACGGGATGAATTTATGAGCGCCATTTATCACGCCACTGTGCACAATTTGCATCGACTAATCGAGGTGCTGTGCGACGACAGCGCTCGGTGCTGTCAAAGTGCAGCTCTTGGTTTACAGACTTTGATGAGGAAAACCAATGCAGTTTACTATCGCAACAAGATTCCATCCTTTGCGTTTGTGTTACGCTCCTCAAATCGTTCCCATTTCGCTCGAGAAAGGTTCCGTTCCCGCAAAAAAAAAAAAATCAAAAACATAGAGCGCACAGGTAAGTGCGGCTCAACGGTCTGTAAGAAATGAGATTTACGTTAATGAGCTCCCCGGTTTTGATTGGAATAGCATAGCGGGAAGAGCCGTGGCCGGGGGAGGGGGGGGAGGTGGGTTTTGAGTTTTTGAAATAAAATTTAATTAGTTATTATAATGATAATAATGATCACCGTACCGTGGGGAGGAACCGCGCCATCCGAAACCATAAAAGGCTTTTCGGAAAGAACGTCAGACGCCGGTCGGCGTCGGTTTTGGGATCGCTTCAGTGGAAACGGCACATCGCACACGGTGGCAGGCGGCGAGGTCGAAGGTCAGATGAAGAAAAGCGTGGCACGGGCCCAGACAGAGGGCAAACGCCGTTTTTCGGCGTTTTGAATAATAGTTACTACCTTCTTTCCAGCGTTACCGTTTCCACGGTTTCCTTTTCCGGCGAGGGGCAGGGGAATTATTGCGCTCCGTTGATGTTCGGTGGATAAGCTAACGTGGGACGTGCGGTTGCTTAGCGTTGAAACCGAACTAGATGTGGCGCCCAGCGGGACACGTTTGCAAGACACCGTGATGTAGATGTCGGGAAAGGAACACTCTCGTTGACTCAAAATCTCTCTCTCGCGGTCTCCAACCGAGGAAGATGGAATGCCGGAAATGATGGTTTCCTTTTCAATTTGGTCAAAGCCGGCTTAACAATGCATCGTAACCGTGAAAAAAGGCGGGGGCAGGGTTTGCATTTACGAATTGTGCTGCCAAGTGGTCAAGCTGTGGGTTTGGGAGGGCACCCGCGTGTAGTGGATATTAAAAACATGAATAGCATTATGCTGGGCGATAGGGTCGGCTTGAAGGGAGGGAAAGTGAGCTAATGAAATATTTTATTCCGTTGAAAACCGGGAGAACATTAGCCAACTTTATCGTGCCGGTTGGAGGGGAGGCTATTGTCATCATCTATTTAGCTTGCAATTTAGGGAACACTTTCAAACGCTTCAAATGAAAAAAGTTACTCAATTTAGTGCGACTGGAAGCACCTTAGTTGGGTGCAAAAGTTTAGTAAATTGCACCTTGCGTTGCTTAAATATTAATGCCACAACTCCTTCATTACCCGTTCGGTTTTGTTGCTGGTTTCTGCTGCCATCGAGTTTTCCATCCCTGCTGGTGGGGTTTTCCCGCAACACATCGCGCAGTAAGCCACCTGGGTGTGTGTGTGTGTGGGTATTTTTTTATGTGTTACGTTACGTGCCTACTGCATGGGCATACATTGTTGTTAATAATGTTAAATAAAATATTATTTTTGTTTACGACACACTACGGCGGCGCGTCGCGTTCGCGGTGGGGAGGGGGGAGGCATTAATGTACGGATTTTCAATATCTGAAGCTCACCATCAGTGCACTGCCCTTCCTCCGCTCTCTCTCTCTTTCTCCCTTCATCAATGTCCACAACAGGTTCAGGTCCGCGCACATCGTACATCACACGCTTGCCACGCGATTTCGTGCAGCGAGGAGGGTTGAAGCCACCCGCCACCTTTCAGCACACGGTTAAAAGAAGGTTAAAAGCAGTGTGGTGGGAGGGGGGAGGAGTGGGGGGGAAACACTTCGTTCTGGAGCATAAAATTTTATACTTTATGCTACTTAATGCACACACACACAAAACACGCGGTGTTCCCTCACGCGCTATACGCTCCTATATTATTCATGCGTTTGTACCGTTTTCTGCCACCGCATGGCACATTGTGGCTGCCGGATGGGAATGGGCCGTTTGTTACGCACCAATGTGTGTGTGTGAGTTTGGTTTTTTTTTCGTATCATTTTGCGCCACCAATGTCACTCTCTTTTGCGCACGAATAAAGCACGCAAAGGGGGCTGTGAGTGTGTGTGTTTTTTTTCTTCAGCTTTTTTCTCCATTTTCCGTAAGCCTTACGATGCGATTCTAGGACGCATGGGTTGAGCCTTGCGGGGTCGCTTTTCCGGGTTCCCGATAGCGTACCGTAAGTCGTTGTTTTCCATTACTCTCTTTCTCTCTCTCTCTCTCTCTCTCGCTCGTAGACGCTGGGTGCGCTATCCCTAGGAAAAATGGGAGCGATAGGAAAATATAATTAATTTTAATGAAACTTCCGCCCAACCACCCCCTGAAATGGACCCGGTGCGGGGTGAGGAACGGGACACGCTTAACACATCCTTCGAACACCTTTACCGCTTCCGCTTCCACCACGGCGACGATGTCATATTTTTGCGCGAAAGCATGTCGTCCCACCACCCTCCTCCCGCTCAGGAAAAAAAAAACCTGTGTTTGCTGGGTTTGCGTGTCACGGGTTTCGGTGCGCGGCAAGGCAAGGATCGATTTTCCCGCACCAACATGCAGCGAGGTTAAGCACCTGTCCGTGCGTGTTGCAGCGTTTCGGAAAGGTGGTCTAGTCCCACGAATTTTGCATACAATCCTTCAAAGCGAATCGATTTATAAAAGCAAAACAAAAAACCTTTGCTAGAATGGGTGCTCCTTTTTGCTATTCTTTGCTGGTTTCCCCAGCCACCAAGTCTTTCCTTTTGCAAGTAAGCTCCCACTCGCGAGGCCACACTCATTCCGGATCGATGAGTGTGAATGGTTAAATTGTATTTTCCACCTCATTTTCCTAGCGAAAAATGGGAAGCAGCCCTGGAGGAAGCCAGCCAAATCGAATGTGACAAATTGGTGGAACGGTAGAAAAATGAAGCCGTGTTTTTTTTTTTTGCTATTGGTTGGGAAAAAAATGTAAAACAAATTATGCCAAACTCCACTGCTGCACTGGGTAGCTGCCGCGGTACCGATTAGCATTTAAATTGAAAAGTTTGATAAAAGGAAAACCCCGGGACCGTTAAAAGGTAGAGCACATTAAAACAGGCGAAAAGGCAACGGAAGCACACACACACACACACAGGTGGGAGAGAAGAAAAAAAAAACAGACATACTACAGGACGTTCACACGTGCTGACGAGTGGCGCTGGAGCAACTTTTCATCACCGTTCAGCAAAAGCGAGAAGAAGGAAAACGGCGAGGAAATGAAATGAAATTAAAGTTAGTTGAATGCTACGCGACAAAAGTGCACATGTGAACAAAAGGGCCAGTGGGAGGAAGGGGCGGTTGGTGGTACGTGGGTGAGATAATTGGGAAAAGCGACACAGCCTCACACACACACACACTCCACCAGGACAAAATCAAACCACTAACCTCGGGTTTTTAGGTGCTGCTGGCACCTGGCACACGGTTCAGCGATTATGGTTTTCCAATTAAAGCCACGTCAGTGCCGGGTGGTGGTTTCTTCCATCCTCCCTTCACCTGCTCCCTTCCGCCCGGCTTCCGGTCGGGTCGCATCCTGCTCCTGACGCACGTACCATCCCCGCCCCCGAATGGCACGTTCGTTTAGCAACAATGATTTAAGAGCTGAGCTGGTCGTATGTGCGCGAGCGTGCGAGGGAAAATTTGCCCGCGAGTGCCGAAACGCACGCACGTACGCACGCACGCACGCATTTTCCAATCTTGCGCCCGGCGGCGGCGGTGCGAGCAGGAATTTCGTCGACGTAAAAACAACGCGTAATGATGCTTGACGCGATGCTTCCGAAGGCGACGGTTTGTGGGGGGGGGGGGGTGGCGGGGGTAAAATGTGTAATGGAAAATTGCGAAACTGTCGCGCGCGCGCGAGCTCGCGAGTCGGAAGATGAAGAGGTGTTTGGATTCATAAAAGCCTTTTCCTTCCAACCCTTCCGCCCTCCATTCGGTGGGCTGATTACCATTCACTCTCCTACCCATTCCATCCTGTAACCCTTCTGCCACACACAAACCGCCCCCCGTCATTCCAGTCATGTTTTCCGGGGGGGGGGAAACGTTTCATAAGCAAATGGCAGGAACGGTTGAAATTAAGCAAATGGTTCGCTAGCTTTGCTGCAAACGTTAACTTCCCTGCTTCCGTTCCTTCTATGTCTAGTATGTGTCTGTGAGTCGGTTTGAGACAAATTGTGCGCCATTTTGTACCGCGTGAAAAACACTTTACGTACGCCTTTCCTATTTTTCCGCTGTCCCCTGTGACAGCCCGGGCTTGATAGAGACATTTCACGCGTCATGAGGCTCGCTTTTTCCCTCTCTATTTAGAAATTCTGATTTCCACGGAAACTCAAGCTTAATGAAGCAAACGCAGACGAGAGCGTGTGCAAATTGTTATGATTTTTTTGTTTTGCGTTGGTATGTGGGCCTATAGAACGAACTCTTTTTCCATTCGAAAGCGTGTTTTGTCTCGTTCAACTCTCGTGTCCATTAATTTTCTTTATCTTTTTCTCGAACCGATTAACCGATGGGTGGCGTTGGGATCCATTGCCGGAAGGTGCGGGAAAACTCTCGTTCGCCGGTACATCCCACTTATGAAGCTGCCGGTACTGCTGTTGTTAAAACGTCCCGAGTACATTGTTTGCCGGCTGTGAATGTTTGATGGAGCTTTTGTGTTCGCGTTCGGCAAGTTGGAAATGACATGCCACCTGCTTGTTGATGCAAGTGTAAATTACGATGAAAAACTCACTAGCACCAGAACTCCAATCAACGATAAGTACGGCAACGGATCAGGCGTAAAAATCTAATGGATCGGTGATATCCAAATGGGAAATAATTGCTAGATGAAGCTTCTAGTGTGGTTTTTTTATCATCGTCTTCTTTAGTCATGTTTTTTTTTATCAAGGTTATAACTAAACGTTGCACATCAGCATTGTACGACTTGCTGTGTTATCTTGCTTGTAGTAAGATAATTGTTTCATTATGGTCTAAATTGTTTGAGTGTTTTATTGTTGAATAACCTGAGTGCTCTTTTTATGAAAATACTTTTCGCGATTTTATTTTGTGTAAATAATTCTTGGTTTGAATAATTGTGCAGCATATGAAAATGTTTGTGCATTGTTGTGCAGTTCTCGTTTTTATATGGCTGATGCAAAAACTAATTCATGCAAAAACACAAATAATAAAATAGAATGAAAAAAGTTACTTCTTCGTGTGATTTAATTATTTTTTTTTTTAACTCCTTTCAAAACTGGTTCAAGTGTGTTGAGGAATTAATTAAGCACAGCGCAAATTGTTCAACCATTTTCAAGCTTTAAAACCCACACTTTTTGCACCCTCTGAAGTCCATTTTGGTACTTTCAGGAAGTAAACTTCCGTAGCTTTATGATATCCCGTTTCGTTTTTCCCCATTTTTTGAGGAAGGTGTGAATTTTGGCTGAATTAAATGAATTTTGACGCAAAAGGAATCGAACTTTTTTTGAGACATTATTCTAACGCATGAGTCACGGTGGCAACAACACTGGCCGCCCCACGCTCACTAATGGCAGGTACCGTAATTGTGAAACACGCGCGAAACACTGTGCGTCTTGTGGGTCAGAGCGATGAGATGATGAAGACAAAAAGACACACTCCGCACACTCCAGAAGAAACATTAAACTTGATCCCTTCTGTACTCTCCCCCCATCCCCCTCCCACTCCTTCCCGGGCAGACAAGATGATGTTGATGATGATGATGATGGGTGTTGGTAAAGTGCCACGGCTTGTCGCACCATTATCGTTTGGCTGCCTCAAGCCTCAGAAGCGCATCGCGATATGGCGGTGGCTAATTTTTCAATCCGGAAGATAATTCCCTTTTCGCTATAGACTGCGCGGACCGAGCAGGGGGGCAAATCGGTGAACGTTTGCCATCGTCCAGACCACGGCAAATTAGTGCTGCTCGTCGCAAACAGGCGCAAACGCCTCAAATGGGAGTTTTGTCATTTGCTGGTGAGCCATTTGAGCTGATAGTAGTAAAAACAACGGAGAAGAACGTTGACATGACTTTGGACACTCGGGCTGTCTGATCGGAGCGGCCTGGTGGTGCGAGAAGTTACAACCTTTTCGTCCCACTTAGGATTTATGGACGCTTCGGACGCCCAACACGGACGGCGAATGTGTCCGGTCCTATTTTTCGGAGGCCACAGTAGGGGTAGCAGAGTCGTTGCAGCAAGTGTGCGTGCAGTGGGTGCCCTTTTAATGTGCGATGAAAATCCCAGCCTACGGGCAAGTGAGTCGTCGTAAAATTGAAGCCTCGTCCAAGCCGGTGGTATGTGCCCGAAACCTGACGAGAATTGTAAAGGTTCCTCCGAAGTACGAAACACACACGCAACATCTCCAACACATCCACCCATCCTGCGGGGTGAAGAGTCGGAATCGAAGTGTCTCTGCTCTGCTCTCTAGAGCAGCACCTTCCAGACGTTGACCTGTCCCCGGCTGTCCTGACTCAGCGGTGGAAAGGTGGATAGATTTAAATGCTCAGCAATAAAATTTTATGTTCCCAGCCTCACCTCCCACCTGAGAACCGGTGCCTGAATGGAAGCTCCACTGGGCCGGGTACGATCTGTACGGTCGTAAAAACGGTCGCATCCAACGTGTCTAATGGAACTTTTCTAATTATGCTTTCTGGGGCGTAAGGATCTTCCAGCCCATCCTGCTGGGGGGGCCTCGAAGATACAACCCGTTGCTCACCACCGAGCAAGTTATTTAGTAACCAGGCTCATGCACTTATTAGACCGACGCTTCACACCGCTTGGGCCGCAGCTAGTACCCCATCTGTCTCATCCTTCGCCGATCCTGGCGAGATGACTCACTCCGGGCAGTACGCTCCATTCCATTTTACCTCCAATGACAACTGAAAGCAATAATTCACGTGACTTCCTTACACCCCCCCTCCTCCCCTACCTCTCGTGGCCCTGTATCGATCCACAAGTTGCCGGCTTTCCACCCTGCTTGCCATCATCCCACCAGCAGCACCACAAGAGCATAGACACGGACGTGTGAACCAAGCTTCACCATTAAAATCTGTCATAAAAGATAGCGCGTCGGAAACAGTGTGAGATGAGCTCGGGAGATGGAGCCCTCGGCAGTGTGTCCTACTGTCCGCGACAGGTTGCCCGTTTTGTGGGTCTCATCCCCTCGTCAGCAACCATCTCCTTCTCCTATTCCACCATCTCCACCAACCATATGGGAGGCCGTGCGCGAGATTCGAATTGAGATTCTCGGTATACAGTTGCGGCGCATTCAGAATTTCGGAGGGGCGTTTGCGTCAGCACCGTACATGTGTGGATAGCCATGAAAAGCGCACTCATGCGTTGAGTGAGTGGAAAATGAACGTCAGTGGAAAAGTCATCTTTCTGCCTCTGTTTTTGCCTGGGCAAGTAACGCAAGCAGTGGGAGACCAGCCGAAGAAAACAACTGTATAAGAGGAATGAGAAGAAGCAACACAAAATAAGGGCCACGACACGGACAAACGAAAATTATGTAAATTTTTCATTTTGTCTACCACACGTTCACGCACTTTTGCTGTCCTCTTTTTCACCCGTCTTTATCTGGAATCATACACACTTTGCTTGGTACGCTTTTCCAACCAAGCCTCCCCTTGCGCCGTGCCTGTCTTCAGGGCGTGTACCTCTGAATCCACGATCTTTGTTGTCCACCATCCTTCCACAGCTCCACAGCTAAATTTGCCTACCCTTCTCCCTTTCGTCTGCACCGTTTTGTTGGTACGACCGTTCGAGACGCGACGGCGGAGAAGTTATTTAAAATAATAATAATCATTACCATTACGACCGCCGAAGTGTGCGTGAAATTAAATTTCTTCCTTTCGGTACACAGTCGGTCCAGCGTAGCGTGGCAGCGAGCTGGAGTTGATGGTGGTTGGGCTGGTGCCCACACTCCGATTGTTGCTGGGGTCCCTAGGCTTACCGGAGTCACTCGGGCAGCAATTGTTTAGCAATGTTTTACCACGCATCGCTACTTGATGTCAACGACTTATTCAAATCATGTGTGATATTAGACTGTTTTAAGGTTTTTTGTATATTTTGTTGATGCATGAAGGCAGAGGATTTTCAATTTCAATATTTTTTGGTTTGTGATTCTTCAATGCGAACCTTTGTTTTGTATGTTAAACTTTGTCTAGTTCGTATAATGACCGAAACAATTTATTCATATTTTTTGCTGCTCTTACTGCTCTCCTATTTCTCCCAACATTCGCCCAACAAACGGAACAAGTTGGTCAAAATCGTTTTTGTGGCTCTCTCTCTCTCTCTCTCTCTCTCTCTCTCTCTCTCTCTCTTTCCCCCACTTCTTCTTTATAATTACTAGGCACCATCTAGGCTAGAGATGTAATTAGAAGATGTGCTTAGGCTAATTTTCCTTCGCAACCACCTGCGATCACCTCCCAATGCACCCGCCCATGAGATAATTAAACGCTGTGCGCTAGAACAAGTGACTTTGCGCCCTTTCCAGTTTGGGAATTTTGGGGTCCGATAGGAAATTAGGTGTGACACGAGGGCAATCAGCGATCGTTGCGCCCTTCTCGCTGGGGGGAGGGGGGGAAAACTCTACCAGCGGAACCGAACGTAACGATCAGCCCACCTTCTGGTCCTTCTTCTCCTCATTTAGCACGTGTTAAAGCTACTTGTTTTCGCTGGCAAACGAGTGCCCGAAGAAGGTTTGTTAAACAGCAAAAGGAACGTGGTGGAGCATGCATCAAATCTAGGAAATGTCTCTATTTATTCGTCGCCTCGAATGTGTTCGGCCCTGCCAAACGTTTATGAGATTATTTATTTAGATTGGAGCTCCGAGATTTTAATGCGCCACGGGCGAGAAGCCACCCCAAGCGTCTAGCTAGCCACGGCAAAGCCATTTTAGCATAACATCAGCGCAGTAACTCTTTTCCCTGATCGTTGTGCTAGCAGCAGGGGGAAGGGCGAAAAACCACCCTACCACGCTCGATCGGGTGCCTCCCGCTGGCCCCATGCCAAACGGTGCAACATAAAAAATCAATTTAAAAACGAAAAATGATTTAAAATTTATGGCACGACCTTTAATTTGTTTTCGTATTAAACGCGAATGAAATATAGATTTTCAACCGTTAGTTAGATGGCATCTCGTGGCATCTCGGAGGGCGGTGAAGTTGGTGGAGTTAGCAGTGTGCCCACATGTTCGCTATCTGTGCTTGCTTCTCTGATTTTTCGTTCCCGTTTTTTTTTTTGGATAACTTTTTGCCCCAATTCTCTCCCGGTTCTTCAGCAGCAGCAGCAGCAGCAGCAGCAAACACCGTCAAGAAGATGAAATGATGCCCGATGATGATGGACTGCGCTCCCGGTCCAGCCACAGCACGGGCGGAACACATAAAATTATGATTACCGAGGCGCTCAAGGGGTAGAAGCGTGGCTGTGACCGTTGCCATCGTTCATTTTTTCGTTCGTTTGCTGGTTACGTACAGGGGGGCACGGACTAGCACGATTTCTCTGCCACCTTTTTTTCGCCTCCCTTCCACGGTCTCTTATCTTCAACCGGGCGGGAGACGACCGTCTGATGGATTATGATTGAAAAATGCACTTTTATGTTTGCCCTTTTGACCAGCCCGTCCGTCCCTTCCCGGATTCTGTTTGATAATTCGGCTTGATCGATCAACTAAAGGGCTGGCTATAGGTTTCGGTGGCTTGATTAGCAAAACGGGTGTACCGGCTGCCTCTCGCTGTGCGCCAAATGGGCCTCAGAGAGTGAAGTCACGATTTTTTTCAACTCGGTAAAATGATTGAGCTTTTCGTTCCTGCAGCGTACCCTCCGGTGGTTTGGAACAGCTTCTTGTTTAAACTGCCTTACGTGTGATTGGAAAAACCCATTCCTTCAAACATTTATTCGCAATTTGTCAAAGGACTTGCATCGCTTCACTGGCTGGTGAATATTTTAATAGCAATCTATCAAGACGTCCCTCTCGCCTCGTTTATTGTGTGCTAAATTGATTTCAACTATCCTCCTACACAAACAAAACAAAAACACAACGCTGCAATGCTTAACGCGTGACCGAATGCATTTAAGATTCGTTAACTTTTGGCTGTTTTCTGTGCCGTGTGCGCTCCGGCTGGTTTATCAATCAGTAAGCCCTTGCTCAGTGTCGGCAAGCTTGAGCAAACCGGTCCCAGCAGAAACACGGTACATCCACCGAGAGCGGCTCGTTGCAGTGTGAACTGCACCGGAAAAAGGGTGCGGACGACGGAAGGACCCTGTTGACCTCAGCGGAACAGAGATCCCAGCCGGTGGATAATTTCGGGAACCACGCTCCCGTTTCCTCGTCCGTCCGTTGCGGGCGTTTGGTTCAGCTTTTGCATGTCGGACATGAGTTTGCTCTTTTGTCTTCCCTCGACTTCCGGTAATTAAAACGAAGCTTGACTCGGTGTGTGAGAGACACAGCGAGAGTGAAGGAAGCAACAAGAAGAAGGTTTGGTAGGTTTTTTTGCCATCTGTGTGTGTGTGTGTGTGTTTGTGTGTGCGAGCATGTTGGTTTAATTTCGTTTTCAAACACTGCCGGTATCTTGCGTCTTGTTGGCTGGATGTATCTCAATGCACTTTGCCGCTGCTCCTCCCCAGATAGGGAGGGAGGGGGGGGGGACCGTTTTCGAATCGTTTGTCCGAGGTGTACGTCTTGCTCCGATTCCGACCTTCGTTGCAGTTTTGCGGACCGAAAATGTTTTTGGGTCCCGTTTGCTGTCACTTGCCCACTAAAAGGGGGGGGGGCAGATACGACTTCCCTCTACACCGTGTTTCAACCGTTTTAACTGCACTGTTCCTGCCGTTTCTTCCTGCCCATGCCCATTCACACAGCTCCTTTCTTCCGCCGGTTCTGCAGCAACAACAAGTTCTCGAGAAAGTTTGTGCCGCTATCGCTTTCATGGACAGGAAGCGCATTATTTGTTTGCTGTCACTATCTTTTTCGTCTAGCGTTCCCTGCCGTTGCATGCCGGCATTTTCCCTTTTTCGGGGATGGATTTTACGCCATTAGACTTGGTCACCCATGTCCTCCCATCTCTACCCCCTGGAACTGCATTGTTCTAGTGGGCTGACTGCTCGCTGCTCGGTGTTAATGTTTTCCCCGTCGCCCTCCTCGGTTTTGTGCTTTTGTGAAATTGGATCGTTCACTCACAGCCCGGTCCGGCCACCCTGCCACAGCGGTAAGCCACGAAAGCGAACGGAACTGGTCGCCATTGCCCGCTTTACGGTTGGGGCACCGTATTCTTTTTTGTCGTTTCAGCTTGTGCGCTCCGTGCTCCGTGCTGGATCTGAGTTTAAATTTGCACCGAAAAAGCCCGAGGAGCCATTGCAGCTTTCTGCGTTGGTTCCTTTCGTTTTGGGGACACTAGCATGCCGTTGTCGGTGTGGTTGTGTGTCTCTCTGTGTGTGGTGGCTTTGTGAGGTTGCCTGCACCACGTTGGATGATGTTCATGGTTGAAGAATTAATTGGATAAATGAAGAAATTTATCTCCCGCCTTATCGGGTTTTGGAGGGAGGGCGAAGGCAAAAGGGATTGTTTGGTCAAATTTTAGCCAGTAAAACTGTCAGCAGCGTTTGGTGTGTGTGTGTGTGTGAGGCAGTAGCAGCAGTGGTAGTTAGTTTCGGGTTGTGACGGGTTCATCCAAATGGAAGATGGTATAACCTAAGGTTGAGCTGCAGTGCAGTGGTTAAAAACAGGAAACCGTGTGCTTTTGTCAGCTTTTAATTATATAACAATCAATTTTGTGTTAAACAAATAGAAGCATGTACTAATGTGTGCTTTTTTCTCTGTTTTATTTACAGGTAATTTATGAAAAGAATCTATTTTCGGACGACATGTAGCCCTTGCGTGAGTTTCTTAATATTCTGAACAAAAAATCTACCTCTTTAAACAATGTGAGTTTACAACACTGTGGTTTTTGGAAATATTATCTTGGCATCCAACAAACGAGCTGTAGCTTTGGCTTGAATCATAACTCTTTTTCGAGATCCTTCTCGCTAACCAACCCAGCGTCTGGTTGTTCCCGGAACGGTCACTGTTGAATATTGAATATGATTTGAAAATTGATTGAAAGTTTTCCCCATCCAGCCACCAAAGCCTTGCTTCCTGGTACACTCGGTTTTAGTAGCAAGATTATTTTCCACGGTGCTCTATAACCTTAGAATCTACGGCATGATAGTGGCTGTCCGTGCTACCGAAGTTGAATGATGGCGCTTAAGGCTCTTTCTTTCCTTCTCTCTCACTTTCGATCTCCATCAATCTGTGGCCTCAAGACGACGTGCGATCCGGCACAATTCAGTGTAGGTAACTCTTTGACGGTCTGCTTGATGCAAACCACGGTGCCAACTAAATCCATCCAAACAGTTGCTCCCAAGCTGCACTGTGCACGGTGGAAAGCCCCGTAAAGCAAGGAAAGGGGAAAAGCACAATTTTTCTAACCTAACTTTAAAGCCAACCCGAACGAACGACGAACCATTTTGAACCGAGAGCAGTCGATTTTGCTTGCACAATGCACGTGATTGAGTAGCTCGCCGTTTATAGTGGAGAACGCAGTGAACGTACCGAACGAACCGTACCATGGTGTGGTGTGCAAATTTTCCCTCTCACTAACCTCAGGGGGCCTGTTGACTACCACATTTTTTCGCGTTTCCATTAGTCACCTCTAACCTTGGACAATTTTCCAACCATATACCATCGTCGCTGTAGCGGACCGTGCGCCGTGCGCAAGGTTTTGATTAGAACTCACCCCCATCTTTGTTCACCCTGTGCAGTGATTGTATCGATTTTCTATTCAAAAAAACACCGATTTCAAAGCCTAAACGCTGGCACAGGTCTCGGCTCGATTTGGTATCGAAATTAGGGCCCTTTGCAGCCTGCCCAGAGATGGATAGGAGCAGATAGGAGGTACCGAGAATTGTCTTAACTAATTGTCTAGCTTCGTTACACACGAACGCCGGGGTAAAAAAGAGTCTACGAGGTAACACTCTTGACCTACCCACTTAGCCCGGCTCTAAAACAAACTACGCCGGGTTGGCGGCCGGGAAGGATGGTTTTGACAGGCTGAAATCTTCATCAGACGCGTTTTAGTCGCATTGCTCAGTGCATACCCCGGCCGTTACAACCTTTCTTCGCTCACACACCCACCTCCAAAACCAACTTAAAACATAAATGAACTTGTTAAAAATGAAGTGAATGGTGCTGAAAGAGAGGCGGGTAGGGAGAAACATCTTTCTCTTCTTCTGGGGCCATGACAGATCTTTGAAAACATTTCATATCGAACGGGAGGCTGGTTTTTATTTAATTCTGTTTTCACTCTCTGCCTGTCTTTGCAAACCGGGCGCATCGGACAGTTGTAAGACCGCATTAAAAATTTGACACCATTTAGCGACGGTTGCTCGACTCAAAGAAGGGCCGCAGAGAGAATATTGTTCGACAGTTTAGGTATCGAAGATATTGCTACTTTCACAGTCGTCTTGCTCTAGGTGCTTCTCCAAATGGGCGATACGACCTAAACCGGGACATCTCGGTGCTTGTGTGTGTGTGTTTGGTGTTTGGTTGGCAGCAGATAGGAATCCCGACCAATGTCAAAAACTTTCAACTTTGAGTTTTTAATTGGAAATTAAAAACCCAGTGAGAAATAAGCCATATGGCCGCGGGGGACTCGGTACCGTCACATTGCGCTTGCCTCGCGCCGTGTTTGACTAAGGGAGCTCCATGTGTTTTTGCTTGTCTCGGTGTCGTCCGCACGATGCTTGGGAGGGAAAAAGTTTTGCAGTTGCCGAAAAGAAGACAAAACAAAACTGATCTCAGCTTGTTTGAACACGCTTTTTTTTAGCACCATCCTTATGCTCTGTGGCGGAAAAACTCGTTGGGAAAGCGATGGTGGAAAAAGTTGCTATTTTCCCCGTTATGGTTTTCTTTTTCTCGCTTTCTCTCCGTTTGGAATTTCTGCATGTGGTATGATGGATGGTTTAGTGATGATGGGGTAGGGAAGAGGAGGATGGCAGTTTTTTCATCTATTTCATTGGGGAATAACAGTTGAGAGGGACAATTGCATTCTAGTTACTACTATAAGGGAAAATTCAACTAGAAAATTGTCTCAAAAATTGTATGAAATTTTGCTTTACTGTTCAAATGGTCAGTTATGCACAGATACAAAGAAAAACTTACATATATAGTTCATAATTACTACAAATTTGTCCATCCAACTATCCAAAACAACTTAATAGTTCAAACTAGCTCAAACTAAAATGCTTGTCACCTACTAAAATTAAATAATAAAAATCTAATTATAAGTCAGTCCAAAAGATGTATTGCATTATTTTTATGGGTAGAGTCTTTCGATTCATCATGATCGAAAAATCACTAGATGAAAACGTTTATTTTGCTCTTTGAAATGAATGGTGATCGCTTCTTTAAAGTTTTCTATAGCTCTGATCAACGAGAACATAACTATAGAGCAAGAGAGCTTAAACATTAGCCTGATAACAAACTGTGGGAACGCATGTGTTTACCACCGTTACGCTTCCATCAATCTTGCAGACCTCAATCAATGAAAGGATTTTTGCTGTTGTTGTTCCATTCATCATTACTATCATGTCTCGTTTGAAGTGAACGGCAGTGAAGCGTATCATCTGGTCCCGATCTCGATCCCCTGCAAGCTATAGTTTCTCGAGAATCATCTTTAGCTGCTTTTTTGTTATCTGCAGGCAAGACAGAAAATAGAGAACCATACTTGTCCTTGCATCCACCGCGTTCGTCAACTTGTGTGTACCGCGTCCTGGGGGAGCCTCGGGACCAAATACCCCCGCACTTCAACTCATTGCCCGTCCAATCGTCCGTTAAAAACAATAAACACAACCGTCCATTCGGAGCGTGGTGCAATTCTATTGGAAAAGACCTCCCTTGATGTGCGGGTCTGCCGGTTCTGTTGCCGTTGCTGTGTAACAACCTCATCAGGAAACTAATCGACCGTTGAAAGAGGTTTAATGAGTTTTATCACCCGCTTCGCACTGGTGCTCACCCTGTGGTTCTTGGGAATTGGCGCGCCCCGTCTCCAGACGATTGACGCGATGCACCTTAGAAACGGGCCGCCGGTGCGAAGAAGATTATTGATCCATACCATGGATATCGCTCCGGCTCTCGCTCCAATCCCCCTCCCCCCCCCCCCTTGAAGTCCGGTAGTTATCAAAAGCCGATCGAAATTATAAGGATTACACAAAAGTCATTTCCGAAGGCGGGCGCAATGATCTGCCCTTACGGGACAGGACACGGGACAGGATCGAACACGGACGGGCGAAGCGTCACCGCAGGGGATGGCACGAGCAGTTGTTTCCACCGCTGACACTGATGTCGTTGATGGACTGGTTGGTCGACCGCTACCGCTGCGATCCACCATTGACGCCAGTGTAATTTATATCCATTCGATTCGTTCCCATTTTTTGCCCGTTGAATGTCTCTCCTGCCTCATCACTGGCAACCGGCTACTGCTGCTGTGATTCCTTTGACTTTACGCGACGATGGACATCAAGAAGTCAGACGCTCAGTGCAACGAGGGGAGCGATGCTTGTTCCGTGGTGGACCAATAATTAAAATCCTGACTAAACACCGCCCTGCCCTGCGCCTTGATCGATCGGATCGATGGATGAAGATGGCGTTTCTGTTGGCTAGCTCGAGTGGAGCCTCCGTATGGATTGAAGTCACTCTTGAGAAGCTCCTGCTGCTGCTACTGCAATTGACATTGAGCTAATTATTATCTTTCCTGCTTGTTCCACGCTTCAATCTTCATGTCGAAGCCACATCACGGCGGTTTTGCGGACGGCCGGGCGGAAGAGATCTCGTTTCTTGTTCGTTTCTTCTCATCTTCTTGCACGGTGGCACGGAACCCACTGCTCCTGATGCCCCATCGAAAGGGGCATCATCAAAGAGGAGTCGTTGCCGTGTCGGCTACTGGGAGGCTGCAATGTTCAACGATTGTAATTATAATCCCGCAGCTGTTGCTGGATTACACTGGAAGTTCGAGCCGCAGAAGAAAGCGCAGACACATGCCGGCAAAGACATGGACCAGTCGGGAAGGTTTCGCTTACATAAGTCCTAACCTCTTTTGCCATCAATCAGGTTCGTTGTTTCCGTACGCCAACGCGCGCCCCAAACACACTTCAAACTCCAGCTCGGTCTTTGGCAGCGGCGGGTTTACACACCCCGTCGGGGATGTGTTTAAAGCGCGCTGGAACACTGGACCACTGCTGTTGGGCCACTCATGTGAAATCGTATGTTTATAGCACATACACCCACTTGAGCCGTTTCTCACTTCACATCCCCCACTCGAGGGTGCCAATCGGACGACGGCCATCGACGAAGCTTGACCGCAAGACGGGACCGTTTGGTGGCCAAGAGAAGGGAGGATGCATGTGTGTTTCGCGCGAGAGATGCAGCGTCGAGCTTCTCACCAAGACACTCCAGAACAGTCACGGATCTGTCAACTCCGGGATCCTGTATGCATCACGTTGGGTTGGGTTAATTATTTTACATAACAATGGGACAAAAACTCCTTTCGAAATGCCAGGTGGCAAATCGGTGCACTAAATCACGTCCCGCTCGTTCGACTGTGGCGGTGCGACCACCATCAATCATAAAACTCAACCACTACTCCGTGATGGGGCTTTTCGGTGCAGCAAACGCGATCGTGCTGCGGTCGTTCAGCATTCACACTTGCATTTAATTAATTTCCCCGTTCATCGATCATGCTCCAGCGGAGCAATTGGTTGGCGATCGTATGGTAGACACACAACCAGCTTCGATCATTAGCGCCAGTTGCCCCGTTCCTAATTAAGACACAGACTGGCCTCCCGCAGGTGCACTGCTGGCTGCTGGAAGTTGAGCAGTTCAAGGATAATGCTTTCCCCTGCCCCGCGCTCTAGCTCTGCGACCATCGGTTTCGGGGGGAACCGTGAGCGTTATTGTCAACTCACGGCGCTAATGCATCGTCACCGATAGCGATCAGGTGCATTCCGATGGTGACAAAATGCACCACAAAAGGGTTTTTGTGGTGAATAGCGGGGAGCGAAAGAAAATGACACGTACAAAAGCGCACACACACACACAAAACATTACGGCGCTTATGGGCGCGACTGTTTTACAAGGATGGAGGTGCATGATGCAGTCGCTAATGCACCTTGAAGGACAGTGTGATCCGATGGTAGGTGACGGGTGGACGAGCGTCCAGTGCCATCTGGCACGAGCGAGCAACGGAAGGCAGTCTCATTTGGCAATGGTGTGTGATTGTATGTAAAGTAACAGTGAAGAAATGTGTTTGAAAATGTTATTTTAACATCTACCAATGTAAAGTAATTTAACCGTTCCACGATTCTGACTCCAAATTGCAATGGAACGAACGTTTCAGATTGAGAACAGTTGGTCCCCTCGGCATCCTCAAAAACTTGCTCCATCTATTGTACGAAGGAGGAAGCACGTCAATTCAGACGGACGGCATCAATCAACTGCATTAGACAACGAACCTCAGCCCGGAACCGTCCCACAGTTCCCCCCGGAGTCGCGATCGAATCCAAGCGTTCGTTAATTTACCAGAGCGAATAAATAATTCCCTTTCCTTTGAAAGATAAAAGTGTATTCCTTCCATTCTTGGTTTCGTCTTTTGCTTCCAAGGCGGGCATTGCCGAATTGCTTCCCTCCCCAGACGGAGTAGCGTGTGAGTGCGACTTTCGTGTGTGGGACGATTGGAATAAGGTAAAAAGAGGGAAGCCGCATGCACCGCAAGCCGGGCCGCAACTCATGTTCTGTTCAATTCGGCGTGGAAATTGCGTGACCTCGTGCTCCGTCAAACCCCCGAAAAAAAAAGGTGACTTGCGAGCGCATAATTTCTGTGCCCTGCTTTTTCGAAACCATCCACAGCCTGAGAAGGGGCACCTTTGGGTTTGATGTGTCTACACACCAAATCCACCCGCAAACGAAGGTTCTGGGTAATGCGATTTGAAGGAAAAAGGGAAGAACAAATTCACCCTTCTACTCCCCTGTTTACTGCTGCTTACTGTTTGCGGGTGGCGTTCAAAATTTATTTAAATTCACGCACGCATTTTAGGTGTAGTGTTCACCCAAGAAACATTGACAATGGAAGTACATGACTCCCGGCCCTCATTTGCTTACACGCTTACGTGCGAGACCCGCGTTGTAAGAGGAGATCTTTAATGGCAACGATACAGAGTTCTGATGCCACCCGCAACTCCGGGCTGTTTTTCCGCACCTATTCCGTGCTCTATTTTTATCAAACCATCACCCTTTTTGACGTACGAGATCGTAAACAGTAAATTTATGACCTCGCATGTTTCACGCTAATTATGAACAATCAGTGTGTTCGGTTCCGCGTGCACGGAAAACTGTTTCGGAAGCCGGAAGAGGCGACTCATCCCTCTGGGCGCAGGCATCGTATACGACGTGACAAAAGGAAGCGTCCTTAATGGATAATTAGGAGCAATATTAATAGACACCTCCCTGTAACTCTAACCAAAGGCTAGGACGTCGCTAGCTGTCCTTAGTGATAATGAGAAAAATTGTATCGTTTTATTCTGTTCGATTTAAAAAATATATTGTCTAGTTTTAAAAATCAAACGAAACTATCACTTAAACAATTCGATAAATCAAAAAGCAATTTAAGGCGCGTGGCTACGACTTCCCGTCCGTGTCCGCAACGATCAAGCAGTCGTAAATTTAAATTAGAAGCTCCACAGGCGCCTAAATTCTAGACCCCGCTGACTGCAACCTCTCACCTGGCCTTGGGCTATCTAGGGGGGTTCGAGTTGATTTTACTGCTTTTATGGGAGACACGAGACGTTTACCTTTGCCATCTTTAGGTCGCCTTCCATTAATTGCCATAAAATCTGCTTGTTGTTTCCCTGTTCAAACTTCTGCTGCAGGTGATCGCAATAATTTCCGATATAATTAAGCCAGCAGGCCCACTTTTCAAAACGTGCCGTGTTCCGTTTTAGCTTGTGCGCGTGTGTAACTGTTTAAAAATATCTCTAACGCGTGTCCTTTCATCTTTTGCGCACTGTCACCACCCTCCGCCTGCTGGGGGAGGTCACCGGTTGAGGTGTAGTGTTTCCAATAATTTTTATAACGAAAAAAACTGCACCCAGAACGCGTGTGTTCGAGGCTCCCCGTAAACTCGTCGTCCTATGGTCGTAAATTTTACCACATGTTTTACGACCATAATCACATCATTAAGACGCTAATCCACACATTCGCCCGGTTCTGGGGTAAGGTTTTCGAGCTGGCACATGGAGCAATGCCTAGGCCGTTCTTCAAACGCTGCAGAAGCATATGGTGGAGCTGTGCAGTCTTAAGATGATTCAATCTACTGGAATCAGAAACCAGGGGCAATGGTACGATAGCAGCCGTGGAAAAAAAAAAACAAGGGGCACGGCATGGAAACAAATATTCCAACGATGACAACACCGCGCATTTTGGAGAAAAATGAGGCCAACCAAGTGAAAAAACAAACCCACCGAACCACCCTTTTAATCCTTTTCCCCAGCCGTTTTGAATGTTCAAGTTACGCGCTGTGCGTGAACGAAATGGGATGAAAAAGCGGGCAGCAGTCGAAACGTTCCCATCTTTTATTATGATAAATGTCAAATTATGTGATTTTCATTCCCGGGCCGAAATTTTTCATCCGAAAAGTGCGTTCCGAGAAAGATTCCTAGCCGTTGGAAGGTCGTTCATGTTTTCTTTCTTTTTGTTCAACCATTTTCTCCCCTGTGCCTGTGCAAGGTCTTTATGATTTTTTAATGGTTATCATGTGTTCATGCGTGTTTTCGGCTTCTGTTGTACTGCGCTTAATGCTGCCCCGTCGACGGGCCCAGAAATGTTGTCCAACTGGAGATAAATGGGAGGTCCCGACAATTTTCCTTTATTTACTTTCATCATCTCGCCCCGAATGTCCAACTCCCCGCCTGAAACGACATAATCACCGTGCGCTTCATCAACCTGCATGAGAGTAGACAGTAGCAGCAGAGGTGGAAGTAGTAGTTGAATGGGTGAAAAGGGTCATTCCTGGTTCCTGCCTGGCAGACCTCCCTTCTTCATGCGACGCAGAGCCGAAGCTCAGCAGCTTTGAGTTTGATTGATTTCACAGCTTGCGTCGTAAATTAATTAATTTCGACTTTCGTTGTCACCCGAAAAAAAAAAGAAAGAAAGAACAGAAATCGTCAACCCAGCGCGAAGCACCCGCGGGTGAGCCCTTTTTACGGAGCGCCAGTCACGGGACCATGAAATTGAAGATGTTTAATTCGTTCTAATTTAATTTGCCACTGCGGGGAAAGGCGAAGAAACCATTTCGGATTCGGAATAGGCCCAAGCATAATGACAGCGAAATGCGGAGCGAAGCAATCAGTTGTGAAGATGTCAGGGTAAGTTAGTGCTTTCCCTGTTTTGTCGCACTGGAAAATGGGTCTCGGGTCCCGCGGCGACGGGCTGGGGCACATTGTGCGAATTGGACGCAGAAGAACGGGGGGGGGGGGGGTAAGATTTGTAAGAGACAAACCGTTTTTTTTACCGATGTTTATTTAGGGTATCGGGTGGGGTTAGTTTGTTGGAAAAATATAAACCACTCCGGGCGAAGGTTTTTTGTGCTTACACGGCAGAAGAAGCATTCAACACGCCTATCCCAAAGATTGGAAAGGAGAGACAGAAGCGGGAGGGGTGACTCCATTTATGTTGACCCCCGCAAAGGGACACGAAAAATCAACGTCACAGTGACCCATCTCACAGGGCCACGAATCAGCGAGCCCATTGGACGGGGAAAAAAAGGGAACAGAAATATACACAAACACACCGAGTATGTTCAGTTTTCAGGTCGCCTAATTGCGCCTAACGATGATCGATTGTGATTATCGTCCCGCGCGGTTTGGGTCGTGCCATCAAACGCCACCACGGGACAAGGGACAGAAAGGTAAATAGTGCTTCGAGTGCGTTTTGGGGGCATTCGCAGAAATCGTGATTTTAATCCCCGTTGCCGAAAGGGAAACGGCGAACGGCTGGGGCATGAGGAACGATTGGGACGAAGTTTTGATCAGGCAAAAGACTCCGGCCGCTGCTCGCCAAATGAACACCAGAAAGAGCAGGAAAAACAAGATTGATTCAATCGTAAGCGTTTGGGCACTTTAAAGTAAGGGAAAAAGGGCGCTCATAGCGTTGTTGAAGGGCTGTCGGTTGAGGGGAAATGTGAAACTGTGGAGCTTAAGTACAAGAAAAACTTACAACCTCTAACAGTTTCAAGGCGAGTGCTCTTTTAAACATAACTTTGCGAGATCCATTCCAGTGAGAATTATGAGTGAGAGAAAAAAACACAAAGTGATGGCGATAAAGCCCTTTGCCAAGCGTCCCTGTGTTTCCACCGGACGGCGGTCCCTTCGCCCAGCTAGCCGACCGGCCGGGATGGCAGAAAAGAGTAACTTGTCGTCATTATGTAATTATTTGCAATTATTTTCTATTTAATAACAATAATCACACAAAGTCCAGCGTGCTGTGGCGATTGCACATCTCAGACGGCATTAGCGGCGACGGCTTACAGGCTGTGTGTGGTTGAACAAGTTTTGCTGTCTCGTTGACGGTTCGGTTCGCTGCCGATAACAAGTTTCGTAAAATTGGTGGCGGGCGAACGATCGGTCACAATCCGTTTGATTTCACGTCTGTGTTGCATTGCAATTTACGCTGGTGGAATGGACACGGTTGTGGATGATGAGATTTGAGCTCCGGAAGGGTCCTTAATCCATAATATAGTCTGGACACTATAAACCAGGAATTGTGTTCTTCTTATGGACTAAGGAGTGGGCATGCCTTTAAGTAAAATATTTGGAAAATGTTTGATCTTCGTTATTTGGTTATTTGTATTGATTATTATTGAGTTTGCTTCATAGCCAAAAAGTCGATATTAAGTTTTCTTTAACTTTAAGCTGGTAATACACATTTAATTTTAAAGCCCTACTTGTCACTAATTGGTGCAATGGTTTTTGGTGGTGTGTTTGTGACTTTATTGATGCCTTTCTTTTCTTATCTTTTTTATCCTTCTTATGTTTGCATTGCATTTATTTTTGTGTTTATTTTTCTTGTTGTGGCCAGGGTGCTCTTTTGGATAGATTAGCATGATTTAGATTTTATGTTTCAATTTTTCATTCATTTATCCTTTGAGGTAAATTAATGTAGGTTAACAATCAAGCACTGCATAGTAATAAACTGCATATTGAATGGAAAAGATTTGCTTTTGGGAAATATTCCTACGTAATTATCATTGTTTTTCTACTTTCATGAATAAAGCTATATCTTTTCCACACGTTTTGAAGTATGATGAAGTGAATTAATGGTTTTGTATGTTTTCAAGCAAACATACTCTTTGCAAACTTAATCTGATGGCTTATGCTTCTGTATAGATTAAACACAGCCGGTCTTATTACTTGTTGGAAAAATTCTTTTACTTTTTTGAAAATAAATGATAAAAAGAGACTGTAACTGTAGTAACTTTAAAAATTGAATAAATGTAAAAACCAATCCAAAGTGATGGTGGAATCGATAAACAAGCCTGTTCGACCTTAGTAAAATAAAAAATAAATTAAATATTTTTTGTTTTGCTTATCTTAGCTTATAATGGGTTTCCATAAACCGATTGTTTTTTTTCATAAATATCAATAAATACCAATCATATGATAACGCTTCCAAATCTTGCTGGCCAATTGATGTTCAATGTCACAATCCATAGCTACGAATTACTCTGCTTTAGTTTCGCTCTCTTTATTAGCTACTACACTTGACTTCTGAACACGTCATATCCGTCAACCATATGACGTTAATGCTTGCCACTTTATTCCCTTGGAACCGATTGGCGAGGCTAACGCACGAATCAGTTTGCTGAAAGTAAATGCCACTAGTGTGTGTATTTTTTTAACAAACCTTTGCGTTACAACCTTCCCCCTCCTCCTATCCCCCCCCCCCCTATCCCTTCTCATCACCGTGGTTAGAACGTCAATATTTGGCCATGTGGAAATCATAATCAGTGCATAATCTGTATTATTTATTGCCACCGGCACCGGCACCGGCACCACCAGTAAAATCAGTCACGCGCGTTGTCAGGAGTGATGCTTCAGTTCCAAATAGTGGCGAGCAGCCCGCGGTGAGGTTCGATTGTCGCCAAGCGGGAAGGCCGGTTTCATGCATATATAGATGTACGACGGCTGTCTATATTCATACCGAAAAGGCGAATGATACGATGGTGAAACGATATGAACGCACTTGTTGGGCGTTTTATGACCTTTAGGCGCGTACGGTTTGGCCTCTGATTGTGTGTGTGTGTGTGCGTAAGAGCTCACGTCGAGAAGCCTTTTTTTCGCGGTCGCAAACCATCCCGCCCCCCCCCCCCCCCCCCCCATTCCAGCGGCCAACGTCACAGAAGCGCAATAAAAAACCATAACGAGGAAAATCGTTTCGGAAATTTTACTTTGTAATGTCGTGTGGGGCCCCTAAAAGTTGTACGCCCGTGGCTTTTGGGTTTTTTCTCTCTTCCTTCCTTAGTTTGCCACCACCGGTTGAGATTCTGCGGCTGACGAACTGTTTTACGACGGGCCCGGCCCCTGCAACGGCTGCCGGCCCAACCGGGGTTGGGGCAATCAATTAAACGAACATTTTTCGAACGCCCCGGGAACCCTTATCAGGTTCGGCCGTATGGTGGTTCGAGAAAAAAAAATAATTTTATTACACTTATACGAAAGTCCGGTACCGGTCTGCCCTGCCAACCGGACCGGAAGAAAATGGATGCAATAAGTGAAGGGAAAAACGGCAGGCAACAAACGAAAACAAAAAAAAACACGAGCGATAGAAAGGGCAGCCCCATCACCGAAACCAGTCAATTAACAAAGCAAACAAGGTCGGGGACAAAGTTTTCAATTACTTTGGAACGGCAGGACTCGATGGACGCGCGACAGTCTCGGCTGTCAGTTTGGAGTTTTTTTTTACTTTTTTTTTTGGAAGGGCCAAAAAGGAAGCTGGAGTTGAACAAGTGGAAAGAAATTAAACCATTAGGAGCGCCGGTAGGGCGAGAGACTGGGACAAAAGGGGGAAAAGGAAATTTGAAACAAGTGTCAGAAAAGTTCCCCCAAACTTCTCTCGCACAGTGTCCCTTGTCGGAACTTCTCGATCGGTTTGCAACATCTTCACCCGATAAGGCGCACGGAACCGCACGGGAACAGCGAGATGAACAAAATTTTTAATTGATTAGTGGTCAGTTTGCAGTCCTTGCCTTTGCTTCTTCTCTGTTTGTTTCTCCGCCGCTTTGTACCGGTTATGCCAAGTTTTCAATTGGTTCTAGAAGACACTTAAGTCAACGTGTGGAGAGTTAGAAAAGAAACTTCTGGTCAATGTTTAAACAAGGACAATCTGTGCGGAGGAAATTGTTGCTTCAAATAAGGTGAATAAATGCAAAATTTCGTACCAAAACGATAGGCTCATCAAACACAAAGGATGATAATGAATTTAGTGAACTTAAGCCCTCGCGCGAATTACAGCCCGAAATGTCGGTTTCTTGGTACCGGAAGCATGGAAAAGGATGATAAGAAATTATTGAAACACTCTGAATAATGCATAACAAGAAGTTTTCCCACTGTTGGGCAGTTTGAGGAGGAGCGAAAACGGATTATAAAAACTCCCGTTTTCCCTCCATTATGTGTGTAACTATTGATTTTCTCCCAATTGATTAAGCACAAAAAGCTTTTTTAATTAAAAGGATAAAAGTTAAGTTATTCCTGTTGTAAGCTTCGTTTCGTTCGCTTCTTTGCTCTGTTGAATTGCTGAAGAAGCTACTGTCTTATCTGGATCACGATGGACGCTTCTTTAATTTAAAAAGAAATGTTCTTATTTCCTAACCCTCGGTAGAGCAAGGGCAACGGAGGGATAAAAATGCGCCAGAACTGAGAAATAGCATTTCATGCAAATGCAGCTGCCACCCAGCTCCCAAGAGGGTGCGAGATTGGAACAGAATGGGACCAAAGAGACGAAGGAAAAATAGCGAAAAAAAAAAATACATCCACTCATTATTCATTCATCATCGTAAAAGATTAGTGTTGGCAGATAGCGAGGGCGAGTTCGAAAAGCAGTTTGCAGACCGAGCAAACAACGAGTGGGGGTGGGTGGGGAAAAATGCAAAAATTTAAATAAACCATCAGGCACCGTCCCGTGTTGTTTATTTTCCATCCGTTTTGCATTCGGTGCTGTTCGGAATGGTGAGTTTCCTGCACCGTCCACGACTGCAGGTGAAGTGTTTGGTGAGGGATGAAGGGAATAGAACTTTGGTTTTGCGATTTTAATAAAGCATTGCGATTTTTTGGAAACGATTTTATTTCGTTATGTTTAGGGTGTTTGGAGTACTTCCTCCTCCTACATGCAAGTCCCTTTTTCAACGCTGCTTAGCGTTTGGTGCGTTTTGCGAGGCCTAGGTCTAGGTGTCTACAACTTCTTGAAAAGGCAACCTGACCCGCTGTATCTGTCGAGTGGAAGGGAGCGGGACAGGCAAAAACTGGTACTGACCAGCGTCGTGACGTCCGCGGGTCCGCTTGCGCGAGGGTAGAAAACAAGTCGCGACTTATACGGGCATGCGAAGGACGCGCACGTACCTACTACACCGCCACCGATCGGCTCGGCATACAGATCAGCGAGCAGACACTTCCTCATCCGCGACCGCTTACGCATTCGTCGATTTGGTGCGCCCGAGCGCTGGCTTACGATTTATGCATTTTTATAAGTGCAACGGATGGCAGCGTGTGATGCAGAGCGGGGAAAGACTACACACACGGTACCGGTGACGATGACGATGATGATGATGTTGATGTCGATGGTGACACTAATATGTGCGGCGAACAGAACACCCGTACACCCCCCGCTCCGCTGTTCTGTGATTGCGGAAATGGAAGAAAAAAGGATTATAATTTTTGCACATAACCTTTTCGTTTGTAGCACAACACTTTTTTGTGTTTGTATTTTTAAGTGACAAGTAACACTTATGTCTTATTTTAAATTTTAATATATACAAGCACTGAAGTGACATTTTTTTCTCTTTCACAAAATGCCGCTATATACTGAAGGTTTCTTTTTTGTATGCCTAGTGTCTCCAAACTAGACGATCACGAGCGTAGAAGAGACGGTGGATTAATTTAACCATCTGTTACCTCGCCTAGCCGTCGGTGATACGGTCCCTTTCGCCTTTCTAACACGATTAAGCGGCGCATATGTGTTATGCTTGATTTTTCCATGTATGAACAAGCGAAAAACAAGTTAAAAAAATTGCCTCAACGAAAAAAATAATCTCAAAAATCAGGACGAAAGCAGATGTGGTGAGCTCTAGACGAGCAAGTGTGTATTAGTGTTGGTCGGGAAAAAGGGGTTTAAAAAATGGCGAGCAACGAGAGAAGGTTTTCCTTTCCCTCTTTTGCTGCGACTCTTGTTATCAGGGCTCCCCAGACTGCTCCCGGGCACTCAGCTTGGACCGTACCGGTACGGGAACTGCGCACGAAAAAAACTCTATTATAAAGTATAATTTATAACTGCCACGCTTGTCACTGGCCGCGTTGTATAGCAATTGGGGGTTTTTTGTTTCTCTCCCCAGCGGTTGTCACTGTTTTTCCATCAACCGATACGGTGTCCACGGGAAGGGAGCTGGAATATGCCCTGGGCAGGAAGGGCAGAACATCCATGTTGAACATAATAAACTTACACGCATGGCGAGGTCGCAAACCACCGACCACCAACCCGATGATGAAAGTCGTCCGCCCGTTTATTGTGTAGTAAATGTGTTGTTTCAGCTCTTGCATCGCTTTTCCACCGTATCCTGTTTTGGGTGGGGAGAATTTTCCAAGCGATAAATGTCAATCAGACGACCACTGCGCGAGCCAAGGATCGGAGGATTGTTGTAATTTCATTAGCCCGAGTTACGGCAGCTCCAATCCCTGCCGCTGCTGCGCCGTATGAAAACATTTATATGCCGCCAAAACATGCTTACGGTTGAATTAAAAATGAGTTCCCTTCCCTGCAAGGCAAAGGAGCAAAAATAAAAGGGAAATACAGGCTCCATCGCCAAAGTCAAACCATCCCTTTGCATCCGTAAGTGCCCACGATGGCCTGCACGAACGTACCCTTGGGTTTTTGGACGCGCTTAATCCCTGATTCAACAAAACATCAAACGGTTTTATTTCGCCGAAACGTCCACCCACCGTCGGCGGGTGACAGTTGAAAGCGCAGTGTTTCGTTTGCTGCTCCATAATGGACGGCTTTTAACCGGTGGGCCGGCGGATGGTTGCGCTTTTCCGCTTTGTTAATGGATCGTTTCAAGAGCTTCATATTCGTAGAATGTTTTTGAAAAGTGTCCCAGTGGAGTGCTGTACTTTAAATAAAAACCCTTCCTTACTCTTCTCTCTCTTTCTCTCTCTCTCCCTGTCTTAATAGACGAAAAAGCACAGCCCAGGACACATCAAGCGGCCGATGAATCCGTTCATGGTGTGGAGCCAGATCGAGCGGCGCAAGATCTGCGAGGTGACGCCCGACATGCACAATGCCGTCATCTCGAAAAACCTGGGCCAGCGCTGGAAGCAGCTGAGCCCGGAGGAGCGCCAGCCGTTCATCGAGGAAGCGGAGCGTCTGCGCAAGCTGCACACGCAGGAGTACCCCAACTACAAGTACCGTCCAAAGAAGAAGCAGGTGAAGGGAGGAAGTGGCACGAGCACCTCCACCAAGAGCAGCGCAGCGTCCGCCGGGGCGGGCTCGCCGGCCCTGTCCACATCGTCCTCCTCCTCCTCGTCGAACGGTTCGCCCGAGTCGGTGTCGTCCCGGGATAGCTGCGGTTCGTCCAGTAGTTCCTCCTCGTCCTCGTCGTCGGCGTCGTCCACGACGTCCTCGTCCAAGTCACCGGCTTCATCCGGGAAGCGTAGCCGGACCGCAAGCGGGAAGGTGTCGAAGGGCGGTGCCACGAACGGGGGCTCGCTCAAGGGTAAGAAGCAGGTGATCATCCACGAGCTGGGCCAGCCGACGATGGCCGCGGTCGCGACGGCCGCCACCGTGACGACCCTGGCCGCCCAGCCCGACTGTTACTCGCTGGCGGCGACCAAGCTGCTGCCCAACTCACCGGAGAGTGCCACACTGTACGACGAGCGGTCGCTGATCTCGCCCGAGCCTACCTTCGGTCCCTTCTCGGAGAGTACGCCGATCTTCATCCGCACGCCCGATCACAACGTGTTCGTGGTGGATGAGAGCAGTCACTTTGATCACGAGGCGAAAGGCTTCCTATACACGCACGGAGCTACGACAGATCTCACCGGCGACAGTGTGGGGAGTCCGCTGGGCCACAACACCGCCAACAACACCACCGCCACAACCTGCTTGTCCACCAACACCACGAACACCTCGAGCAGCAGCAGCCCGGGCACGTTGCACCATGGTGCCCTCGTCCCGTCCTGCAACAGTCCTGCGCATCCCCACAATCAGCAACAGCAGCAACACAATCAGCAACAACTCAACAACAACAATAACAACAACAACAACAGTCTTCAGATCAACAACAATCACCTCCAGCACCAGCAGCCGCAAACGACGCCGTCCGTCAAGTCCGTCTACACCGACAGCGACGGGGACTGCATCAAGACGGAGAAGTACTACGACGACGACGAGTGTCCTAGCGATCGCTTCGGCAGCATGCTGGACGACAGCTGCCTGGATGGGGTGACGGGCATCAACCGAATAGACGACTCGCTGGACCTTGGTCCCGGCTCGGTGGGCTCGAACGGACCATCCGGTTTCGGCGACATTGTGGCCTTCAACGGACATTACACGCTTGCCGAGCAGCAGCAGCAGCCGCAGCAGCAACAGCAACAGCAGCAGCAGCAGCAGCAGCAACAAGCTCAGCAGCATTCACAGCAACAGTCACATCACCTCAATCAGCAGCAGCAACAGCAGCAGCAGCGGGGCACACTAGCGAGCTTTAACGAAATCACCAACGGACAACAGTGCCACCAGCAGCAACTGCTGCAACCGTTCCAGTTCTCCATGGCAAATCAGCCCCTGGTTGCCAACAGCCTTCACCAGCAGCAGCAGCAGCAGCAGCAGCACCAGCAACAGCAGCAACACCAACAGTTCCAGCAACACCTTCGCCAGTACGCGTGTCAGCAGCACCTGGTGGACTCGCAGGTGGCAGTGGAAAGCATGGGCAGCATGTCCCTGCTAGCCGAGACGTCGCTGGTCCCCCACTGCCAACCATCCCCCTCCGTCGATGGGTTTGGAGCGGCCTCCCTGACTCTCGCCGTGCTGGACAGCACCATCATTGACAGCAACAGCCAGACGGACGATCTGCCCATCCTGGACGATATGCTCGGCACCAACATGGACTACAACTTCCAGGCCATCGAGACGGCGTCCTCGTCCAGCGGCTCGCACCTCGAGTTCATTACCGACGACAACAGTATTTTCCTGTCCGAGCCGAACCTGATCGGCTACAACGTCTAAGGCAACCCGTGCTTGAACCTGGTGAGCGAACTATCCCCTCCCCACACACACACAAACAAAAACCCTTCAAAGCACACGTTTTCCCCGATACCACTACACATCAACACATGGGAACGTTACCAAGTCTTCTTCACGAGGCTTGGTCACATTTTTCCCAAGGAACGGGCGGGGCGCATCGCAGAGGGACAGCAGGCAAAGTGATCCCACTTTGCCAACATTTATTACACAACCAACTCCAAGAGAAAGGGGACAAAGGACAAAGAGGTAAAACAGATGAGTAAGAAGGAAAAAAAAATAAGTGCTTTATCAGATGAGGTGCATGATTGTAAAGAAGGAGAGCGAAAAAGAGAGAAAGAATGTTTGTGCGAGTGTGTGAGTGAAAGAGAGAGAGTGAGAGAGAGAGAGCGAGAGAGAAAGTGAACTGCAACAGAATGTGGTTATAATCTTGGTAGAAACGTAAGGTAAACTTAAAAAATATAGCAAGAAAATGTGCGTTTAGTGCACGTGTTTCTCAATTATGCAATATATAAATATGAAACAAAGAAAGTAAAGTAAGAAAAATCAGTAAACAGTTAAGCAAAGAAGGATGAGAGTGTGTGAAGTTAGCGAGAGAGAGAAAGAGAGAGAGAGAGTGGAAGGTAGAAGGCAAGGGGATGGATAAAAATCATAAATCATAGAAAGTGAAAATAAAACAGAAAACTACATAAACAAAACACACAAACCAAGGCGACTCAGAGCTTACAGAGAAATAGGAGAGAAAAACAAACGAAACTAAGCACACCAAACACTCAGAAAGAAAGAGTCCAGATGAGCAAAGTTGACAGTTGGTAAAGTGAGTAAAAACCGTTCGAGACGTGTCCATAATGGTAGCCTTCGTTGGTTGGTTGCTTGCTTGTTCCTGGTTTGTTGCCCCTTATTTTCTTTTTTCGCTAAATTAAATTCAATATTGGTGAAAGATTTTTGAAAGCGGAACCAAATTCCAACGCGAAGGGCATGGTAAGGTACGGCACTTATTTGGGCTAGGCAGGATAAACCGGGGATGGAATTTTGGAGCTTCGGCACAGTATCACGGCGTGCAGTTTTGTAATTAAAAATAGCTCACGTGCTTGCTGTAGAAGTGATGGTAAAAGTGGCTATTAAAATTATCGTGAAAACAAAAAAATCAACAACCGGACTGGACAGGTTTGGGATTTTCTTTCCCCCGGGTTCTAGTGATATCGTGGAATGATTGGAATCGCTGTCGAAGGTGTTTTAATAGAGTGAGATTTATTTATAAATTTTTTTTGTTCTTTCGGTTTCGCTCCGCTTTGGTCTAGAGCATTCCATTCCAAAGCAATTGCAAAAATATTTCAACTGAACTGCAACGCGCAGATGAAGAAGCTTGGAATTTAGCAAAACCAAAAGGACTACAAGTGGACAGGAACCTATCGGTTGCTTGTAGTACGGCCTTTCGGGGCCTTACTGAAAGGTGGAACAATTTGATTAATGTAATGCCCAGCATCCGGGCTCACGTTGAACGAGGCGACGAATGGTGAGGGATGTGTTTTATTAAATTTCTTTCACGCTTCTGCAAGCAAACAGTTCACCGTGATGGATAGAGGAAAATAGAGAAAGAGAAAGATTGCTAGTCTACGGGTCAATAGACGGGTAGTGCAACAACACGGGTACATTATCCTATTTTCGTCCTGTTTTTTTTCCACGCGTTGGCAAGGAGCAGATTCCACTTGCGAGCATCGAATTGTTTGAACCGTTTTTCAACCGTTTGTTGTTCCGGCTCCCTTAACCCTCCGTGTCCGTGTCCGTCTTCACGAAATAATCGAAATTCAGCTACTAAAAAAAAAGGTTCACCGGTAGATATGCAGCACCGTAGATATTGAAAAACCGGCCCAGAAGGAACATGGGCACGGGTTTATTATCGCTCGCTGCTCCGGGATCGACGGGCGTTCTGCTTTGGCTCGGGAAAATTTGTTTCTCTACATTGGTTTTCATCTGGTCTGCAAGTGTGTGTGTGTGTGAGCTTGTATCTGGCAGATCCAGATGGTCCCATTTTCGGGTGGGAGGAAAATGTGTTCCCGCTTGCCTTCCCTCATCCCTTATCAGCATTATTGGTGCTTCACAGCTTTCGCTGGAAAACAGCGTTTTCCCAACTTCCCTACCCATGGTTGGTTTGAGTTTTCGTTCGATTTCCAATCGAGCTATTTCTACGCTTCCACCAATTGGCAATGTTGTAGCCTTGCGCTCTTTTTTCCCGCTTCACCGCATTTTCACTTCAAGGAACCACGATCTTTCGGGAGAAACGACCTGCAAACTGGAATGATTGAGCATTACGGACAATTTCTTTTCCCAACCGTAAGGGGTGGCTTGGTAACTCCTTCCAGCTGGTGTACTTTTTTGTCGGCCCTAGTGAGCAAGGATACGTTTGATTTTCTCTCAAGTTTTAAGCGATTTACGAGCGCGGTGGTTGCCGCGAGGAAGAAGCGCGGTCATATTTGCTGACCTTTGAATGGTGAGCGAATTATTAACTTACTCTTGAATCATAGCGAGGGAGAGGAAGTTATTGGTTCAGTACGATCTCAATTTAGAACAAGCACAGTTAACGCACCATGTTCACTTCCCTTTCGCTTCACCTTCTCGCTTCTCGCCTTTATGTACAGATAAAGTCTACAAGAATAAGCGATTTACCACCCCCCCCAACCCCCCCTCTCCCTTCGTTTCTAAGCTCTAGCTGTTGATGTTATACATTATGTTAAAGCATTGTCAATTTGAATTGCGTTTGTTAGTGTTACTCCATCTTTGCTCCAAGCGTTTTGTTTGTGTTTTTTTTTCAACCGGATCAGAGTTTTAAACATGCTTTATGCCTGAGAAGGAACGATTAACGTCTACAGATATGCTTTACGTTTACGTTTATATGTTAAAATGCTATATTTCTGTCTGTAAGTCAAGGCAAATCTTATTTACATAGGTAACCTCACTTATTTTATGTTTTCTTAAAAACACGGTCATACAAATGACAAAAACTTGAGGATAGAAAAAGGATACAAAGCACACCAACACAAAAACACACGTACCCACACAAATACATTTACTAAAATTAACCAGAACGCTAAGCGAACGAGTACAAGTGGTGAGAGTTAAAGAAGGAGTGTGTGTGAGAGAGAGAGAGAGAAAGTAAAGTAAACTTGTAGATATGAAAATAAAGAAAACTAAGCTGAATATGTGATTAAAAGTAATGGTTTAAGGTTACACACCGCACACACATTTTGCATAAACAAAGGACAGGCAGAAGTGCGCTGCCTTGGGCAAATGTGGGGCAGTGCATGTAAAGGGGCGGCAAGAACGGAATGGCAGTAGCCAGCTGGATCGGTAAACTAGCTGTAATAATTTGTGTAAAGTTAGCAATAATGATGCGGTAGTATGTAAGTGCGCGAGTAACCAAAATTTGGAATGCAAAGACGCAAACCTAGTAGATAAGTGAGTTGTGCGTGTGTGGGTAAACGAAGCAGAGAAGCACACAGCCCAGAGCAAGAGGAATAACCAACAAAATAAGTTAAAACTACATTTTGTGCAGGAAGCGCTACTAATGGTAAGCGCAATGAGTCGCAAGTGGAAAGCCACACAGACACGATTCACTTGCCCGCACGTGTATCCTTACGCTGAGCAGGAAAGGAGAAGAAACAAAACATGGGTTTCTCCTAGTTTGCTTCCTGCTACAGTCCGATTGATTGATCGGGAAAGTATGGAAAGCATCGTTTAAGCAACTAGTTTTACAAATGTTACCCTTCCGAAAGGCGCCATGACGAGTGGCGAACGATCGAACGAGTGTGAGCAGTGCTTAGACACACATACAACCACAACCCAACACTCACACGCAGAAATGGAAAAGCATTACAAGTGAAGGTTATTTTCTTTCCGTTGTTAGATAAGGCATAACTGCTAATTACGGTTACTATTAAGCTGCCAAGAAAACTAAACGGCAAACTATTATAAACCTATGATAATCAATGGAGCCATGTTTTGCAATGGAAATGAAAAAGAAACTATCAACTACCCAAATGCGTTCTTTTGTTTTTATTTTATACGTGTTTTTTTTTATTTGTTTATTTCGGGCTTTTCACACTTTCTCCCCTGATTGGCAGCAACAAAAAAAGGTAAACTTTTGGTTACTTCCACATTTTTGTGTTGCGGTTGTTGTTCTTTTCACCTGTTTTGGTTCCAGTTGTTTCGTCCTTTATTTGCCAACAGGTGGGTATTGCGTTTGTTATGTTCTCTGTCCCTCTGTTTGTTTCTTTTTTTTTTAATTTGTTATTTGTTTTCGTACAATAGAATTCTTTTTCTTTAAAATTTGCAATACGGTTTGGCTGCAATACTTTGCGGCTTATATGCAGGAACATTTTTTTTTGGCAAATTTTGACACCTCAGGAGAGCTCCTTAATGACCGTTTTCCTTCCAACGTTTTGTTTTGTATGTAATTACCAAAACAAAAATCAAATTTCAAATCGCACTCATCAGAGCAATATGTCCCACGGAAGCAGCAAAAAGAACGGAAGAGAAAGAGCGAAATTTCACATGCAAAACAACAACAACAACCACTGGGAACAGGTTTTTACTGCCACCAACACATCCGCTGGTGAAACATCCGTCACATTACAACGAACAGAAGGTGAAGAGAAAGAGAAACTAGTCCTACTTCCTGTTCAAAATAATGTTCCGATTATAAAACTGGGCTCATTTTCGTACATACAGTAGCATGCAGGTTCTCGAAACATAACTTAACAAAACCAAAACAAAAACACACAAGAGCATCTACAGCAAGGTTCAAATCAAACGCAAACTGAAACACAAAACGGTTTTACTAATAGTGGTTAAAAGTGCACAAAAGGTGTAAGCAAACAGAGGCGAATGAAACAAATTACAAAACTCAGGAAAAATTAATGCAAAAACTAGTAAAACTTTATGGTAATAAACACGACCGCAGAAACTACAAAACAGAAGCGAACTAGCTACGAAAAAATGCCGCAATAACGAAGGCAACTAGTTTAGGTTCCAGTTTTAACCTCTGAAACGCTGCAAAGCATGAAATCCACGCAGACACAAAGGTGGAAAACACAAGTGGTTAGCGAATGGGTAGAACACTGGACGTGGTAAGCGTCACATGGCCACTCATTCCGATTCAGATATAGACAGCCAACGATGAAATAGCTATGAAGCAGCTCAAATTACTACTAAAACTACTATGAATACCAAAACTTCTACTACAAAAAGAAACACACACACAGTTCACTAACAAACAAAACAAAAGCGCAAGTGATAAACCGAAACGAAATGGTCCTTTTTTGCAGGATGTTTGAAAACAACGTAGAGTAAATTCTTAAAACTAAACGCAACGCAACGTGATCCTAAACGAAACCTCTCTTTCTCTCTCTCTCTCTCTCTCTCTCTCTCTCTCTCTCCCTCTTTGTCTGCCACTCGGAATAATCCTGATGCAGGCATGTTCTTCATTCCCGAGTGTTACTTTGAACTTTAATGTCACGCACCGCAAACAACCAGTGGTCGGATGTATCATTCGGAGCGGGTGGGAAATTAAAACCAATTTACTAAGGCAGACATAATCAATCATTACTCAGCACAATCCAAAATTCTAGCAGAGATCGGGAGAGAGAGAGAGTCCACATTAAACATGCAAAGCGAGCAAACGCCACACAACCACAGACAGGCGGGAAGGGCGGTTCTCAATGTGATTTTCACATTTATGGAGCTGTTGTTTTATGTTTCCAGTCGGTTGTGAACAGTTCCATAACGAAAGCAATTGCGCATCGGGACGTGCTGCGGAAAACAGAAACGAAGATTTCACCGGTAGAATGCAAGGATTTTATGTTAGAATGATTTGTGACTTTGTCTCAGGGAACAGTCCTGCAGCAAAGCGACGCGTGGAGCTAAACTTAGAACGCACGCACATGGGCCAACTCTCCCTTTGCTTGCTGAACAGCGGAAAGGGAAAGTAGTGGACACACGTGTGTTTCATTTTGATTTAAAAAGAAAACTACTCTCTTGAAGGATACTGGATATATTACTAGTAAAACCCCAATGTAGTGGCCAGACGAGAGGGCCGAGCAAATCAATCGTGTTAGTGTCGATGTTAGTAGTGTTTTTATTGGCTATCAACGTAACAAAACCAACCAGGGCTAGGTTTTATCGACGCGCACCCTTTTTTCCCGCAAAAAGGGTGACCAGAGGGGTGGATGGTTAATGCAACAATACAAGGCTTAAAGTTTACAGATGTATATGTGCTACTTCTTACGATTAAAATGTAGACTTGTGTAGGGGAGGGGGGAGGGGGCACACAATCTCTGACCGCAACGCCAATCTCCCGCTCTGGTGTAGGTCAGCCAGCGTTCGTATGCAACGATGATGCAAGACTGATTACTCCCATACAAAACAGAACAGGATTGAATCCTTGACTTTGTTTTCTTTTGGTTGCTTTCCGAGAGTTAAATTGTTCTTTTTAGAAAATTGGATGATTTTTTTTTATTTTATCAACAAGAAATTAAATATAAGGAATTATATGAAAGTATACCAAGTAACATATCGTGCTTGAAATTTTATTGGAAAACAGTCATAGCAGAGTTTTTTGATTTAATATTCTCCTCAAAAGCTATAATGATCTGAAGGTAAGTGTACCGCTGCCAATCGCTCGTTACGACAATCTCCATCTTGGTGCTTGAGAGTTCATACTTGGCCTTAGTTTTGTTCAGTTTTTGGTTTACATCCAAATTCAACCATCCAAATTTTGTTCAGTTTTTGGTTTACACTGGAGTGTATAAAACAGAGCAGGAAAGAGAAACAATTCAACAAATGGGAGGTATAGATGTAGCTTTGAACTTTTGTGAGCGTTACCAGCTCAACGGACCCAACTAATCGCAGCAGGCGCTGCAGGTCGGCATCATATTGTTTAGCGTGTTAAACGGAGCCTGTGCTTAAAAGGCGGCAGAAGAGCGTAGAAATAACGTTGTTTAAGCACAAGACCTCCCCTCCCCCCTCATTTCGTCGACCAGGTTGGAGCAAACATTTGTAGCGTAGGGAATTAGCAAACCGCGCGCAAACCGGACGGCGGGTTTGGCGATAAACAAATGAATAAAATATTCAGGTATCTAAACAGGCTGTGAAATAGTCTATTTGTTTATTATAGGTTTTATTGATCATGTTTGAAGTCCGGTTGTATGTATTTGTATACGTGTTTGTATTTCGTAGCTTTAGTTCACTTGCTTTCCTGTTTGGGTTGTTCAATCTTATACCTGTTTTGTCGACTGGAAGACGTTTCACTGTCTTCGGTTCTTTGTTCAAGTGTAAGCTTTCGGTTTTAACTGAAGTGCGTTTGTGTTTAAAACTTTAAAAACTTTTAAGGATATTGAAAAATCGTAAATCAAAAACCAGACCAGAAAACCACGAAACAAAATACTATTTTAGAAACAAAACGCAAAAAAGAAACAGTTTGAAACATTTTTAAGCAGAAACAATCTACAACCAGGCAATTTAAGGAAATAAAACACTACAAACAAAGAATGGTAAACAACAACACAAAACTGCCAACTGAATACAAAATCACGTAAAACGATGCATTTGAGTTAAATTTAAAGTTTGAAGCTTTGACTTGCCCGTGTTAGTGTGAAATAAGCTACGGTGAGTGGTTAGTGCGTTAATGAAGGTTTGTGTTAGAAAATAGGCTGAAGCATGAAAAAACAATCAAAATTTATCATGGGTTCTACTTGCAAAGCATCACTCACAGGTATGCCTACACAATCCGAGCATTGAATTGAATCAAACTCAAACGGTGGCAATAAGCAGGAAGGAAGGTTAAAACTTTAAACCCGAAAACGAGTAACGTTTTGCAGGGTTAGTTAGTTTCGTGTTTAATTTTTGATATTTTTAAATTTTTAAGGTTTTTGTTTTTGTAGGCAGGGCTTGATAACACAAGCAGCACACTTAGCATGCAGACACGGTAGCAGCCGGGAGCGGAAAAGAGGGCAAGCAAACTAATATGGTTGATAACGCATAACATATTTGTAACCAACGCTTTCAATGTGTAGTGAACCGTTTCTTTCATATTAAGACTAACTGAATAATCTAGCATACGTGCGTAAGTTATACACTATACAACATGTTGAATTGAGTGATATTGAATATATTATTAAAAGCAAAACAACAAACACTCAACCGAGGAACGTGGGCCACGGCGGGATGGAGCTAATCACTTTATCGACCCCATCCGATGTAATGTGTCACCTTGGGTAGGTTCCTTCAAGGTGCATCGGGCAGTGTGGATGCGTTTTGCAAACGTTTGGAAGTCCACAAAACGTTTCCTCTGCTAGGGGAAAACAAACAAAAAGTAGTTTGTGCTTGTGGGACACTTATAAGAAGAGGAAGATTTTTGAAACAAAGCAAAAAAAAACAACACACACACACACAAGATAAAGGAAGGTAGAAGAGAGAAGAGCATCACGTTCTATATTAATCGAAACGAAACAAGAAACAAATCATTAAATGTCTATTTATATATTTACAACAAACTAACAAAATCAGACAACAAAACAATTAAACCGTAGTGCAAGATTGTGTAAAACGAAATGGTAACAGTAAAGCGGAAAACTAAAACCCAACCCGAAGGAGAAAGTTCACTAGAATATAATAATAAATATTGATATTATTATATTATCATATTATGAGAATGATTATTACCATGCAACCGTACAGCAAAACGAACTCGAAAGTTTGCTGACGATCGTTTCAAGAGTGTTGTATCGAAGGTTTGGAAAGGGGCTGGAAACTGAGGGGACATATTAGAAGCGCAATGAACATTTGAATGGAACCCATTGGCAGGCAGAAATTGTAAAACATTTGAAACAAGACAACAATTCACTATTTGAGGAAACAATTCAAGGCAAGAAAATACAAAAAACTGAGAGTGAATATTTACAGTAAAAATCAATCGACACACATACAAAAATCAAAGTGACTGAGCATGTCGTTTAAAGCATCTGCAACTGAGTCCATAGCCCGTTTCAAATTGCACTGTTGGAGCTCTAGAGGAAGAAAAAAAAAGAAAGAGTGCAAGTAAATGATTGCAATTGGTTTTTGCCATCACAAGAGACGTAGTTGTGGAGTGTCTTAGCAGTGAACATTGGTGAGGTTGTATCGGGCTCGGACTCCAAACACCGATCCCCCGATCGGAAAGATGCCTCGTTAAAAGGGAACGTTAGTTTAGAAGCGTGGTGCGTGCTAGGGATACAGGCGAACGTTTTGCGGATTGAGGGCCAAGTGTGGTGCGAATGTTTGTACATTTTGTAGCTAAAATTTCTGAGCATTGGAATCCGAACTGTTGTTATCCTCCACCCATTTTGCTCGGGCGTTGTTTGTTCTTTTTTTTGTGTGGGAGAACGGGTTCGAAGATTGGGTGGGAACTTATTGGAGGTTGCTTGAGAAGCTGTTAAGCCGTTTTCCCCGTTTGGACGGGGAGAGGGGTTTTGCAATATGACGACGGACGGAACGGGGGGTTCTGCTGTTTTGGAGGGGGGCAAACTGTTTAAACCGGGTGCTAAACATTAGGTCCAAAGAAGAAGAAAAAAGAGTTAAATTTACACTAGAAAGCTGAAGCAAAAGCAAAGTAAGTGCAAAATAAAAACCAGAATCAAACATTGATGTCAGATTTGGCACGAAATAGAACAGAACAAGTGGAGCAATGAAGAGAAATAATTTGAGACAGTTTTCCTTGAACAAGCGTGTTGGGATAATGACCGAGCAAAACTTATGAGACATACCAAAAATACAAGCATCAACAGCATATAAACATATTTGCAAAGCCCAGTAACTGGAAGACAACTTTGACCGACACGTATCAGTCAAAGGAAAAGAGAGAGAAAGACAGATGGAAGCTATTTGATAAAGAGAAAACAAGAGAAACAAAGTATCGTCGACGTCGGTTTCATGATGAAAAGGAATGGTTTTACAACACTAGTCGACAGCTCGTCTAGAACTTTTGTGTGTCCTGGTGCGTATAGAAATCGAATGGCAGCATTGGCACATTTTTTGCAGCATGTAAATTGACCGGACGTGCAGGAATGAGCATCACATACCAAAAGCAAATTAAAAACATAACAATTGTACATTTACGTCTAGAACAAAACCGCAGCAACAAGCGAAAGGTGCTACTTTACAAAATTAATAAGAAATAACACTATTTGTTTGATTGCGGTTTTCAGTGGACACAAAAAACACTGAAGTGGGGTTGAGTAGCTGAAAACACTTGCGAAAAGTTGAAAAAATACTTTGAGAAAAGAAATAATACCATTCAGGCATCAATACAAACGAAGCAATGAGAAGAGAAAGCGGAAGACTACCATACTATAACCAACTACACAAACTGTAACCGGGGGCCCACAGTACACAAATTTAGACAACCGAAACATAAACTTTCAAAAGGAAGAAATAAAGTAATAGTGCAGCAGTGTGAATATATTGTGTATAAAATGTGCGATAGTTGGCAAACTGGAGAAGCAAAAGGGGCAGTGGAAGCAAACAGTAGTATTATTAAAGCGGAAGGAAATGGTGCGAGTAAAACAGAAAGAAATAAACAACACTTAACACAACCAAATCAACAAAACACAAACAAAAAAGGAAACAAAATCTTAATTGTAGTATAATGAAAACAAACAAACTCACATACAATATAAAACTGAGCTAAAACGTTGGAGTGGGCAATGTGTGGGACGTGTGAATAAGGAGGGTCACAATTGTGTCCAATTTCAAGTTAATTACGTGTGTACGAGCAAGGACAATTATTAAATAAACAAACTTAAACAAAAAGCGAAGAAAATGGAACGCAACCTGTTTTAATGGTTATCCTCTGGACGGGGCTCTTCAGGAAAAGGGGTATGGAGGAAAAATGGAAAAATACTAAAATAACACATTATCCAGGTAGTTGGAGCGAGTGAAGAAAGCACGAACGAAAAGTTTACCAAAATGTGAATTGTATAAGTTTCTACAGCTGTTTGATTTTTATCTTAGGTTATTATGTACGTTTAAGTGTAAATAAAAAAAAGTAAGCCAGGTTTTAAAAAGTGAAGCGGAAAGAAACCTCTGCCTCTCTCATGCAAGGATTGAAACAAACAAAAAAAGCAACACATTTCAACACAAAAACTGCAAAACCCGTTGAGGAGACACTGAGGAAGCAAAATATTTGGTAGGCATTAGTGTTAAGCAGCTGTTACAAAGCAATTGTCCAAAAAAACAAACGGAACATAAATAAGTATAATGATATAAACGATGAGAGGAAAAAACGAAAGTAAAACAACAAACCACAGACACAGACAGCACAGAAGCAAACCACACACACTCACAGACTCTTACAGACACTTTATTCAGATGAACTACCGATGGGTGCGATCTGTGAGCGAAGTGACAGTTCTGTGCAGCAATGTTTGCTTAGTTTGTACATTTGAAAGTCAACGTGTCAGTTTTACTTTTGAATTTGTGTACAGTTTGAACAGCGGTTTTGTTTGTTTCTGTTAAGCGACTTATGATGATAATAAAACAAAAGTGAAAGTGCAGTTTATTTGCAAAAAATATGTTCCTCTGTTGTTCTTCTTTCGTCAGTCTGTTTTGATAGTGGTGGGAAAGGATATCACACTAAATACCCGAAAGAAATGATTTGACCATATTCGATGTTTATCAACAGGGAAATGATTAATTGGAACACAAAGGCAAACAGCGGTTAAATGTCGCTTTTCTCATTTGCATCCACTCTGTGTTCAAATATATGCTGTAAAAATATATGCTTAACAAGGAATGGAGAAAAAGTAAAAATATCACATCTTTTCCAGAAAAGTATTTTCAAGCACTTCTTACTGATGGTAAAATAGTATTCGTTTGATACATAAAATAATGTCTTTATATTTCCCTTATTTCCTAGGAAGTGTCGATGGAATTAATTGCATTTGAACGCTCAAAACTTGTGTGTTTGTAAGTGTAACGCCATCTTTTTAATTTATTTTTTTTTCAAGCATATTTTATTCCACTGAATACAATCCATTTTTGATGAGTTTGTATAGTACCTAAAAATTTTCTTCTTATGTTTTGAATTCTGGTTGGCTGTCCAGCAAATCTTTCATTGTAATTTAACGTTTTCTTTAAATTTCGAGGGATAATTGATTGCAAGTTATTTACGGAAAAACAGACCAAATTGAAATATTGTTCATTAACATATTTTTATTTTTTACTTAATTCCACCTTAATTTTTGTAGACTTCGTACATGCGATACGAATCTTACTTACTTACTAACCGGGCGCTACAACCGTTTTTGATCTTCGCCTGCTGCAACAAACACCGAAACCGCTCACGGTCTCGCGCCGTCGTCTGCCAATCCGTTATCCCGGCCTTGATGGCGGACGCCTCAACGCCATCTTCCCACCAGCTTGGGCCTACCACGTCTCCTCTGTCCATGTGGACGGCCTAAGAGGACTTTACGGGCTGGGTCGTCCGAGTCCATGCGTATAACATGGCCAGCCCACCGGAGCCGGGCGAGCTT
>KB671707.1:53058-87474 GCA_000349105.1 Anopheles epiroticus
ATGAACGAATATTCGAAACTGTTTGGATAAATACTGTCTCGAGCGTAAAAACGCAGGTAACAGTGAGAAGCCAAGAAGCACCACGCATGAGGAGACGTCGAAACTTCATGAATTTGTTTCGTATATCCATGATCGGTTTATTTTTTTGCAATTCGTCTCTTGAATCAAATGCGTTTTGTAAGTGCCTTTCCAAAAACATGATGAGTGTGTTTTCTATTGAAAAGTATTAAAAAGCATAACTTGAAATACATTTCATTACTTGCTTTATAAACGTATAGCACTGACGAGAGAAAGAAAATCAAGTGAAAATATCAATTAAATAAGGTATTTAAATTGTTCCAACAGACACCGCTAAAAACGTTGCTCTCATTTCCATAGAGGTGGCCATTTGCATCCTTAAATTGACATTAGAGGCAATTTGTTTAAATACGTCAAGCGACTGATTGCTTTCCGTGGCAGAATCCCAATTCCAAATTTGCAAATTTTGACCATTATTTATTCAATTAAATTGTATTGCAGTTGCGGCTTACCTGTTTCCTTCTGCTTGCGGACGTTCCGTTTCAGTTTGCGTTTTTCTTCCTTTAATCTCCCTACGTTTCAACCACGAATTTGCATTTCTAGCAAAGCTGCACTAGCAGCGATCAGTCGCGGCTTCAAACGCGGCTAAGAAGGTAGAATAAAAGTGCAATGCTTGTTTTCTGCTACGCTGGATAAGTTATGATTTATCGCGATAGCAAAGAAAAGCAATACAAACTGAAAAAGGAAAACGGTTCTGTTTGTGTGTGTGTGTGTGTGTGTGTTTGGTTCGTCCGTTCCTGCAAACCAGAAGAACGTGCTTAAGTGGACGCAGGTTCATGTTGTGCTACAGAATCGTACTTCCCCCTTCCTGCTCGGAAAATGGCAAATCGAAAAAGTTGAACTTGGCTAAGAAATATTTTTCACTTTTACATTCTTTACTCAGCCGGACGCGGTACCGTGCTTTGGTGCAATATATTTCATTTTCCCATGACTTTCGAGCGGCACACGCCGGGTAAAACTTATGGCTTCGATGGCTGGAGCTTGCGAAATTTTTGCTCCTTTTTTTTTTTTCTTTTTTCAAAGTCTGAAGGTAAACCTCATTTCTGCACCATTAATAAACACACCAGCGCACCAGGTGTTTCACTGCATGGGGGTAATAAAAATGCGCCGGTTAAATGTTGCCGCTCTGTGAATGAATTGTTATAAAAATTGGGTAGCTGGGTGGGTTTTTAACAATTCACGAGGAAACCAAAATAATTAATTGTACGATGGTTTTTTTTTTTTTCAAAGCAGTACGCAAAATTTCAATCGAATGAGAACGTCCATCAAGCTGTACGATAATTATCGTTTTAATATTCTCAGAATAAATCATTTGAGCGTGTCAATCGGTTCGTCAATAAACGAACAATCAACCATCAGCTAAAATTCGATTAAATTTACTATATGATGTTTATTATCTTGTTGTTGTTTATGAGTTACCACTACCCTCAACAGGGATCGAAACCTACGGGACAGGCAAAAGACACTGAAATTTAAATTCAACTGATTGTTTTTATGAAGAGCGTTTGTTTTAGCAACGGTCAGGTCGGTCATATTGATGAAAATAATGTTTTTGTGTGTGTGTGTTTTTTTTATTTCGGTAGTGATGGCCAGGCCGTATTGCTTTTTTGTGTGTAAAGAAGTTGTGTTTTATGTTTAAAGTGGTATTAATTTTCGTATTTGAATATCTTTCATTCACATAACACACCACATGCATGACAACATGTTCGATTGCAAAACAAGAATATCTTGAATAACAAAAAAGACTGAAAAAGGCAGTATGGTAATGGAATCGTTCTCTCTTCGCTGCACATGTCGAATTTGTACAATGTTGCACCGCTGAAATCGAATGTATACATAATTTATACGACATTCATGTATTCGGGAGGAGCGAGCTGTGTGTGTGTGTGTGTGCCAAGTTTACATGGTTGTGAGAACGCATTATACAATCTGCATGAGATTGCTGTAAAAAAATCTTTACGATTGAGTTCCAAAATGCTTACCGATGCTACAAAAACAAAAAAAAAACTTGTTTTAGCATTGCATCATAGATTCAATCAAAATAATGTTATACATTTTATTATCATCTTTTATTATCATCTGGTTCTGTACGTGCTACTCTATCAAGAAAATGGTAACAATGTAACAAGTAATACATCGTTTTTTATTTAGTTTTAATTTTTTATTATGAAACGCAAAGATTAATTTTGACTAAATTAAGACTAAATTTTATAAAAGCTGAGCTGGCTGAATTTTATAGACCTGGTTTAATTATTGAATTGAAATCATTGAACATTCATAGTTTGACCATTAATGCTTAAAATGAGAAAAGTTACGAAAAATATGATCTTAAGATAACATACAACTAAACATTCTTATAAAACTATGGAATTGTATGGAATTGGAATGAGATTCGAACCGGGAGCGGGCCTTTTGACATTCCTACACTTTTGCCACTAGACCACCGAGCCGGCCCGAGTCGGAGTACTTATTCTAGTCAAGTTTCTTGAATTTTACATAGCCTGTGTGATGCTTGGGGAGTTGAAACAATTATTTAAAAGGCTTTTTCGGCTTTTTTTTGCCTACAGTGCATTTTTTAAACAGGACGTGTAGAAGCAATTCGTTATAAACAGTAATTATAAACATCTTCAATTAATTTGAAAATAACTTTTATTTTATTTTTTATTCGGTATTAGCGACCAGGCCGTATTACTACAATTAGTTTATGTTTGTGAAAAAATATGTTATGGTTTTATGGAAAAATATTTCATAGAATCAAAAGCAGTCGTGCATTGTGCTAGATAGGCACTCGCTAAGATTTTGTGGTAATTGTGTAAGGTATACAATAAAACAAAACATTAATATCTTTTTTTTATAGTTCATACCAGATGAGAAATCTCTGCAACAATAAATTACTCCACTAGTGTCTGTTGGTCACGCATCACAATATATCTGCGTAGATTACCAGCATCCAAAACTGATTCCAAGCACCATTAATAGACACTTAAGTTTTTAGAATTCTCTTGAGAGAAACATACCGGATGCCCCAAAAGTATATCATTTCAAATGCTAAACGTGTTGCCCCGTTCTATTTTCGGTCACATCATATGCGACATTTCGTCGACTACTCTGCGTCATTTATATTGAAATGATGTGCAATCCAGAAGCGAAATTGCATAGTCTCTCCTCTAATCTTTGCCAGTGGAGCTATGGTTGAGCCATGGCGAGCAGTTGCAGGTGTGGCGGCAGAATAAGGATATCCTGCTCACCTGAAAATTGCCAATAACCAGAGCGCGAATTGTGATTCAACCATCGATAATGATGATGACAGGTGCATTTGTATTGGTGGAAGGCAATTTGTGCCTTTAGCGCACTGCACCCCTTTTCCCTACTCACCCGTTTTTCGAGTGTGGCCCCAGGTTCGCTATCTCCGGCCAGACCGGCAGCCCCTCGTTGAACCCGTTGACGAGAAAATATTCATTTCCATCCATCACCCGCTGTATCGGGACGAGTGTTTGCCGGGCCGAGAATGTGTGTGGTGGTCCGTGTGATGTCTGAGCTGAGCTTCCTCCTGATAGAACCAATCGTGAAATCCCATTAGCATCAATCATGCGCCCGGAGCGGGGTCGGGAAGGGTAACGGGCGCTACGGGTGATGATAGGTCGATTGGAGCACATTCTCGGTAGGAAAGGATGTGCGCTATCAGCAAATTTCTGTAGAAGTGAACTTAAATATGTCCCCTAGTCGGATTGTCAAGTGTGTGCAGGTGGCAGCAAAGAGTGTTTAAATGCACAAACTGCTAAAGCACACTTTAAAACATTTTCGGTATCAAAATAAAGCTTTAAAAGATGCACCACAAGGCAATACATTTCTTTCCAAATAAAGAGAGTAAGGAAAACAATGGTACTAAATACAAAACAACGTCCACTTGGATGATCAGGATGGGAGCACCGAATAATCTTCACATTACTTTGCCTACCGGTAGCAGCACGCCTGCCAGAAAGATGAACGCTATTAAAATACTGCACACCAGCACGACCAGGGTGGGTCGTTATTGGGGATTCATCTTTCTGAAATTGAAATTCATACTTTTACTGCAGCAGCCAAACACGGCAAGCCAGCCAGCCAGCGAGCGAAGCTCATGCATAACCCATTGATTCATAAAAGAAAGGAAGTTTAAGGAACTACGCTTCGATTGCACCATCCGTACTGCTTGCCGTTTGCGTGCGGCTGTACGGAAGTAAAATCGATCAGAATATCAATTGCAGGGCGATGCTGCCGGTGTGGTATAGTAAAATGCTCCAAATGCTCGTTTCGATGCGCATAACACTTCCCAAGATGTGGCCATCATGTGTCTTTTATCATGGGAATATGCAAATAATCGTTCTCACCCGATTCTAGTGCCGGGTTGAAAGGAGAAAAGACGTACGGGAAGGGTAGTGAAGGGAAGCAAACCGATAGGCAAACGTTCGATACACGTTGTGCTGGGGGTGTGTTTATCTTAGCACGACTAATTGAAATACTTCCGCAATAGTTGTGGCTTGTGAGGCTCGTGATTGGATAATGGGTTTAAGTGTACCGCATCCCTTGCGTACGCAGAGAGATAAGAAACCCGGAGCTGTAAGGCAGTCGGGTGAGCTTCGCACGGTGTTCCGAAGCTGACGGGAAGACGGTGCTTTGAAACGGTTATGCTATGTTGGATACGTCATACTTGTTTGAGCTGAGAGTGTGGTAGAACTTTAGGGATGTTTAAGGAATGATGAAAGGCAGAAAGCAGATGCCTTTGGCTGTATGATTATGTAGAATGTGTGGTTTAAAGCATTTTCATATGGAATGTCTTAATGAAATGTTTAAAACACAAAGATCATTTTGGTTCAATAATCTTCAGCAGTTTGTAGTACTTTTTGATTTCTTTATTTAAACGTTGATTTTTTTAAATTATCACACATTTTTGCAGAAAATTTGATATTTTAAACCACTAGCTCAAATTACTCTCTAGGTCGGCAGTAACTCGAATTTGAAACAACGTCGGGCCTTGTAACAGGCATACGCCACCTGTCTCTTGATATGGTTAATAATCACTGTTGGTCAGCATCTTGTCTAAGAAGTTAACTTTTGGCTTGGTGTATCGATAGCAGGACAATTTGTCCTGCATATGGAAAGGCCATCAGATACAGATTCGAGCAACGTCGAGCCTTGTTAATGGTAACCTATTGCCTGGTTAATAGTTGCTTTAAAAATGTGAATAGTAATTTTGTGATTTGAATTTTACAACTACCAAAACACCTGTTTGATGAATTACTGATTATGATTGATTTCCGTATTTGTTGGTAAAGTCATCTTATCTTTTCTGGTTGGTTCTGGTAATCTTCAAACAAGAAAACGATAAAAGACTCACGCGGGTCGCGATTGCCTCAGGGGTCCTAATTTGGAAACTATTGCTCTTGATTCAGTCAAAAGGATGAAAATGAACTGAACTCAGGGGGGAAATGTATCATTTCTTGAAGTAATGTTTGATTTAAGTATAACTAATGATTGATTTCATTTAAGTATATATTGATTTCAAATACAACGCTTCCTTTATGTAGGATTCTTGAAAGGAGCAAGTCAAATGAAACAGTTTTGAAAATTGAGAACAATACGATAATAGACTTTTTTCTATCCCTTGTGGAACAGATAACATGCAATATCTCTCAAACAAAACGAAACCGAAACCCTTAAACGAATGTCTTCCCAAGCAGTTTCATTTCTTTTGATCCCTGAGCAACATTTCTTTAACCTGTCCGATTCGTCTTCACCCATGTCGGGTGCCTGTTAAGCTCATAATCGATTCATTACGCATCGATAGCAGCGCAATGGAGCGGGCATGTTCTTTCAATCATACCACGGGTGATGTTTTACCAGGAGCCGGGACTCATCTTTCCGAGCGATAGCCGTCTTGTGAGCAGGGTAGCTGGACGTTGAACATCGCTCGAAGCTGCAAGCAATGCCGGCCGTTTCTCTCCGTTGGAAGAAATTACAGTACGGAAAGCTCGAGTCTCGAAGTAGCAAATACATAAATCCCCAACATTTTTTTTGTTTTCCCTCGGACCTAGCTCTGCAGATGGAAGAGCTACATCGGGCGAGATAAGCAGCAACAAAAATGACAAAAACATACGCACACACGTGTGTAGTATAATTTCTATTCCACACATGCCTCGGCTTCGGGTCGGATGAAATATGACCTTTGGTTCGGTGCGTAGTGTCAAAGTCGAGCAAGGAAACTGTGGGACCGGTGGGTATAGAGCGTACAGGATGTGGTTGACGCTCTGGTTAACCAATACATGACACATTCCTTGCATACTTTGGTGCTCGCGAGGAAACCAATTTCGATAGAATAAGGAACAGAGAAGGGGGAAGGAAGACTTGTGTTGTACGCTAACAATGTCACACTGAAAGCATGTCGGTGACGGTGCCGGTAAGACAAAATTCCTCAACCCGGTACGGGGCAATGGAAATGATAGAATCATCGAAGCAATATCGATCATCCCTGCTCCGGAAGGAGGGCCAATATTCGTCACACCGGGACTACACTGTCCAGACGGAGAACCACTTTATTTCTACACCACTTTTAGGCAGACAGGCAGGCAGGTAATGCTGGTGTATGCAAAAAAGGTCGAAATGTCGGCCGGTGCCTGTGTTTAGCCAGTACAATTTCTTGCCCGCTCAAGGGCACGGCAAAACGAGCGTTGCAAAGCATTTTCACATCAGCTTAACTCTCCTTGTTCCCTCTTAAAATATAGAAAAAGCCATTTCGAACATTCTGAAAGCATGCCGGGCAAACAGGCGGGCAAGACTGAAGTTCCCCATCTAACTGAAGAGCCGATACGCTTCCCGCGCGGATGCCGGTTGGGCGTGGGAAAGGTGCGATGGTCCAATTTTACGACGCGTCCCAAGCATGATGCCGCACCCATCAAATCGAGTTCAATGGGAAATATCAATTTTTTGTGCACTCAATGTAGTAAAAGGAGAAAATTGCCCGTTTTCAAGCGACGGAAGAAAAGTGAATAATACTTCGCCCGGCGGTGATTTTCGTCGGGGCAAGTTTTCCGGGTAGAAATATAAAATGATCAGAATCGGCAGATAAGCGACCGTGCACGGACTGATCTGATCCCGGGCGGTCGATCTGGCGTTGGGGAACGGGAAGTAGAACAGGAATGTGATGCCATTTTATCTGCCCTTTTGGGCTGGAAGATTCGTTTCGGTGCAAAAGAAAGGGGCGGTAGGCGTAATGCGCGGGAATGGAGGAAAAACGCAATTTTTCGGAAGCAGGAACAAGTTCGGCGCAGGTTAAGGGGAGGCGAGAGAAAGAGAGAGAGAGAGAGAGAGAGAAAGAGGGAACATAATAAAATGTAATTTGAGATTATATTCTCGATTCGAGCCGGATCTGAAGCATGAGATAGTAGTATAAGTGTACGTTTATATGTGTGCGTGAGTGTTGTATTGCTTATATGGTTAGGCAAGCGAAAAGGCATCGGGTTTCGTGAAGGATCTGTCACATAATGGATTTCAGATCGGTAGCAGAGTGGGTTATCGTTCAATCTCGTGTCCCGGGGATCCATCTTTTTTTTTCTCCCTCCAATGAGCAGATATTAAATTGCAAAGAAATGTAATAAAACTCAGCAAATTGATTGAACATGCACATTGGTGATTCATTAGATTTTGAAATTAAAATAATGGTTATGCCATTCAACGAAATATAGTTATCACTAGTACGTTTAGAAAATTGGAAGCCGATAACATTTGCAAAATCGTAAACAAAATCATTTTATGTTACATTTTATGCCAAAACGGAGGTATCTTGTGACGGAGGAAAAATAATTCGATTTTACTTGTTTAATTTCAGATTTTACTTGTTTAATGATATGATTTAGAGTTTTTGGAAATTATAAATTTTGTTCCATTATTTCCAATAGAATTCTTGTAAAACAAATTCTTGTAGGAGCAATATAATTAAATGCTGGCGAGTTGAAAGCGTAAGAAAAAACACTAAAGTATCGCACGGGACAAATGTCTCTGTCTTCAGATTTTTTTTCAGAGTTTTGAAAATGGAATTAATTCACACAATTAATTAATAAGAGTTTAACCAATTGAAATTAATAAGATTTTCATTAAAAGCATCGGGCATAAAACTCTGAATATAAACAAAAGATTCTTAGAGAAAACAAAACTATAGGTGAACAATTTTACACTTTGGAAATAAAATTTTCCCTCAAACAGGTATCGCTCTACTTCAGTGTTTTTGCCTAGCTTTGATATTAATTAGGATATTCAAATTTCCGCTCGATTAATTGCTGTCTGCCATCCTTAAAAAATAGAATAGTCGCAATGAAACATAACACATGAATAGCTTTGTAATTGAATGGAGTAGTGTGTCAATGTATTACAATGAATCGCACCTTTTAAACATGAAAGTAAATCATTAAATCGTTTCTGCGTTCAGTTGCAAACATGTGCTGTTCTATGATTGGGACAAAGTTGCTTTCCTATCTGTTTCTGTGTTGATGATAACGAAAAGAAGTATAATTGAGTTTGATATTATCTCATTATTGTTATTATTATTATTATTATTATTATTATTATTATTATTATTATTATTATTATTATTATTATTATTATTAATCTGCAATAAGCTCGTCAATATTGTAGAAATTTTGAAGAAGAATACAAAAAAAGCTCATCATGTACCCCATATCAATAGTTAACAAGAATGGCTGTTCTCTATTCTCTCATGTAAAGATGCCATTTTTCAGAAGCATCTTGCACTTAAAATATATACAAACTTTACCTGTAATAAGACCAAACATTGAATGTTGATAACACTTCTAATAAATGCTTCTGTAGGATATATCTGATTGACCAATCCACTGTACCTAGTCGGGATTTAATTTCACTTCTCCCCAGCGGACATTCAAAAGGATCAAAGCATTAGCTTGAGTCTAATGTGGACAGGTTTGTTCGAGATGGAGAGAAATAAATAAATTCAAATCTAACCAACCAGGGTAGGTAATCGGGCTAGCCCACATAAATTATCCAAGTGTTTGCACATAAATTAGAGATGGTTTCGTGTAAACAGGACACTTACCACAGGCTAAGCATACGCTTCCTGTACCGAGGATGGAAGTGAGCCCACTGTCGGATAAATTACCATTGCACTGGAAATCAATATTGTCAATAAATTTGCCCCGGGACCCGTTGAAGCAGAAGCCGTAAAATCCGACCAGTGACCGTGGCAGATGAGTGTATTTGCACCCAGCAAACAGACAAATAGACGACAACCTTGGGAATGATAGGTGCAATCATAGCATCAAATTATCATTGGCGGATCAAAGGAGAAACTAAATACTTTGGACTGTTGTGGTTTGAAAGAGACGTTAAGGTCGTTCCATGTTGTGTGGAACTATGGATACAATATGAAATAATTTCTCATAAGAAAGAAATACGTACATAAACGATGGAATCCTATATCCCTTTGAAAAGCAAAGGAGACAAGGTAATATAATAGTTTGGGTGCCCATCGCACCGCACCTACATGAAACAACTACACCGACAGCTTGGCCAGCAGTCATCCAAACCTCAATTGAAGTCGACAGTTTTCAATTATTTTACCAAGCGTAACAAACTCTTGATCCAAGTAAATAACACTGTCACGAAAATAGAATTGTTTCATTGAAAAGGAAACGATGCCATTGTTTGGTTCGCGCCAAAGTACATTTGTGCTTGGGTAGATTTACATTCTGCTTCACTGGGAGACTTGCGACAAAAGGCGGCAGCGGTGAAGTGTGCTCAGTCTGAAGTACTGCAGCGCATACCCAGGTATTGCTTCTGGGTATTTGATGGATTTCGTTCGTTGTGGCCTCGTTGCCTCCCTGGCGTGCCTTCCCAAGGCGCCCGGTTATCGGTCCATAAGCTGCCACAGCCACCATTGAAACACATTTTCATTAGTTGCGGCTCCCTGCAAGTGGCCACTAGAAGCTGAAACAATGGTCGGTCCGGTCTCTCCACCCGCTCAGGGATAGGATTAGCAGACCAACGGGAGTGGTTGTGAGGGCAATTGTTTTATGCTTTCTTTTGCTTTGCTATGCATTCCAGGGTATCGTTTCTTTAGGGCAACGCTGTGGTGCGAAGAATATTTTATTCGATTCGAACCTTGAGTCGTACGTGCTCATGGACCGGTATGGTTGGATTGGGCTGTAACTTGCTCTTAAAAGCAACAGAGTTGAATGAGAAATAAACACATTGAAATACAACCGTAGAACGCTGAATACTTCTGTACCAGTAAAGAAAGGCAATGACATCATAGTAGATCAAATAATCAGTTTTTAGATCTTTTTTTTTGTTTTTGCTTTTGATTGCACCTATTTTGTAGGAGTCAAATATTGGTAAAATGGTGTAGTATGATAAAATTAAGATGCTATCAATATTATCGCTAAGGAACGAATGTGTGTTAATCAAGCGTGCCTGAACGAAACTAAGCCATCTTGGAGTTCACCAAACTCTAGTTGTGCAAGTACAAGTTGTATTTTTACTATCGTGAAGTGGATTACAGCACTCATTCACATCTTCTCCAGATTTTAATGGTCGTTTGGACATTGCATCATAATAAAAGTACAGTTTAAGCAAATTAAAGTGTGATAAGTAGATTTCCTGAACAATAAAAGATCATAGAACAGCAAGTTTGTATTTAAAAACAAAAAGCTTTTCATGACGCAAAGTCGTTTACATCGGTCGCAGTGATTTTTCATCTAATTGGACGATCAAAAATATTAATGAAACAGTTCATGTTAAATCAAAGTTTTCAAAGATCTTAGTATTTACCAAGCAGAATTGATAGAGCAGAGGCATAAAACAACGTATTGATCACAATCTATATTACATAGAGCTGTTCTAAACTGCACAATTAATAAATAAATGATTTGTCAAATCTCTTCATTCTTTGAACTAATCTGTCAGTACAGCTATTTTGCCTTTCTTTGCATCTTTAATTTACTAATAAATCATGAGTTGTATATTTTCCCAGCGAGCTAGAATAAAGTACATATCACGACTAATTGGTCTCAGCTAAACGGTCTCCTGTCCAGCTACTGAACCGGCCCTCCTGCACACCTTATTAAATTTCAAAAGCAATGTTTACCGTTCAAGCACTGCACTTTCTAAATCACGTATTATCCTCTTTCGGCAAAATAATAGTCCCATTCACCCCGTTTTATCTATGCGCTACTATGCTAAGGTATAAAACATAACCTGAAGGTATACGAGCATCAGTCTCGGCGTTGCGACGACCCTAATGAGGATAATTATCCCTAACGATTCTCTATTTTGCACTCTTTCGGCGACTTAAGTACGTCCTAATTATCTAAAGGTCCCGCAGGTGGTATGTTCGGGATGGCGGACAAAGAAAAAAAAAATAAGGGAAAGGTGTCAGAGATGCGGAAAGTGTTTCATATCGCACCGAATAATCTTTTCCCAGCAATTTTAGACGGGGTAGAGCCCCTGCTACTGCCATCATTGAAATAATGGAACTTCATTTTCCTTTGTTGTTATCGCATCCTCACGTTGTAGATAGTGATGGGACTAGATGGAAAAGGGAAAAGGTAGGAGAAATGTTCAACACTATCGAAAGGAATCATTTCTTTTGAAACTATTCGAAAGTAAAATTGAAACCATATTTAGCATTCACATAGTACTATCATTGCGGATAAGAGAGAAAAACTGGAAGTTAAAGCTTATCGTCTGGACTTATGCATCATGGATCTAATATTTAATCTCTCGGGCTTAGAACAGAATCTCGCAAGAGAGATGAACAAATTGAATCGTTTAACAGCTGCTTCATCGTATTTTTTCTAAGTGAAAGAGAGAGAAAACCAAGTTTCTGAATGGGAATGAAAAGAATGCGACCGAAAGCACTCGCTTGAATCGTTTGTCTCGAGTGTCATCTGGGAGTACTTAAAAGCACTCGACTTGAATTTTAACAAGAACTGTACGAATGTGTGACCAAATTGATCTTGACAGTGAAACGAAGTACAAATTGAGTACATGCAAATTGTTAATTAAAAGTTGTTTTTCTTGCATTGGGGAATTCCACTTGGGCGACACATCAAAAGATGGCATCTAGGTACATTGAAAGAACAGTTTTTATTGGATTACAACCTTGGTTGATCCTGTTATGAGAATACTTTTCAACCGAACGATAAAGTTTTTTTTTTCATTCTATTTCATTGAAATAAGTTTCATCCAAACAAAATCATTGCAATTGTTACTGCAAAGGCTTTAAAGTGGCCTGGGAAATGAATCAAACAGACAAATGCAAATCACCCTTCTCTACTATCAACTCATATGCAAATAAGGGTATCGTTGTGCTGTTCCGGCTTACTTCTTTCAGCTCTCCGGAACAGTTCCAGACTGCTGCACTTGGCGTGTAATGAAATATCTATTTTTAGCATTCGGACCGGAAAGTTTTTGTAGTTTTGTCCTTAATTATTAATTTATTCAAATGAATGTATCTATGCAATACAGCACTACAGCCTGGCCAACGAACCGAAATAGTACACACTGGTGCACACTCTGTCCGTTACTGTGTTTGTGTATATGTGAGAGGGGCTAAAACTAGTACTTGCAGTGGTGAAAGGATGCTGCAGTAGAAAGAAATTGGAAAGCCCCTTACAGTCTCTTTGCATTACTGCCGAAAGCTTTTTGAGTGGCGTTTAATCTTGTTGAGTAGATTTCGAGTGGGCTCTTCATTACGTTACATGAAAGTAAAGACGTAGACTTTGTATTGGTCGTAAGGATAGAGTAAGACATTGGCGTAAAGTACAGTAGCTTCCCGAGGTACACGGTTCTCGAGTTACGCGGATTCGGAGATACGCGGTTTTGTAAATTTGACAGCTTCATGGGCAAATTGTACTGATTTGACACATAAATTGTCAAATGGAAAATAATTTTAAGTTTTGATAATATTTTGAAATAACGAAAATAGTTAATTACATGGAGATTCTGTACAAATCCATTAAATAAATAATGAACGAGCTGAACATATATTTTACAAACACAAATTACACGATTTAGACAGTATTTTCGCTGAAATTGGTTAGATTCGACTTACGCGGAATCTCGAGTTACGTGGTTTGCTGTGAAACGTGTAATCCGCGAACCTCGGGAATTTACTGTATTTCCATTCTATTTTACCACTTATTATTTTAAGGAATAGGACCGGCTCGGTGATCCAGTGGTAACGGCGTAGGGCTCGTCAAAAGGCCAGTCGCTGGTTCGAATCTCATTCGGGGTGGCAGATACCCCCCATACGCAGAATTGTTGACTATCCTGCCATGGGTACACTTAATCACAACCCCCATCTTGAAATGGAAGGATACACTCAGTCACAGAAAGAGCCAAAGCACATTAGTGCTCTGGTTAGGCCTTGACCCCTACAGGGTTGTTGTGCCACCGAAGAAGAAGAATAATTTTAAGGAATATACTGTTTTGGGTATATAGAAAGAATTCTTTTAGATTTCTTCAGTTATATAGTTGGTATAAGTTATTGCTGATTAAACCTGTGTATAGATAAAGTTTATTATCTTCATCGGAGCTTCTCTGTCTCTTTACCAGTTACGCTGTCAATTGGTGTTCAATCTCGAAAGCTTCCCGTTGTCCTCCCCGCCAACGACTATTTATTAAAACATGTGAAATGAATGTTATTCGTATTTTCTTACGTAAAATATTTTACTACTATGTAAAATAGCCCGAAAGAGAACATTCGCCTATCAACCAAGCATCAGTCGCCTGATCTCTAAAAGATTCAAATTATGATTGGATCCTCCATACTCCATAGTCACAGGGTGATGTGACAAGTGGTGATAGTTTTGATTTAGTTACAACAAATAGTAAAAGAATAATAATTATATGAAGTGATGTTCGTGTCAATTGACCATTTCCTTAGCATCTCATATCGTTATCTTTCCCTATTTTTGTATTACCTAAAGAAAGAAACAATCAATTCTTACTTAGTTTTAATGTAATTCGTTGTATTTGCTTTGAGTTTCAATTTAGTTTGTTTTCAATGGGCTTGTGCGAGTATTTTATGACTATAAACAAAGTACAAAATATACTTGCATAGCTCTTCTTTGTTCAATATATCAAATACTTTGCTCTATTTCTTTCTTTAAGATGCCTTACATGCGCTTGGCACTCTTTTTTTAAGTGACTGCGGCTAAAATTGACATGTGTACTGGCATTCCCCACTTAGTACCGTACGCGAAGCTTAACGATGCTGCAAAGGTGCAGCAAATGTGGTGACCCGGTGCACTAAATGAAGATAACCCACAGGCGTGTGACAGGAAACGGTGCAAAACTTACAGATGTTCTCGACAGCGAAGCGCGTCATTGTGCTTGGTGCTTGCAGTCGATTTTTCAATCCATTTGGTAAAGCAATTGCCTGGAAGTGCACGGTTGTTTTTTGGTCTTAACAGAGTCAGAGTCTGCTTGAGTTTGTTGGAAGGTGGTAAGGCTTATGCGTGATGTTGAGCATCGCAGGGTTTGGCATTGTTTTTCTTTTCTTTTCATTTTCACTAGCTGACTCTCCCTCAAGCCATGCTGTACGAGGCCGGCAGAAAGGATTACTGACAGCTTATTCACATGAGAGGTGCTTTTATGAGAAGATCACTAATTATGTCTGCAGAATGTTAAAGTTCCTCTGAAAGTATTAGAAGATTACATGGGCATTGTGAATCGCCGAGTGTTTTTTTTTTTATAAGTAAAACGCATAAATATGTATATTAAATGAACACGTAAATAATTATTGTATGTTTTAAACTAACTGCCATTTTTGGAGTGCATCAAATACTGTGTAAAACGACAAGGAGCTCTTTTCATTTGTACAGGATTAAGCGACCAGAAATCGGGAAATTATTTTCCAACACAAAAACTCTACACGAAAGCTCACGAAAGCATTCTCATGCAGAGCACCAGTTAAAGAGAGCGTTTTTTTTTAAATTTCATTCGCCCTGGATGTTGTGTCTCCTTTCTCTTCAACCAATAACAAATGATGAACTTGAAGATGCCCGAAAAAAACAGCGAAACAAATAATTAGTCCTTTTTATCACTCTTGCGTTAAGTGGAGGTTTTGCCGCTAATTTAATCATTTTTTGTGTGCTTAAATCTTTACTCCGTAGTTGCCGAGCCGGTGAAGCAGCAATTTGTGACACGATGATAAAGAAACCCCGCCGCAAACCTTCGTCAAACGGTTACTTTCACGTGCGCGTTACCCGAGCGAAGGTGGAATCAAAGGTTGAACATTGCTTGCATAATAATTTTCAATAGGTTGGTGAGTGGCACGAGCGGTTGGGTTGCGGAAAACAGGAGACGATAGGTGCATTAATTGATTTATTATAATAATTTACTGTAGCGTTAAATTTCGTCACGTTTTGACGCTGTTGTAATGGAAAATAATGGATGGAAAGGGCTTGCGACCAACTGCACGCTATAACAAAAAAGAAAACGAGTAAGGAAAGGTATGATTTCCAGTGGGGATGGTTGTGTTGCATATTAAACTGAGTGTAAATCACTTTAAACGTCAGATTATTTTAACGCTTGCAATTTAAAGCGAAAGATCAAACCTTGGCTTGTCGCCTTCGACGGTTTGAAAGTTTTGCTTCATCTTTGCTCAAGCTCAACATCCCAAAGACGAGACGGACGAGTTAAAACCGCGCTCGGTTAAAGTTACGGCTCTGGGGATGCTGTACCGTCAGCAGTGTGTTTAGAGGTTTAGCTAATGAAAAGCACTCACCGTTAATCCTAAAACATGGGTTCAATTTCCGTCCGGTGCCCATGGTTGAATTGGGACATCAAGAAGTTTACCATAGCCATCTGCCGTCGCTTACGATATAATCTTACTCACTTTCTTCTAGGCTGAACCAGCACAACTTGCTCCCGGTGCGGACCCCACCCACCCCTTTCCCCATAATCTTTTGTCCCTGCTGGGAGGGATCGTAGTGACTCTCGGCATATCAATATCGTTCCTCATCGCCATTAACAGGTAATTCACTTTCGCAAGCCTTCTAGGACGACACCAACTTTGTCTTGTACGCTAAGAGTAGCTAGGAAGCTGGTTTTGGCTTTGTTTTTGGATGATTCAGCTCAGAGGAAACATGTCAATACGGTTATGTAAACGCATGAACGCATAGCTGTATCTTGTGCCCCAGTTAGCGACACGTGATATGTGTGCATGATGAGAAGGAATGAATGATAAGCATTGCATTAGTAATTTAGCAGTTTAATTAATGTTTTTTTTTTTCATAATCCTTTACGTACGTTATTGTGGCAGGGAAATGAATGAACTTCTGGAAATTAAGTATTTTCATAGAAATATCTCAATGAAGAAATTAATTTTTTTAACAAATTATCAAGTGTGATCGTGTTATAATGTCCCTCAGATAATAGAAAGATATAAAAAAAAAAATACAAAACCATTTAATTATAAACATGGTTTCAAGCGATTCGCAAACGATGGACTTATTGGGAAAAAATCTCAGACCCGTATCCTACAAACGTATGAAAACATATTATATTTAATTTATGCTGTCCATGATCAGTTTTTGCATAAAACTTTTGATTTAAGTGAGGAATGTTTTTTAGCCAAGATCAAGCCCCAGGATTTGTGCTCACAAAAACGCATGCTGAATTTGCCACTCACTTAGCAATGGTGTGAAAAGGATAAGCTAATTTTATTGCTAGGAAATAAGGACTGCTGTAGGCTTTTCTTGTTTGAACGCGACGTTTCCTTCCTTACCCAGAATTGGCTTGCTCGGAAAAGGCTAGGGCAGAGATCATTTGCTCTTCAAATCACTGGAGAGCCATCAAATGCTGTGGGTACCATAATTGATCTGCATATTCCCAGCGGCTTCGTTTTGCACCGTGGCATCCAACTTAAATCATTTCTTTCGTCGTGTGCCTTTCTGCTTACTTTCATTTTTCTTCTTCACCTGCCAACGGAACTGGCTCTAAATGGTTTCACCACCCACTTTTACGGTAGGGAGTTTAGTGACAGGTCGAGATGTGTGGGTCAGAGGGGTCAGCGATGATATATCTTTGTGAAGGTTTGTGAAAGGTCCCAATTTCCCCGATCTAATCGGCCCATGCCGTTCGGAAATCAAAAACTGTTCTAGCGAGGTGCGCCGAACATGGTGAATGATTCTTGTACGCGCAGCGTCCAGGGCCGGTTAAACACGTGCACATACACGAAATCACGTATTTTTGGAGGAAGTGATGGGAATTTTGCAAAACATTGCAGTGTTTTCGGGGAAAAAGTACACTAGCTTCTCAAAAGCGAGCGAGCACGATAGCATATAGCGAGATGGCAGACGGTAAGCCGTTGCCTTCCCCTATCACATTCACAAAAGGGAAACGAATGTAGGAACCAATATCTCCCTGTGCCTGCAGGACAACGCACGCCATGTGGTGCCAGTACACTTGAATGGGGGCACCATTGAGCAAGATTTTCCTTCTGTCGTTCATTAAAATTCCACCACGTTCTGGAATAAATTTTCATTAGACACACTTGCAGACGGGTCTAGGTCACGTCTTCTTGCAGTGCCCATTTCGATGAACGCAGCGCTGGAGGTCTCGGGTGAAAGCGCCAGCCTCCTCGCTTTCAGGTGGATGAGAAATTCTACGGTGCAAAAGTGTCAGGTATTATCTTGTTTGCTCGTGCGTAGATGATCCTGGGAAATACGAGTCGCAGCATGAAAGGAGTGTCTTCACTCTTGTATTCTTTTGGCACACATGGACAGAGCACACGTACCCCCGTACCAGTAGAGAGAGAGATAAAGCGTGTGAGAGGGAGAGAGAGAGAGAGAGAGAAAACAATGCTACATTCATTTCTTTCTAATTGAGCATCATAAATTGCATACTGTTTGCAATTGTGGCTATGGTTTTGATGTTTACACTTTTCAGTGTTTTTTAGTGATATTATTTATTTTATTAGTAATGTCTTTCTAGTTTGAATGCACAACCGTTGAAAAAGAGAGTTTAATATTTTTATTTATTTAACATTAAGAAGAAAAGGATCATTTCTTTGGCTAAGGTGTAACTTATAAACCTTCGAAGAAAAGCTTCTGAGTTTTGGAAAACATGTGTTTTTCAGTTTCTGGAGTAGACAGTCTCTTTATGCCTTTCGTAAATCTTACCAAGTCAAGTTTCTTGTTTGGAAAATTTAGTAAAAATCATTCACTATCATCAATAAGATACTTCTATTACCTTACTAAACGTACTTACAAAAAATATTTGAAATCAATTAAAAGCGAAATCTTCTTTTTTTATTTTCCTATAAGGATAGAACGATAGACAGGTTTATCAACTTTTGATCTTGTTAGAAGTTTTTTTTATTACAATTTGTATCTTGAAAATGCTTAGAGTATGTTGAAAAAGTTTACCAAAAAGCATGATTAAAAAAACTTTTTAATATTCTTTATCGATGCGCAAAGGGGGAAAATGCACAGGAACAGGGAAATTTTAGTTTCATTCACGATTTCTTGCTCTTAATTGATGAAGTTTTTTTTTCTAAATTTATATTTGAAAGATTTATTGCGTAATATTATTTGTGTTTAAGGCAAAATTTTAATAAAGCTATTTATATATGTAAGTCTACATTTGACTCTTACTGCTCCAGGAGAAAAGTATGATTTAACAAATGTTTATTTTTTTTTTGGGATTTTACAAACAAAGTGTTAGTTTAATGTGCATAGTGTTGTTGTCATCTTGTTTATGCAAACAACTATTCTTTTGTTTTCTGGGACATCCTATCTTTTCATCCCTTGAAATTTCCATCCTCCAAGTTTGCAGGAAAAAGCCACAGAAAATAGTGGTGTATGCAATCGTCTAAACAATGATAATTAATCATTCCAGTCGGGGGTTGTTTTTGTTGAAAAATTAGACCAATTTGTTCGCTGTTGATTAATTGCACCAGTTCATAAAACGGTGCAATCGGAAAAGTTTTTCCATTTTTCAACTCTGTCTTACCGAGACTGATCTGACCGTTATCAATAGGCAAGGCATCAGTGTTTTCTTTCCAATGTTAATCAAGGTCGGAATACCTTAGTAACATTGTTCGAATGATTTGGTTCTGTAAGTTGAAATCAATCTTCAGCTTCTTTTCATTTTTTTTAAACTGGTTAGTTTGACATATTATATGGACATTCGATTTTAGTAGGTTCGATAGTCATATCTGATGGTAGTAGATACTATGCACTAGAAGAGATCAAAGTAGCAATATCTAGTGGAGACGCACGGTGTTATATTCAAACATTTGAACTCGATGTCAATCTTATTTCACAAAGTTAATTTGCTTCTGGGGGAAAAACTGTAGCATTTTCTTATAATCAAAAGAAAATGAAACACTCTCTCTAGTCAATATGTGCAATTCCATTAAACTTTCTGTGGTTTGCTTCTAAAAATTACCTCATACGCAACATTTTGAGCGTTCCAAACGACTTTGAAAATAAGCAAGAGCAGAAACAATGTATTTATTTACCAGGAAAAGGTACTCAAATTCATCATCACTCTGTCAGGTTCAGATGTTGCTTGCTTTTGGCTTTCGGACTTTCGACGAAAGTTTTGAGGACGTGTAGGTAACAGCGGCAAAGAAAAGGAAAACAATTCAGTCTCAATTTTGGCTGAAACTGTTATTGTTCCGTTATAGTTCGGTGTGGCCGGTGTTTCAAGAGAGCGAGTGATTTTATCTTTAACTAGGTGCAGCCGAGATGTGAGCAGGTCTGTCCTCGAAAGAGGCCTTCTTTTGCCAGCAGCGATGCTTTGATTTATGAAACTTTGTTTTCTTTGTTAGAAAATGTTTAAAGAGACTAAACGACTGAAACTTTATTAGCTAGGGGTGGTTTTTAAATGGTTTATATCTTTATCCCTAATGCCTTTAGGGTTGCTTCAATTTTCGACAAACGTTTTGAAGATTTGTTTTGTGAATGTCAAAATGTGGTGAAGCATTATTAAAATAATTGTCTTATTGAAAGGTTTGGCAACTTTCAAACTTCAATAAAGATCCTTGAGCTCTGCTTGCCATTTAATACATACATGGCACGTTCAAAGCAGCCGTACAGCATGGCGTTTATGTCTCCGAAGCTGCACAAATGAAAGCTTATTATTATTGTCTTTTGCTTTCGCAAACGACACGGCTCGGGCACGGGACGGAGCTTGCCTCCATGGTAAATACCTTCCGTTCATTTACATAATGACCAACGGCATTCAGTGCGTCCAGTTTCTAATTACATTCTTCCGAAATCATGTTGAGCGTCTTTTCGTGCAGTTAGTCGTTAGAAAATTGCTTCCCTTCGGTAAGAGCAGCGCCTGCAAACCGAACCGAAACTCAGCCAGGTATGAAAATCCGAAACAATGTTACGGTAAGTCGTGCAAAGCTCAAAATTTAATTTCAAAGAGTTTCTTGGCCGATGATTTTATTTTGCTTTTGCTCATCCTTGCCCTGCCAAAGCATCGGTGACCGAAGGCGTCAGTACCCTGAAGCGGTAGACGTGGGGCGGAGGGTGGCATTGATTTCTTTTCCTTTGCTTCTTCCTTTTTTTGTTCAAATTACAGGATGCTACCGCAAGAATGCTTTCACCATCGACGAGAGTAAGGTGTGTGGTACAGCTTCTTCTCGTAAAGGGAGAGGGAAAGTGAAGGACACAGACAAGGAGAGAGAGAGGGAGAGAGAGAGATAGAATGGAACAATATATGCCTAGGTAAAGGTAGGAAGATGAAATGACAAAAGTTTTTGATTGCTGGAACTTTCTTCGTTGGGAGGCTTTTGTTCCTACGACGCTTGCCACAAGTCAGATTTTGATGTCCATCAGTTAAGTATTCCGGCGCTAGTAGAATGCTGTTTTTGGTTTAGGGGAATTAATGTAAAAATATGAGGGAAAGTTATGTTTGTTTGTAACATTTGTGTAATTAAAAACAGATCTGTTAAAAGGGTTTTGTGTGAAACTTACTGTAGCATGATTAAAAATGTTTTATCTTTTTTTTATTATTGGATTCTATAATATGCAGTGTGTTATCAATAGCTAGGTTTTGCAAATGATTTGTCTTGACTTGGCTTGCCCTGTTTTGAAATTTACATTTTAAAATTTACGTTTTCTATGCTGGCAGGAACAATTGATAATTAATAATAAATAATAATTGATGGCACTTTATTGAAATCCTGTAAAAGTACATGAACACTAGTGATTGGTTGAAGATTGATAAAGATATCATTTTTACCGTAGTTTTTTTTTTATATTTTTTGCGGTAGTAACGACTTGGCTGTATTGCTGAAGAGTACAGAGTTTTATACCTTCACGTTTTCCAAGCAAATGACCATTTGCATTACCTTATACCAGTACGCACCCCGATTAAGATACGCCAGAGATTCACCACATCAGGAAACCACATGATTCCAGTTTGAACACGTTCTCGTTGAAGGAAGGCACTTTTCGGACCTAATCAACGCACGCATCCATAGAGGAACAGCCTTCAACTCCGAACATTTCCTGGTAATAAGTTGGATTGTAAACATACTCCCAAGGTAGAAGTATTCAGAAGCGATTTAAATTAGGGGAAGGAATGATTTAATAACCAGACCAGGCGAGCACTATCTGAATTGTATCGTAATCACGAATTCTGCTGCGATAAAATCGAAAGAACGTGGAGTCCTTTAAACGAATGAAAAACCGCAGACGGAACTCTTTCAGGACAAGAGGCGCAGCTTTTAAGTGTCGAATGATCAGCAACTAGCTCAATGCAAGTTCTACAGGATGTGGAATTCATTCAAAACATGTGGACAGTTGTTTGAACAACTCTGTATTTGCTAATGCGCAAGAGTGAGAAAGAACTTTGTTTTGTTGTTAGAATGTGTTCAAATACGATTTAAATCAGAGTGGAGTGACCCAAACAAAATAAAGGTTGATAGGATCAATTCAAGAATTTGATTTTTCAACGCCTCTTTTACGTTTCTCTCAGGAAAGATCGGTTAACCAGATTTCTCAAAAATCTGTTGCATCATTCACGAACTCACTTTACTGATCGGAATTATTTGAACAGATCTAGATCCGATCACCCATGTCTAAGGTGCAGTGTAAGGTGAGAGCGTCGAAGGACGGGAGAGTGTTGTGAGTAAGGGGACGGAAAAATCTTCTTGTTGTTTATCATTGTTCTGAAGGTCGTCATGGGAAGGCAGGTTTTGAAATTCGAGTCACGATTTTCACTCGATCGCTTCAATTGCGTTCCTCGGATGGAATCGATATAAAGGTATGGACATCAGAGGCGGTGTGAGATGCTTACATCTGAGAGATACGCAAGGCCACTAGAGTAGGATTGATTATCAATTGTACAAATATTAAATACTTACTTGCCGAGCGCACTGATCGTGATAGCGCGCGAATGGGAAGTCGCGTATTAGTTGACGGTAACGATCGTCAAGGCAAGTTATGAGAATGCCGGTCTCATACCCCATCATAAAGATGGTCTCCAGCGACCCGTTTAGAACTCTGTGTACATCATGAAACATGAAACATCATTGAAACATCATGAAACATCATTTGTACCATAAATATTTTACTCTTTATCATGCCCTCATCATCAAATTTTATTTATTTATTTTTGTTTCATGCAATATTTCATGTCAACTTATAATACTTTGTTTATTGATTTTAGAAAAAAAATATATAAAACCTGTGATTACCAAAATACAAACTATTCATGAGGTTTTTGTTGGTGTTATATAAAGGGTGTTAAAGGGATTTGCTTAAATTTGCTGGATTTGCTGGGATTAAATAAAATCTAGATGTTTTCTAATAATTTCACTTTTAACTGGTCATATCAGCTCATAAATGTACAATTTTTGGCAAAATATTTGAAAAGTTTTCGACGTTTTAAATACATTTTTGCAACGATTCTTTTGTACATTTTTTGTTTCCATGTTTTGAAGCATAAGATACTAACTTCAAGATTCACACCCCAACGTGATTTGAGGCTGATTTCTACGTAGGCGAAAAACAAGCGCTGAAACCCATTCGAGCGGAAAAGCGGCTTACGTTAGGTTAATTGTCTATTAAAGGCCATATTTTTAAGAAGAGCTTAGAACATATCAGTTAAAGGATTAAAACTCAAACACGATTTTGACATATGCTGACTGACATATGTGATATTCATACTGTGAATCTTTTGCTAGAAGCTGTATAATGATGAGAGTGCACTTTTCTGGATTTTTAAAACAATACTAAAGGAAAGTTCCTATTTAAACGCTCGACAGTGGAAAAATACGGTCAACAACTTTAAAAGCACATATGTGTGAATGTTTTATCCGTTTTGCAAAATGTGATAAGAAATACAGAGTTCTTCTCTTCTCTCCTCTTCAAACAATTTCCAAGCTGTTTGCAACTTAAAGAAGATTATGGCGATGTGAAACGTGGCGGTGGACGTGATACAAACAAACGGTTTTAGATTTCGGTTTTCTTCAATCCTCTTTCAACCAAAAAGTCATTTTTCCTTTGCTCAGGCGTGTGTGTATCTGGGAGTGTGGAATCCTTGGAACGCAAAGCTTTATAGTATAGCTGACGTGAGCGTAAAGTACGACGATGGCAGCAATGTTAACCGAATTTTTCCAACAGCCAGTGAACTTGAAACATTGTCTCAAAGCAACGCACAGTCTCTTAGAGTTTCTGTTCAATAACGTTTTATTACAGAAGAGCGAGATATCGCATATCAGCTTAGTTTGGATTGTAACCACTTAAAGTCAATTACATAAAGGTGTCTAGAGGGAGGCGTCATCATCGTTTTAACTTCAATCATAAATGTAATCTTTGTTGCTACAATTTTAATGATTTGACACTTTAATCGTACATTTTGGTTTATTTTTCAGTATGATTATGGAAGTATCCTCTTCAATCTACTGGAACCCCTGAAAATTTGTTAAATTGACAACACTATTGCGCTTGTCGCCACAAATTACGATCCAATCACGTCTACCTCGTGCAAAAGATCGTTTGATTGTGCTAACAGTGCCGGTTCAACACGTCCTCATTCCCGTCGTGATCGATTACCGCCGTTCGATTAGAAATAAGTTGACGATGACCAACCGTTTCTTTCGTTCGGTTTTGTCGCCTCTACGATCCACCTTCATGCTGCGCGCTAGAAGCCGTAACCTATTCGAAGGTTTTCTTCATTTCTACTTCATTTCTTCGTGTGATCGGAAGAATTCGTTTTTACCGTTTCTCCCAGCATTGTGCTTTTCATCCTTTACCGCTGCGCCCCATTTTCCCACCAGCACCGTCAAGCCAAATCATCATGCAGAGCGGAAAAACAATAAATTATTCGGTCCAATTTCATCAATCCTCCATTGATTGACAGGGTGGAAACGAAACGATGAAATTAGGACACACTCACTGAGCTGCAACAAAAAATAGCCGCCCCAAAGCATGGGGCACGCACGGGACAGAGAGAAAGATGAAATGCGCGAAGAATGTAGGATTGCCTTCATTCGTGGCGGGGCGGTTTCTGGGCGGTTATTGAGGCCTGCGTTAAATTTCCTCAATTCATCATTCGACCGCAAGGCTGTAACTGCCAGAGCTCGTAAGGCTTGTGAAACACACGAAAACCGGTGAACTATTTCGGTGATGCGTGACGACAGCGAACAGATGAAATACATTAGCTAATTCATACTTGACATAGCAGGCTTCCATTTCGGTGATCGCCATTCAGAGGGAAGATTTTAGAAGGAGAGAAAATGTGTAAATATGGGTTGAATGTGAAGCTGCAGTGTGAGTCGGTAAAGCTGGCACACTCAATTATGGTTTTGAGTCGGTTCGTATCAACTTGAGACGATACGCTACGGAAGATGTGGTACACGTTCTGAAAAAAAAAACTCATAATTGCAATGAGTACAATGTACAGTTTTTCTTGGAAATAAAATGAAATTTTATACACTTGGAAAAAGCATGAAATGGAATATTGTTTTATGATAGCATCACTCTTATTCTTCTTCTTCTTCTTGGTCGGCACAACAACCTCTGCAGGGTCAAAGCCTAACCAGAGCATCAATGTGCTTTGGCTCTCTCTATGACTGAGTGTAAAAGCCAGGATCAACGATGCGTATTCACAAATTTACATAATATAGACCTACTCTAGCGCCATCTATTGGCATGAAGCACAAGCTTGACGTCTGTTTAATTTATCTGTCACAAAGAATTTTGGGTTCATGAGCCTATAATCGTGTAATCTTGGTGCGTAACGTTATTGTCAGGTTAAAATCAGAGGAAGGCTTTATCTAGATTAGTCGGTATTTATTTTCCTTTGTGTGATAAGTATCTTTTAAAAGCAAATAAATTGTCAAACAATGTGTTGTTGCGAACTACACCAGCTGTTTTCTTGTTTTGTTCATGTTTCGACGTTCCCTGGAGCGGGTATTTTTTGCAATTAAATTTCACAGACAGCAAGTGTCTGCTTACTGCCAATAGATGACGCTAGCTTACATCAAGTTTATACATCAGAATACGAGGCGTTGACCCTGACTTTAGTATCATAAATATCATAAACTATTTTGGAGCGCTTAAGACATTTCAATCTCTTAATGAATGCTTAAAACATAAGAAAAGCTATGGTACGCTGCAAAACTGTTACAAAATAGGACTTTTGAGATGTCACTTCTTCAACTTTGCTCACAAAATACAACATTTAATCTTTGTGCAAATAGTATTCTTTGAACATTTGATAGACAAAGACAATTTGATGTCCTTATATAGTTCCTTCAGGTAAAAACCGTATTGTTTCAGTTCTAAAAGCAGAGACCTTTTCTACTAACCAAATTTTGACCAAATTCAAGATGCTGACTGACAAATTACTTTTGTTTTTCTGTTAATTTGGGAATCATTTGGTGACAGTTTTGTTTTACAATTAATTTAAATACAACTTAGAAATAATATTCCAAAAACAAGAAACCCTAAAGAATAAGGAAAACATGATTAATATAAAGCAAATTTGAAGCTGCCCGAAATTTTAATAAGTACGATAATCCAAATGATTGTATCAATCCGCTTTTATGACTTTAACAACTAAACTCTATTTTACACATCCCTAACACTCCTCTGGCTAGAGTGATTAATTGACACAGTCCTTTTCTACAGTGTCGTTGAAAATACAAAATTATTGCAATCATTGCAATCACTCAATTCTTCATGAAATATTTATGAAATATTCCATTCTGTAACATACCTACGGCAGTTAAGTTTTTTATGAAGCTTGTTAACTTGCATACTTATTTAATTTCACCATAACGTGTATCCATACAAAAATCACATCATATCAAACAATCAATATTGAAATCTTGACTATGATGTAACAATTACTTAATCCCAGCAATAAACAAGTCTTTTTCCCAAGATTTTACGATCGTTTATACTTTACTAGAATATAATCAACACCGCAAACGATATAAAACATTGATTGAGCATTATTCTCATCAGTACATTGACTTTACGCTTCTTCCTTCTGCTATCTCTCTCATCCAGCTTTACACTAGATGCTTCATTCCGATGCGACGGTCGCGCGTTCTTGAGTGAGTCGAGGTTTTGAAGCGACTCGAGTGGTTTTGATCGATCCAATAGCATCCATTATTGTTTCGATCAACCTGCTTCCCGGAGCACACTTTATTGGAAAATGAAAGATAAAACTGTGGCAGAAAAATAAGCAAGACGCCCGACCAGCACACTGAAGCATTCTTTTCATTCCACCTTGTCGGGTGTCGGGTTGAATGGAGGAAAATCGCAAGAGAAGTGAGGAAATCACTTCGGACAAAAACGATGACAGGCGCACCGAGATAAGAGTGTGCTGTGCAATCGAAGAGGTCGCCGTATCACTCGATTGACCCATTGAGGAAGAGAGAAAGAAAGGAGGATGGAACACAAGGAGGGAATGGGTGTGGTGCAGGGGTTTCTAAAGCGGGTGTTGATTTAGTGCACGTTTCGTCCCGGAACTTGGCTTCAATTGGCAAAATGGTGGCGTGGAACAGTGTGCACACCGGCTACCGATGGCCGTTGGTTTGTATGTGTTTGTCACGGTATAGCTAAGGAAACTCATGTTCACTTTGGATGCAATCACCTTTTCGCTTTTGTGTCCGCGTCAATTTAGAAATGAGTTGGCAGAAGTAAAAACCAAAACGATCCTTCAGCAATTGATTGCAGAATAGTCTTTAATGCTTGATTTCACCATCAATTAATATTTTAAAATAATTGCACCGACTGTTATAAAACCTCTTTCAAATTTATTGAATTTATTAATGCTAACGCTGTTTTGAAAAAAAAAAATCATTAATAGCTGAAAGAAAATGTTGTAGTCATAGTTATATTCTTATGTTTTGCTCTTTTAACGAGAATGAGAATAAAATAAAATGAAAATTCTACTTGTGTCTGTCAAGCATATAATTTTAACGATAAATAGATTCACCTTGTGAGTGAAACATTTTTCACACAGATTGCAACGAAAGTAAACAGAAAAAAGTACATACGTTGCAGATAACACATTTTTAAACCATAACTTTTTTTTGTTCAGTAGTAGCGGCCAGGCCGTATTGCTAAATCATAACTTTGTTCGAATGGTGAAATAATTTTAGGAAGTACAAGAGGGGATCATGAAAGTGTTATATTGACTGGAATAAAAATATGCCAAGGAACAATTTTTTTAAGCAGAGCTGTTAAACATTTTAAAAAAGCATTTCAAATACTTAACTGACGCAGAAGATGATTAAAAAGATAGGAAGTTGTTCTATGGATTTTATTTACAATTTACTATGTTTTGAAAAATGAGTAAATATTCAGGCAGCGCGAAATTGTTAATATTAAGCTTATTATACTAAAAAGATTTGATTATTGAAAGGATTAGCTTAAAAATCAAAATTTAAAACCTGAGGCTGAGGTCAGTACGATGAAATAAAATTTGCAAGCTTTTGGTCAAGGTTGAACTTCAGTGAAGTTTATCTTCCATAATGCGTTTAAGCAATAGAGAAATATAATAAAGAGAAAAGAGAGCTATAGAACTATAGAGAAAAACAAAAAATACAATCGAATGGAATGAAAAAATAAAAAAACGAAACATAAAAATTCACTACAATAAAGAAAAGATAATTAACTATGTTTATGCAAAACTTTAAATATTGTGCCGATGTCTATGTTTTACTGTTTTCAATAGCTTAGCGCTTTTAATAGTTTGATGGCTTAGCAATCTTAGAAAATTGCTTAGTTTGTTTAATATTTCGAAAAAGTCTAAGGATAGTTCACGTACTTATATGCAAGGAATATTTAAAACTACTAGTCGTTACATTATAGCTACATTCCTGGTTAGTATCTTCTAGTTTAATTAAACCACCCGAGAAGCGAAGTAATGTTACGAGTCAAAACGTTTTGTTTTAACAAGTCTCTAGTTAAGCTAAACAAAGTATGAATAAAGCGTCATACAATTTTCATCACAAACTAAGATATCACAGCCACTGAACCTCCCCAAATGAGGGTTTGCGGGATCGAAAGGTCGAACAAAAACGAACACCACCGTATGATTAGCTGCTCCGTTCCGTACGTACAATGCCAACACTGTCGTGCGCTCAGTTAATATTCATGACCATCATCAGCATCACCATCATCCGCCCCTGATGATGTCGATAACGAATGTACCAAATGAAACATGTTTCCCTATGACAAATGTGCCTAGTTAACAGCAGGACATTGGAAAAGGACACCCTCCACCAGCGTGAAATGCTTACCGTATCCAATAATTCCAGCTACTTAGCCCTCACCCATTGCAAACCGTTTGTCGTTGCTTTTTTTTGTCAACATTCCTCCCAAGTGGGCCTTTCTCACTCCCTCGCTGGCAGCAAAAGGGCTATAAATTAGGTGGTGAAAGTTTCAGCAATAAGGTCTACGTATGAGCAGTCGCACACTGGGCATAAATTTGACCATCGCCTAACTAACTTTTCCGAACTCGTTAATGCCGCCCAGTAACGGTGCAGTGTGGTACAACAGTCGTCTCCGATTGTTCCGAAAACCACCATTATCGGTCTATGAATTGGGTGTGCACCAACCCACCCTCTTTTGGGCGACACACACACACACACACAAACGCACTGGTCAGAGTGGCCGTGTAGTGATAAATCAAAAAGTTTCTATCCTCCCGGCTGTTTGAAATGGTCCATGGGTTTATATTGCGTTAGAGGCCGCTGTAAGAAAAGGTGCTGTGTGCCAACTGTCTGCAAATAAAATCACACATTGTATCGGGGCTTGAAAGAAAGCGTAGTTTTCTCCCGCGGGGAAAGATGGTGGTGCAAGAATTTCTACCTCATGCCATTGCTAAAATTTAATTACAACCAAATCGCTGGAAAAACACTCAATTTGGCATACTTTAGTTACAATATAAAGCTTACTTTTGTGTATAATTTATCCTGATTGCAACCCTGATGTGCTTTTATGCAGCTCTTACTTCAATTCTCAATATGCTCAATTTTATTTTGTGCAATAAAAATAGTTCAACTTCATTGCCACACACTTCCATCATTCAATTCCGTACACGCCTAGAATCCATTTACCAACCACACTGATGAAGTGTAGCAAACAAAAGTTTACAGTTTTGCGTCCTTTTTGTTCATTCCAGATGTAAGAACTCTCGACCGCACAGCACACACTTGCGGGAACATTCTATGCTATTGCGTCGTGAGTAAGGTTCACGTTTTGGCAAAGGTTCGTTTTCGTACGGTTTCCGCTATTTGCGCATATAAATCTTGCACCGCTTTTCGACGCCCATGCAAGATCTGCGGCGCATAAAGCCACACTCCCTCCCTGCCATCCTTTTTATAGAAGCTTCGGTAAATCAATATAAAACACACCACACAACACCGTGTTGGCGATCAATGTGACACGGGCCGAGTATAGTATGGTGTACTTGTGTTCAAACTCCTCCCTCGTTACTTTTTGTTCCTCTACTGGCAAAAGACGGCTGAAAAGCTTTCAAGTTTACGTATGTTTTCTATCCCTATTTGGTCGTGGGCTTCAAGACAGGAGGTTGTTTTGGCCAGTTCCTATCCCATATTTAAGACGCTGTCGTAACTTTGCAAAGAGTGTGCATTAAAACAAAACCTATCGAATGTACACACAAACGCCTATTGCATAGTATGATAGGAAATGTTGCTTGCAGAATGAAGAACATTTTACGCAATTGAAGTTCGGATTCCCAATGCACTTGACGATACGTTCGTGCGGACAGGAGGAAATATTTTCTGAAATGGATGTATAGCCCATGCTTTACAAGTAAACGATGTCTTTCATCATGCATAAAGTTACTTATCATTGGCAACGCACGGTAACAGTACGCTAAAACGGTGTTGTGAGAAATTTGAGCGTTCATTCTCACGCGAACACGTGTAGCTGACAGGTAAATATTCATTTCCTTACTCGAGCTGAATTGAAGCATCTGACGGGAACGTTATCCCTGGTGAGCCATGCTATCCCATTAGTATCCATCACACCTCGGACTGACAGAAATGATACGGTGATGAAACATCGATCGATGCGCATCGCACTAAAGTGCTCCCGAGGCACTTTAAAGTCATGCTAGTCAGGGCAGGGAGGATGGAACTCGGCGCTAAAGTTAACACCAGAAGTGGTTGGTTGACTGTTGATTTGAGAATTAATTCTTCATCTATCCTTCGTAAAACTTGTTCTAAAGTCGTCATAATCGTTCGTAATCTTAATAATCGCACAATAGTAAACAGTACCACACAAAAGCGATGTATTCTATTTCACTCAGAGAATTAAAATACTGTATGTATTGTTTATTGAAAGTTAGAATCTCTTTGAATATCCACACGTTTTGCTTTCTAATTGTCAGTGTGTTCAATCTTGGAAGTTTGGGTTGTTTTGGACCAGATGCTTTTAAGGTACAGTCGTTGTCGTTTAATGTTGACCTGAAGTCACTTTTTGTCTTGGCGTCATCAGTTTTTGTCAATGTGTATCAATTTTTGTCTCGACGTCATCAATTTTTGACAGTGCGCATCAATGTTTGCCTCTAAGGCATCAAATCTATGTCTCTTGATCACCAATCTTTGTCATTTGTTCGTAAATTTTTGTCTCTGGATACATAAATCAACATGATTTACTTGATTTGGACGTTTGTAAGGTTTTGTTTAATAATATTTAATTTTATGTGGAGCTAAAATTAGTTATATCATTGTTTTATTAAAAACCTCAACTTCAAGGCTGCATTCGAGTTTACACATGAAATATTATTGTTAATGTATTAGGTATTAAGTATTGTGTATGTAACAGAACTTCAGATAATTTTTTAATCTATTTTGTTGCCAATGAAGTACATTGTTATTTTTAAAAAATAGCTGAGAAAAGAACGTAAGACGAAAAATTGCGGCCAAAATTGATGACGTTGAGACAAAAATTGAAGCACACTGGTAAAAATTGATGCCTACGAGACAAAAATATTCGACTTAGGGCCAAAATTTGACGGCAACGGCTGTAAGTACGTTTGACATGTGTTGTGTGAAACTTGCGCTTCTAGGAGGCCATTCATGGCTCGTTATATGTTTAAAATGAACTATCAAATATCAAATATTACTATTTTTTATTCGGAAGTAACGGCCAGGCCGTATTGCTCAAGTATTATTATTATTATTATTATTATTTTATTATTAATTTATTTTTGTTTTCCTCAGTGTGTTTACAAAACTAATCTTAAGACAAAGGAAACAAATGGAAGGTTGAATCACAGGGATGTTGAAGTCGAATAGTACGTATGAGGTGTTGAAAACTGAGAGAGCGCGTAAGAACGGGTCGTTCTGACCGAAGCGAGTGTGGCGGGAAGGGATAAGGAGAGGAGGTCTTTCACGAAGGCAACGGGAGGGGACATAGAAAGGATAAGGATAGGAGAGAGAGAGCATCCAGATCATTGGAAAGGAGACAGGCGATGAAGTATGATTGGATGTGTGAGTAACGTGCTCTAAGCGTATCGATGCCTTGGAAATGGCAACGACTGGCATAGGAAAGGATCTTAATGGCCAGACCGGTAAGGAAACGACGACACACCACGCAAGTGAATTTACGTTGGATGTGTTCGATCCGATCCAACAGCGTAACAAAAACACATGCACTATTTTGAGTCTTCATTAATAAGACCATAAAAAACTATCATGATGCTAAACCCTTTTACGTTTCTAAAACTGCTTGTTTTGCGTCTAGATCACATGACGCTTCACGTTATCATTCGCGCATTAATGAAGCACAAATAAAAGCAAAATTGTGTAACCAATTTCAACGCATGATAGCATCAAGGTTCTGAAAGTTCTCCATTCCATCATAAAATACACAAATACGATGACATTTCCTCAATTACCTTGAGAGGATGACGGGATGTTCGTCAATGACTTGTTTTACTTGCTGTCCTATACGTATAACACCTCAGCACACACTGTTGAATAGGCTCGTGTCCAAGGTCCGCGACACCTTTTGTCTGGCAAACTACAGCCATTATTAACTATTCTACAGCATTGTCAACAAGCCATCAACCCAGCGACTATTCTTTAGACTTGAATTAAGTCAGTGCAGGTTTACAGGCCTTTATATGAAACACGCTTTATACTTCTTATACCGTCTTATACCAAAATAAATTTCTTCATCGATGTGTATAGTTTTCAACTATGTTTTGTTATTGTTAAGGACGGGCTACAAGGGGCGCATTCACAAGCGCATTCTTGTTCTACGCTAGCGCCATCTGTTGCAAACCATCGGTAGCTAGGCAAAAGCGTAATTCATCCCTCAAAAAGAATTTCCGCTCGCATGCGGAAAATTCTCTGATTTGAGCAGCGCAATTGGTTTGACGGCTCACTGTCGGTGTACATACACAACACACCAAATAGAAAAGACACAACAGAAGATGCATTTCTTCTCGTTTCCTTCATTAAAACATGAAATATGTTTCACTTACTTACAATTTCATCATTTGAATCAATTTTCCACAATTATTTCCTCTTAACACCTGTAACAAAACGTTTGATAAACAAAGCTGAGACCAGTGTTGTTAACTGTCGACATTTTTTATGACATTCACAGTGAGCCGCAAGTCAAAATCATTATTTCGTTATTGACAGTCTGAGTTACCATGACACGACTTTCCTAAAACGACATTCATCTGTGTTGCTACCGTCGTAGACTCTTTGACGAATGAATGTCATTTGACATTTTTGAATGAATGTCATTTCACAAAATTCACAAAAATATTCATAAATTAATGTTAAATTCAATTTTTTGTAAAACGAAATATTTTACTAGATTTGCCTGATTTACATTACCTTGCACAATAAGTTTGATAGACGAATTTTCATGACATGCTTTACCATAGCTCACAATATAACACCTTGTCAAATGAATGTAGCTGAAAAATGTCGTCGTTTCAAACGACATTTTTTTCTAATGACAGTCAAATGAAAGAGCAACCTATGACTGTCAAGCTTCAAACACGATGAATGTTAACAATTTTATGTCAATGACGGTAACCGTTAACAACACTGGCTGAGACAATCGTCCCAAATTCAATGGTAACTCCAAGGCTATTATATGGTACAGGTGGTGGAATAGGCCTTCTGACAGCTGGCCAGTGAAGAACCCGCATGTCACCAAATTGAATTCATATCAACCGTTATTTTTCAGCATGAACATGGTAGCTTACACGTAAATTCGATGCACTGGAAATTTGAGCAATGCAAGTAGCATTGCTGGTTTCTTCACAATTGAAAAGGAGCAAGGGCATCGTGTTGCAACAAACAAATGTGGCTTTTTTATTAACATCCAATATCCATTGCTTTGAATTTCAGACAAATCAAAGCATTTGCTTGATAACTAATGAAGACGTGATAAAAGGCTTGAAAATAAAGTGTAAAAACTTATGAAATGATAATAAATATTGAATTTCTAGAATAATCAAACACATAGCCGGTTTCCGAGCGAGAACCCGTACGTCAAATCACTAAATGTCAAAATGCTCTGTATTCCTTGCCTAGCTTCCAAAAATTGTCGCCAGGGGGCCCTAGTGCAGAATGCGCTTGCGAATGCGCCCCATGTAGCCCAGCCTTTAGGTTGCGGTGATACCTTCTACGTTTTTCTTCTTCTTCTTCTTTGGCCCGCTCATTACTGTCTGACAGACATGGATAGGTGTCCAATCCGCTTCCAGGAAACTCGGTCCAGGGCTGCAGTCCTCCAGTCACGGTTGCATCCGATCTCCGACAGGTTGAGCTCCACTTGATCC